>JAINUG010000128.1:1705000-1752500 GCA_029706075.1 Aldrovandia affinis
TCCCTAACCATTACACTACCCTGCCGCCCCAAGCCACAGTCCCACATCTGCATTGAGAGACGGGATATAAACCCAAGAAATCGAAACCACTCCACTCCAAATCTCTCCCCCTGTTCCGTGATCGAGTGGGGGGTTAATCATCATCGAAAGTGTGCCGGCAGCCACCACGGGTGCGGTGGGCAGCGGGCTCCAGGCGGCGTTAGAATTAATCCCCATTTTTGTTTCAGCTGCACAAAGATCAGGAACAATCCAATTACAAGAGCACAGGAGTTACGTGCAGGACGCATGGGGCGTTTCCACGAAAATGTGAGGAAAAAGAAGAGAGAGAAAGAGGGAAAGGGAGAGAGAGAAAGAAAGAGGGAGAGAGAGAGAGAGAGAGAAAGGAGAGAGGGGAGAGAGAGAGAGAGAGAGAGAGAGAGAGAGAGAGAGAGAGAGAGAGAGAGAGAGAGAGAGAGAGATTTTTTAGTGTGTTTTAGAGTGTTTTAATGTGTGTTGAACAGTCAGAGCGGGAGAGAGAGAGAGTACCAGGCGTAGTCATAAGAATATAAGAATACATAATGATGAGAACGGGCCGTTCAGCCCATCTAGGCTCGTCATGTCCTAATCTAAAGAGTATCTAGTGCTGCCTCTAGCCTCTTGAATAGCCCAAGTGTTTCTGCCTCTACTACCCGACCTGGCAAGCTGTTCCACACTGACAACTCTGTGTAAAGAAGAACTTCCAAATATCCATGCAGAATTTGCCTTGAACTCATTTCCACCTGTGGCCTCTTGTTCTGCTGACCAAACTTGTCTTAAAACAATCGATTCCTCCCGACGCTGTTGATAAACGCCGATGACAGTCAGGACAGCGAGGGCGAAGCCGCTCTGCTAACGAGCTAGCTGGGCGACGCGTTTCGTTTGAGACGCGTCCTTGGTGGACACGGTCGTGCGCTCGGTCTCCACCAATCACACGGCCTCAGGATCGACCGCTTTGGCCCCATGGCCCCTGCCAGACCGGCGAGCCACGTGACGGAAGCTCAGAATTGATGATGTCGATCAATCGCCGCCCCGGACAAAACTAAAGGCCCACTAAGCACAGGACGCCTAATCGGCAAATCAGATTACGCCCCTGATCTTAAAATGGGGGTGAGGCGAGGAAAGGCATTTTCTCTCTTCACCCCAAACGCCATCGCCATCGAACGCTTGTTCAAACGCCGTCAATAACATCGCTGGCAGCAGCAACGCTGCTTAAAGGCTAATTAGCCAAAACAAAAATGCCCACAATTCAATAACGCCTTCAGATATCTCAAACTGAGGCACACACACACAAAAAGAACCGGCAGAAACATTTTGAATTGTGTTTGATCCAAACCTCATTTCCAAACTTGGTTTAAGTCTTACTTTGTTGTGCTACATTGCAACAAAAATTTTCGTCATGAATAATGCAAAAGGGAATTGGGGCGCAGCGTGGCGGGGGGGGGCAGAGAGCGAGGAGACGGGCCGTGCCCCCGCCAGGGCAGAGCGGCGAGGGGGGGGCACTGAAGCGCTGGAGGTGTGTGACCGGCTTTTAGAGCGGGAGGGGAACGCTGGGACCGGGTCAGGACCTCCAGCTATTCGAGTGAAACACCTCAACTCATGGGAGGAGGAACAGAGTCAGAGAGAGAGAGAGAGGGCAGGGGGAGAGAGAGAGAGAGAGAGAGAGAGAGAGAGAGAGAGAGAGAGAGAGAGAGAGAGAGAGAGAGAGGGAGAGAGAGAGAGAGAGAGAGAGAGAGAGAGAGAGAGAGAGAGAGAGAGAGAGAGAGAGAGAGAGAGAGAGGAGAGAGAGAGGGAGAGGGGAGAGAGAGGGAGAGAGGGAGAGAGAGAGGCAGAGAGAGGGAGAGGGCAGGGAGGGAGAGGGAGAGAGAGAGAGGAAGGCAGGGGAGAGAGAGAGAGAGCAGGGGGAAAGAGAGAGAGAGAGAGAGGGAGAGGGAGGCAGAGCAGGGAGAAGAGGAGAGAGAGAGGGAGAGAGAGAGAGAGAGAGAGGGAGAGAGGGAGAGAGAGAGAGACAGAAGGAGAGAGGCAGAGAGGGATATAGAGGGAGAGGCAGAGAGAGAGGGAGAGACAGAAGAGAGAGAGAGAGGGATATAGAGGGAGAGAGAGAGGGAGACAGAAGGAGAGAGGCAGAGAGGGATACAGAGGGAGAGGGAGAGAGAGGGATATAGAGGGAGAGGGAGGGAGACAGAAGGAGAGAGAGAGAGGGATATAGAGGGAGAGGGAGAGGGCAGGGGGAGAGAGGGATCTAGAGGGATACAGAGGGAGAGGGAGACGCTTTGCACCTCCTGCAAGATTCAGGATTCAGCTCTCTAAATCAACGGTCATCGATCATTTGTGAAACACAAACACACAAACACATGCGTTTATTTATAGATTTGCCTTCTTGCAACCTTCTGAATATGATTAAGGCCTATGTATATAAGCAAGGACACAGGCTTTAAACCATCCGCATACTGGGAACATAACCAAGGCTCTGTGACTGAATCATTTTCTGTCCTTTGGTGCTATGGTATCGAATCCTTTAATCAGGATCAACGGTGTTTGTAAACAGTATTCAGTCCCTTGTACACATTTCCTACACTGAACGCTGTCATTATATCTGTATCACAGATATCTCATTTTTGTCATCAAATGAATGTGTGGTCATAATTATACAAGACCACAGTGTGCCGACAAATATTTATCATGTGTAGGCTGCGCATCAACTTCTGCAATCACGTGTAGGACTTCTGACTACTGCCTGCCCAGGGTCCACAGGCAAATCTGTTTAGTTAAATTAATGGAGATTGTGTCAAGTAAATTAACTTAAGTTATGATTTATTTTTAGCCAGTAATCCAGTCACTCCAGGGCATTTGAGGAAACCTCGACAGCTGGCAAGAGTTGCGGTAGAACATACTGGACATAAAGAGGAGCAGGTATGTGGAAGATCAGACAGAGTTTGAGAGGAAGAAGACAACCGTTAACATTCTGGCCTTCTGGGCGGTGGATAGCGTAGCGTAGCGGTCTAACGCACCGTATTTTGGCTGGTCCGATACGAGTGTGCGCTGCCTGTCAGGGACGTGGTTCTAAACCCGTCTCTACCAGACTGGCCCTGGTCGTCAGCCCTGATCGGGGCGGCGTTTGGCTGTCCACCCCAGGGGGAGGGAAAGGTGAGCCGGCTCGGGTCCGCCGTGAAGCACGTAAGGGAGTCTCCAGAACGTGGGTGGACGTATTCCGTCTCGAAGGAAGTGGAGTTCACTGCCCTTATTATCTTGCCTCGTAGAGACGACCGGCAGACTCATGTGGGGAGGGTGAATCTAAATAAATAGAGGGTGTAATTGGCCACTAAATTGGGAGAAAAACTGGAAAAAATCTGAACAAATTTAAAAGAAAAAAACAAAACCCATTCTGGCCTTCCCCGTTGTCTCTTCCTTTCCACTAAACCTTTTGATTGTTATTTTTAAGACTCGTGTCGACACTCAGCCCATGTCATAGACAGACCGTGTTAAAACAAATGCCAAACAGTTTGAATAGGCAGGATAATTGTTTTATGAAATATTTCTAAAAAATCTAGGTTACCCACAGGGAGACTGAAACCCCTTGGCAGAATTGAACCCTCTTGAGGTTTGGCTGCCTGCTGTGTCTAATTTCTCAAATATTATTTAATTTTCTGTGTGTGCGTGCCGTGGGCCTGCTCCCTCTCACTCAGAACACAGAGGTACACTTCTGTTCTCTCTCACTCAGAACACACAGAGGTGCAGAGGTACACTTCTAACAACAGTTCATTTGGCCAGCTCAGCCTGCTATGGAAGCCCAGAAGCATATATCTGGAAAAAAGTTTATGGGGGGAAAAGAATATAACAATTTATAGTAAAGCATATGAGTGCCAGGCTGAAGTTCTCTCGGTTAACGCGATGTGTCAAAGTTGCCTGTATTTTCTTTAACTGACAGCCGCAAGCGAATTTCTGCACATTGAGCACTGTACGCGTGGTTCCACGGCCTTCGGGGAAGAGTGGCGACCGTTCCTCACCCAAGAGGCAACACAACTCCTGGGCCAGGCCCTGGTGATCTCACGTCTGGACTACTGCAATTCCCTTGCTGGCAGGCCTAATGATTGACCTTACCATGTATTAATGCACGTCTTGTAAGTCGCTCTGGATAAGAGCGTCTGCTAAATGTAAATGTAAAATGTGGCGTGGAATTGACTTAACACGTGATTATACGCAAGAACTACAGATGAGGGCCACTGTTTGAATATCAGCTCAATGGCATCGCCTGCGTTTCTCCAACAGAAGCAGTGGGTTCTGTTCACCAGTCATCAGAAGCGTTGGTGGACGGTAGTGACAGAGGAATGAGGCGTCAATTCGCTGTCAATCACTGATTTGTTTAAGCCAATGGAAAGGTTTTGCTCTTCACAACAAAACACAACGATTGGTTTAAATCAGTGAGTTGACTGGTAGCTCCACCCACTTTAGGTGTCATGATGCCTCACTGACCAATCAGTAGTGACAGCGACCGCCCCTCATCCCTCATCTCTTGCAGTAGAGGCAGTGAACTAATGCCAGAGGGCAAATTTACAAGGAACATGAAACAGGAATGGGAGAACAAGATCAAAACTGGACAAAGAGGAGAAGTCCCTTTTGCAACTAAGGCCACAATACACAGCTAAGCTTTACAAACACGTTGAGAGAAAATCTGATTTTAAACCAACACACTATTTCAAACGGCACTGAAGTTGTCGGATGAATTATTTGAACACCAGAGTTCTAAATCAAAGCATCTGTTTGCGGTGCAAAAGCGTTTCAAACTAATCCATGTAGCGCTATGTTTTTCCGAACTGAGAAAAATAAACACAAAATAATGGATGGCCTTGCTCGACAACAAATCGTATTTATTATGCTGCCTGTTGGTAGTTAATTCCTGATTTACGCACTGACAGTTGGTTAAGTGCTGGAGAATAATTTATCACCTGGCCTTGATCAGCAAAGAATCTGGGGGATTAAAATGCATACCGCTGTTGCAATGCGCGCTACGTCTCAACACACAAACACATGCAGCCTTGAGCGAGTCGTGAATGCCAAGTCTACGAGATGAGGCAGGCTGGATGTGTACACACGTCTCACCGACATGCCTTTCTCCTGAGAAAGAGGGCAGCTCTGCAGAGAGACTAGCCTGGGGAGGCTCAATCATCGCCGCACGGCTTCCAACACCCAGAGAACGTGAATAACCAAACCCCGTTCGTATGCCTTTCCCTCCATTAGCACGGTAAATATAAACACTGACTCACGAGAAAGGAAAATCTGAAATCCCACTCACATTTCTGTCGTCTCGTACAGGTTCTCATCCAGGCTCATGTCAGTCACGGATATCGATGAAAAACGGGAAGAAGTCTCGACTTCTCGACCACCATTTTAGAATAACGACCCATGCAAGTGGCTCGTGATCCGAGGGGCTCAACGTGCCCCGATATTTAACCCGTTCGGCCTCTTCCGTCCTGTCGAGCGACAGGCCGGCCACGCCCTCAGGTGCGTACGCCCAGAGCTCTCTTACTGCCGGGGGTCAGAGGTCACACACAGGGCCTTACCTGTGCGCTCGATGTAGTCCACGCACTTCTCGATGAACAGCGGGATGGGCTGGTCGGCAGTGACCAGGTTGTGCAGGGGGACCCCAAAGTAGCTGCTCTCCCAGTTCCTGCGTGTGGGCGGGTACAGTGGCTTGGTGGCCTTCGATTTCGGCTGTGGCAGAAAAGAGGCGTTATTCATCAGGAATCGGCTCAAATGACATTACCTCACAGGCATTCAGCGGACGGTCTTATCCAGAGCGACTTTTATTTTTACATTTCTTTTCATACAATCCATTTATACAGCTGGATATTTACTGAAGCAATTCAGAGCCAAGTGCCTTGGCTCAAGGGTACAACGGTAGCCCCCACCTGGGAATCGAACCTGCAACCTTTGACATTACGAGCCCAGCTCCCTAACCATTACACTACCCTTCCCACTCAACACTAGAACACCATACAGACGTCACACAAGTTCCTGTCACACAACTTAGGCCTGAGGCGCTAACAAACTTCTTTGGCACTTGACAAGTCACTGTTATGCAAGTCATAAGCAAGTATCGAGTTTCAAGTATGTCCCCAAGTCATGAAGGTTTAAGTCTCAAGTCAAGTCACATTCAAAACAAGTCTCTCTCGTCCAGCTCAAGTCCGAGTCTAGTCCCAAGTCATAGACATGCAAGTCTAAGTCAAGTCTCAAGTACTTTTATTTTTTGCAAGTCAAGTCTGAAGTCATCAAAACTGTGACTTGAGTCCAGGCCTCATGTAACTAGTGTATGAATGTTCCCCACGCTGCCAACACTGGAGAGGACAGTGATGCCCTCAGAATTTCAGCTCAATCAACGCAGCTACTCAACCACAACAGCTCGGTGATCGGCAAAGCTTGCTTTAATTTCATGAATAGGAATCTCTTGGAAACTGGCAATTCTTGCAAGGACACACATTGTAGAAATTCACAGCTATGACTAAAACTTGGATTAAAAACTTTGGATTTGGTTCAGCATGAGTTTTATTTTGGGGTTTCTGTTTCACCGATACGCATTGCCCAGTATAGACATTAAGTTCCCTTTCAATCTGGTTTCACCGGCATAAAGGAACATGCGCTTTGAACAGCACACCACTTGAGTTTCATTTGAGTAAGTGGGGCTTTTCCAAATCCTCAATTTCAGTAAATGAGACTGCTTACTCTAGAGTTGAGTAGCCTCGGATCTTCCCTTTTCATCTCTGTACGAACAATCTATGTTCGTTCACAATCTATGTTACATTATTCAATCTCATCTCATCTCTATTCCTGTAATAATGTTGCTAAACATCATTACATTATTACAATTAATTATGTAATTAAAAGATGATGGTAACATAAGTGCCCGCCCCCAAACACAATAAATGGATGGAACCGGTTCAACCATTAAACTTTTACTTTACAAAAATGTCAAGTGTGAGAGTGATCACAATTCTTATAACAATTAAGAACAAAAAAACATTAAAGGTCCTGAGATGGTCAAAATCAAATTTTTCATCAAATGGAATGACGTTTGGGTGAAAGTAGATGAAAGTGGGACATTAAGCTTGAAGACTGAATGTTTGCAGGTACACCAAGGCTTTGTGTAAAAGAAAAAAGAAAATATATATATTCTGGTGCTCCAATCCTATTGGCTGACATCAGAAAATCCAGCTCAAAAAAATGTCCGTCAATAACTGCTGCAACCGCACACAAAGAAGTTCCGCACGTGCGTTAATGGTTAAACGAGATTGCATTCATTCGGTTCACAGCGCGTACCGAACCGAAAGTTAGGGGTGTAACGGTACCAATACGTGTACCTAAATTTAACGGATTTAGAACTAAAGAAAATTAAAAAGTCTGCTTCTGTTCAGACAAGGCCCAAGCTGACCCCGTGTGCTGTGTTGATGTGGTGAGAACCTGTGAGGAGCAGGCCTACCCTTTACTACGAGTAACCTTCACTGAAGCTGCGTGAGTTACGAGCAGCACTTCAAATAGTCATAGACATAGACGGTCGCCATTATGCAGGCATTTCTTTTCACATTACACCGAAGTGCTCTTTATGCACAGCGTTAAATTCTACCTTAACGTGCCTGTTTTGTCCGCAGCCGGGCATTAGCCGCTAGCGCTGAACTGAAAGCCACAGGCCTGCGTGGGGAGGAGGCCAGGGAAACACACTGGCATGCTGACCGCCCCACTTTCGCTACACTCTTAACACCTTTATTGGGTTTTTATTAATCAGATGTCACAGAAAACGTAATGAGAGCCAGTCAGGCTCCTCCACTGGGGGCTTCTGGGAGGTTTACAGCGATAGGAGCTGACCGGTAAACAACGACGCAGGCAAACCATCAATAAAGGACTTATTCAAGATATCGAACACACAGGAGAAATCAGATGACCCAGGCTGCGGGCACTGATAAGTGTGTGTGTGAGAGAGTGAGTGTGTGAGTGAGTGAGTGAGTGTGTGTCTATGTGGTCTATGTGTGTATGTGTGTGTGTGTGTGTGTGTGTGTCTGAGTGAGTGAGTGAGTGAGTGACTATGTGTGTGTGTGTGTGTGAGTGAGTGTGTGTCTATGTGGTCTATGTGTGTGTATGTGGTGTGTGTGTATGTGTGTGTGTATGTGTGTGTGTGTGTGTGTGTGTGTGTGTGTGTGTGTGTGTATGTGTGTATGTGTGTGTGTGTGTGTGTGTGTGTGTGTGTGTGTGTGTGAGTGTGTGTGAGTGAGTGTCTATGTGGTCTATGTGTGTGTATGTGGTGTGTGTGTATGTGTGTGTGTATGTGTGTGTGTATGTGTGTGTGTGTGTGTGTGTGTGTGTGTGTATGTGTGTATGTGTGTGTGTGTGTGTATGTGTGTGTGTGTGTGTGTGTGTGTGTGTGTGTGTGTGTGTGTGTGTGTGTGTGTGTGTGTGTATATGTGCTCACACTGTAGCCCTCTCTGACAGGCTCTCCCTCTCCCTCGCTCTGTCTCTCTGTCTCTCTGTCTCTCTGTCTCTCTGTCTCTCTGTCTCTCTGTCTCTCTGTCTCTCTGTCTCTCTGTCTCTCTCTCTTCCTCCCTGGCCTGTGGCCTCCAGACTCTGTCATCTCTCGGACCCACAGGGGAGTTCAGATCCCAGCGCTGCTTTGAGGAGCGTCTCCTTCAGACGACCACACTCCACCCAGTTTATTTAGCGCAGGCCGGCTGGCCGTGGGGAAATCAACAGGGCTGCCTGGTGCTCACTGCAGGAGCGGAGCCCCAACGCCACATTCAGAATGAGTCATCCTGACGCCACATTACAGACATCACTGAACCTGGCCTCTGCACCGTCATCCTGCCCCACACAGACCAGGGCGAGCGTCTGACCGACACCAGCAAGGGGACACGTCATCCTGCACAGCCCACATGAGAACACTAACGGTGACACATCCTGGCAGTGTAGTGTAATTTGGAGTGTAAAAAGTGTAAAAAGATTTGGAGTGGAGGAGTGGTTTCGATTTCTTAGGTTTATATCCCGTCTCTCGACTTTCGGTTCAGTACGTGCTGTGAATCCAACGAATGCAATCTTGCTTTAACCAGTAACACACGTGCTGAAATTTTTTCAGTCTGATGCAAGATCGGACGAAAGCAGCAGGGTTTTAAACATGTTGAAAGTGATTGAGCCCCGCTACGAAGTTCCCTCTCCTCTACATTTCAGTAAATTATGGGCAATTACAAAGTTCATGATAAATGAAAAGCTATTTTATGTTTTAGATTTTTTTTTCCCCGCTGTGGAAACGTACCGAACCGTGACTTCAAAACCGAGGGACGTACCGAACCATGATTTTTGTGTACCGTTACACCCCGACAATTGCATAGAGGTACATGGATCCAAAGAACCTCCCAAATCCCAAATCAAAGATCTGTGTTCCCCTTCTCCACATAAACGCGAGGCTAGAGCCGATCACTTTGGCACAGTGCCCTCAACACTGACAGCGGATCCCTTACGCAAGGGTTTTAAAACCCTTTTAAAAACATACCTTTACACACTTCCTTTCACAACCTTTTAACCTTTGTTTTGTATTTTAATGCATTTTTTATTTTTTTTCATTATATTCTCACTTGTTTTATGCTCTGTCTATTTAAAAAATAAAAATAAATAAAAATAAAATAAAATAAAGAAAAATAAAATAATGTCCCTTTTTGTGCTGGAAAGGTGCTGCATAAATAAATACAAATGTAAAAATGCATGCAGCTCCAGGTGTGAAATAACAAAATGGCCATGATGGTGCTGAGCGGAACCGGACTAACGCTCTGGCACGATTGGCTGGGTGAAAACCCAGCTGAGGGGGCGAGAGACCCGCTGTAAGACAGGGCGGGCGGTGTGCGTTCAGGGCCTCGGGGAAGCACAAGGTTAGATCGCCCTCACACCAGCGCAGAGCCTCACACGTTTAGTGCAGGGGGAGGAAGGCGGCGGCCAGAACAGCTTCACACGTTTAGTGCAGGGGGAGGGAGGCGGTGGCCAGAACAGCTGGAGAGAGAGAAACAGCTCTGCTCTGCGCTCAAAGGGCGTGTCTTCCACTCTGGTACCAAGAATCAGAAATTCTCCAGAAGGCCAACAAGGGAGGGAGAGAGAGGGAGAGAGGGAGGGGGAGGGAGGGAGGGAGGGAGAAGGAGAGAGAGAGGGAGGGAGAAGGAGAGAGAAGGGAGGGAGGGAGGGAGGGAGGGAGGGAGGGATGAGGTGACGGAAGGGGAGGAGGGTAGGCAAATTTGGCAAATTCCAAACATTTGCCGAACCTTGGTTGTCAGCAATTTCTTCTGAAACACTTTGCCTTTGTGTATTTGGCGACATACTGACCCAAAGAAAGAATGCCTTCGAACCGTGTTTATGAAAGCAATAAAATAAATACACAAAAAGCAAGAAGGTTTACACAACACCTTCTGATTCATGCTGCCAGCTAATGAAACGAGAGTAGCAGCAGCCAGGAGAAAGCCAGGAGAAAGACAGGAAGGAAGGGAGGGAGGGAGGGGAGAGAGAGAGAGAAGGAGAGAGGGAGAGAATGAGGGAGAGGGGAGAGAGGGAGGGAGAGAGAGAGAGAAGGAGAGAGGAGAGAGAGAGAGGGAGGGAGAGAAGGAGAAGGAGGGGGAGAGAGAGAGGGAGGAGAGAGGGAGAGAGGGAGGGAGAGAGAGGGAGGGGAGAGAGAGAGAGAGAGACAGAGAGGAGGGAGGGAGAGAGAAGGAGAGGGAGGGAGGGAGGGAGGGAGGGAGAGAGAGGAGAGAGAGGAGAGAGAGAGGAGAGAGAGAGAGAGGGAGAGAGAGAGAGGGAGAGAGAGGGAGAGAGAGAAACAGACAGAGAGAGGGAGAGACAGAAAGAGGGAGAGACAGAAAGAGGGAGAGAGGGAGAGACCTAGTGAACATTGATCGGTGCCTCAGTGGACTTCCTCTCTACCCTGGGAACGCCGCCTCTAAATGCCTTAAACATCTGGCCAGCTGCTGCCAAACCCACCACACTCCAGGACACCAGGCCATTGCACAACTTCACAAACCCCCACCCCACCCACCCCCCATTCCTGCACTTCTGACGACAGCAAATCCCCCATTACCTGCAGAACAGCACAGACGCGTTAACCCCCGCACTGGGCATGAATTACCCCCTCCCCCCCTCCCTCCCACGTTCAAACCGCTGTGGGGACGTAGTGCTGCGGCCCCTTCTGAAAGGTTCCTCACGGGGAAATAATAATGGAGGACACATCTTGAGGCCTTTTTTAGAGGGGGAATACGGGCGAGCCTGGTCCCAGTTCCAGGTGACTGTCGTTAACCGCTGCTCGAAAGCGTCTGGGTCTCCGTGAGGTGGAGGACGCAGAGAGCCAGAGGGGCGCTGGGTTCGTTTCTGTGAGCTAGCTAGCGCGCCACCGGAGGCAGGAATGCAGACCCAGCGCAGAGGAGGCCCAGGCAGTCGCCCAGCTATTCATCAAACCGTGAACTGCAATGCTATAACGTTCGCTGATTTACTGCGGCGCTCTCCTACAGGTTTGTGGGGACTGTACACCAACCGGTCTCAATGTTTCTCAATCTAAAATGGTCGGTCGAGGGGGATTTCTTCTTCCCAGCAGGAATACATATATTTTCTTTTCCACATTCTTCTCATATTTTAAAATGTCGTTTTTTTGGGGGTGGGGGGAGGATCACAGGAACAGCATGTAGACACAAATGCTTGTTCAGCACTTACCACGGATTAAAGCAAACACAAACACAAGTCTTTTGCCTTTTCAATCCCTCTCAGTGGATTTTCCAAAGCTTTCTAGATTTCAGCAACTACAGAAAATCCTCTTTGGCGTTCGGTTTTAATAAATTACCACAATATAAATGAGTTCTAAGCAACTATGTAACCTTTCCACCCAGAACTGTACATCACAACAACTTCTTTCCCATCCCCCAATAAAGAAGGGTATGAAAAATCACAATACATAATAAATAAAGACAACACATGAGAAGAAAAAATAAAACGAATGAAAGATTAATTCACTCAAATTTAAATCACTGGTGCTGGCTTATTAAGCTGCTAGAGGAACTGCTCCTTCCTGTCTCTAGACACTCATCACACCCTACACCCCAGCCAGACCCCTCAGCTCCTCCTCCTCTATCACACCCTACACCCAGCCAGAACTGCTCCCTCCTGTCTACACCCCAGCCAGACCCCCTCTCTCACACCCCTACACCCCAGCCAGACACTCACCCTACACCCCAGCCAGACCTCTATCACACACCCCAGCCAGACCCCTCCACTCTGCCTCCTCTATCACACCCTACACCCCAGCCAGACCCCCTCCACTCCACCTCCTCTATCACACCCTACACCCCCCAGACCCCCTCTATCACACCCTACACCCCAGCCAGACCCCTCCGCTCCACCTCCTCTATCACACCCTCCAGCCTCCCTATCACACCCTACACCGCAGCCAGATCACACCCTACACCCCAGCCAGACCCCTCCGCTCTGCCTCCTCTGGCAAACTGTCTGTCCCATCCCTCCAGGCGCCCGGCACCCGCTCCTCGCGGTCTCGCCTCTTCTCTGTCCTGACCCCTCGGTGGTGGAACAATCGTCTGCACTCAGTCAGGACCGCAGAATCACTGACCATCTTCCGCAAGAGACTCAAAACTAGGGCTGTCCCTGACTAAAACAAATCTTGCTCGACCAAAGTCGTCCGTTTTGATTAGTCGAAACTTTTTTCTATATGACACACCCTATTTATTTGAATAAATACGACTATATGCACACTGCGCTTGTCTCATGTTTTATAACTTTCTTAAATGAATGACAAAAATGATGCTAATGACTTTATGGAGCCGGAGTTCAAGATTACCTGAAAGAAAGAAAAACTTCTCCGTTCCGAGCCTCTTCATGCTGCCCTTGCAGATTCTGCCGTTGCGCTTGTGAAGTATGGCCACATAATTGGCTGATGCTTTTATTTGACCACAACCATAACACATTCTAATGCGTAGGCTATGTTTTATTTAATTAACCAGGTTGGTCTCATTGGGATTTTAAATATCTTTTAAATCCCAACTCCAAAAAAATAGGCTAACAAACGAATGATCACACATAGCCTAATGTCTTAAATTGTAGCCTAAAGTTGAACATAAAGTGGCTATAGCCTATCGAAAATAACTTACTCAAGTCGGAGACCATCCGATGGCCTACTTACCCAGTCGTTTCATGTTATGGCACAGGAACACAAGCTTGTCTAAATTTTTTGGCAAAAGTCTGCTCCTCGTTTTATTAACGATAAACCCTGCCTTGGAAAATGTGCTTGTCGCGATGCTGCCAAAACAGATTTTTTCTTTGACATTATGTTCTTAGGTTATATTGAAATGAGTAATTAAAGTATGCCTATATCACTAATCTTAACTGTAGGCAAATCTTAGGCTACAATTAAAATGCACATTCACCTAAAACAAGTATACAATATAGGCTACATGAAAGGGGGTGTTACACATGTTAGTTATAAATATATAAACCATACAATTAGCAAAACACATTTATTATAAAATGTTACTTTTATTAGTTTTGCTGAATTATTCACAACATTACTATTACCTTAACTGTGCGAATCTAGGCATCTCACGCTGTGTGGAGAATTATTGTTTTTATTTCGCACGTCTGCTCGACCAAAACAAATCTCACTCGACCAACAGCACATCCACCAAACAATCGACCAGTCGACTAAATGGGGTCAGCCCTACTCAAAACCCGCCTCTTCAGACTCCACGACCACTGAATTTTGTACATCATGTTTAATGCTGCTTTTAGTAATATGTATCTATGTTGATGACTGTCCAACAACAACAACAACAACAACAAAAAAATCTACTACCTTTTCCTTCCCAGTGTTACAGGCACAATGTGCAGCTGCCAACAATGATGTCTATCACTGTATTACTGCACTGATCTCTTGTGTGAACAATGATAGATCTTACCACGTATAAACGCACATCTTGTAAGTCGCTCTGGATAAGAGGCTCTGCTGAATGCCTCAAACGTAAACGAAAGAGAGGACTGACCTTTTTGGGCTCCTTCGTCTTTGGTGGCTTCTTCTTCTTCATCTTCTTGTCGTCCTGCTCGGGATCGGAGGTGATGGCGGGGTTGTCGATGCCGCCCTTCCAGGGGTCGACGGGCGAGAGCAGCGGGTCCTCCTCGCTGCCGCGGTGCCCCCTGCCCTTCTTCTTCTTCTGCAGCGCGGGGCCCGAGTCGTCGTCGCTGGCGTCCAGAGTGGGCCCGTCGGTGGTACGCCTTCGTCTTGCTGAACAGGGTCTTGGAGCGGTGCTTGTACTTGGACGGCCTCCGGCCCACCTGCAGCTTGGCGATGCGGTCGAAGCCGTTCTCCTCGTCGCCGTGGGGCCCGTGCATGCCGCCGCCGAAGGAGTTGCGCATCCTCAGGCGGCTCTGCCCGTCCTCGGGCACCGCGTAGATGTCGTCGCCGCAGCCGCCGCCGAACCCCTTCGCCTTGAGCAGCGTGTCGGCGGGCTCGGCGTAGTTGTCGGAGGTCTCCAGGTCGCCGTCTCCGTGGGCGAGGGGGGCGCGCGCCCGGCGGGTGCTCCTCATGCCGGCCTCGATCGTCTTCAGGAGGTTGGGGTCCAGCTTCTTCACGTTGGGCTTGGGCAGAACCGGCTTGGGCCTGACGGGAGGCGGCACCTTGTGGTTCCGCTCGTGTTCCCCGACCGGCGTGCTGTGGACGGGGTACTCGTTGCCCTCCAGGTCGATGCGGTAGCGCGTGCGTTCGGGCAGCAGCTGCACGTCGTCGCCGATGGGGCTGTAGGGCGGCGGCGCCTCGGTGTCGTCCTCCGAGTCGGGGTAGTAGGCGTAGGCGGGCGAGTGGCTGTGCGGCGACTGCGGGAAGACGTCCTCGCTGGCGCCGGTGCCCTCGCGCGAGCTGTCGAACATGAAGGCGCTCTCGATGCTGCCCTTCTTCTCCAGCACCTCGTTGAAGAAGGGCGTGAAGACCTCCGTCTGCCGGTGGTACTGCGACAGCGAGTAGAGCGCCGTGAACTTGGCCGCGATCTCCGTGGCGATGTGCTCCCCCTCGGTCATCAGCTCCTTGATGGCCTCGTTCTCGAAGAAGTCGGCCTGGCTGTCGGTGATCGCCACCATCTGGACAGGGATCACGTCCTGCACCTCGGCCAGGAAGGCCCTCAGCATGGCCATGGAGGCCTTGCGCTTGGCCGAGTAGACCAGGATGTAGCCGTGGACCAGCTCGTCCTTGCGGATGCCGATCGACGAGTGGTACGAGAGGACCGTGACCTGTATCCGCCGCCGGTCCTGTCCCATGATCTTGTCCAGGACCAGGGTGTTGCTCTGGCCGGGCTGGCCAGCGCTGCAGGAGTGGGAGTCCAGGAACGGCGAGAGGATGAGGTCCACGCTGAACGGATCGCCGCACATGGCGCACATGACGATCCTCAGGTCGGTCTCCGACAAGTCCTTGATGGAAGGGAGCGGGCTCATCACGTCGAAGTTGTGCTTTAGTCCCTCCAGCACGGCTCTGAGGGCCTGCTTTATCTGGGACTCGTTAAACTTCCGTGGGAAGGTACCCGAGGGTACGTCTACAAAAGTGCACTGTAGCTTATTGGCAAGCTGTTGGCCCTGATGCCTCAAGATGGGCATGTTTTTGCAAACGCTGTCTCTCTGGTTAGCCAAGATTAAAATAAACGGCAAGGGCGGTGTGTATCTGTCCCTCCTATGTTGTCCCATCTCGGCTCGGATCCTGCCCACACAGTCGCCAATAAAATTTAGAGACTCTATGGAGCTGAAGACACAAAAACAACCGTGAGGTTTAAAGGTCGATGCCCAGGTATGGCTCAAAAGCAACGCCGAATTGACGTCGACGGGCAGGAGGTCCAGCTCGTAGATTTTCCCATCCAAGGTGTACTCGTCATCGGTGGACTGCGCTCGGATCTCGTTCGCCAGCTCCTGCGCCAGACCCTCCTTGCCCAGGAGGCACAGGTTGACCTTGTCGATGTTGGCACTGTTGTGGTACAGGTTGGACCGTCCGTGGTCCAGCTGCACGAGCCTGTTGGCGAGGATCTGCTCCACCTTCATGTCCACGCAGGCGTGCCCGCTGAGGCAGGTCTCTTTCGTGGGGTGGTAGACGAAGCCGATGTGCTTGAGGAGGAGGGACTCCCTGTCGGGGGCCAGCTTCTGCAGGGCCCTGTACCTGGGCTCCTCGTTGAGCACCGAGTGGATCTCGCTCATCTTGTCGCAGCTGGGGGTGGCGTTCAGATCCAGGTCGTAGAACAGCTCGGCGTGCTCGAAGAGCATCTCCTGGAACTCCTCTTTGGCCCTCTCGACGATCTCGCGCTGGTGCCGCGTGTAGACGTCCCTGCGGTCGCTCTCACCGATGTACTTGTAGGCCTCGTCCTCCATGACGAAGCACATGACCTCTTCCCAGGGCTGTCCCGGGCTGATGAAGTGCACCCGCTCCAGGGTCTTCTTGAACCGGTCCTTCATCTCCAGCCTCCGCTTCTCGGCGACCAGGTGCTGGACGTGGTTCTGGTAGATCTTCTCGCCTTCCGCGGTCCTGAGGAGGTCGAAGGGCACCCGTCTGTCGTTGACCTTGTCGACGTGGTCCGTCTCGTCCCAGGGGCTGTGCTCCAGCACCACGAACCAGAACTGGAACTCGGCGCGGCTCTTCAGGAGGCTCTGCGCTTCGGGCCAGCTCAGCTTCTCCACCTCCTCCAGGTTGCTGAGCAAGTTGTTGAGGATTTTCGGCAGGTTGGAGAAATACTCGTCTCTCCGTTTCCTGATGTGCTCCTGCTTCAGCTGTTCTATGTGCTTGGAGAAGGTGTTCCGGGCCTTCCTGGTGCCCTCCAGGTTGATGAACTCCTCGTAGTCCGGGTGGTTTTTCAACTTGTTGCTCACGGCCTTCCAGCTCGTGTGATAGTCCTTGACGGACTGCACGATGAGCTTCTCGAACCGATCGGTGACCGTGGCCACCAGCTGCCTCTGGACCTTGTACGCGTCCAAGTACGGAATGGTTTTGGGCTTGCCCCGCGTTCGGTCCATCTGCTGGGTCAGCGCCTGGAAACACGGGTCCACGTTGATGCAGTGCCGGGCCGACGTCTCCACCACCAGCAGGTTCTTCTTGTTGGACGCGAAGGCCTGCAGGTCGCGCAGGTACTGCTCCACGCACTCGTCGCACTTGGTGGCGGCGATGACGACGGGCTTTTTCGACTTGGCCATCTGCGTGTACAGGCTGTTGACGAACTTCATCTGGTCGTCGAACTTGCGGTTGCAGCCCTTGCTGACGTCGATGCACAGGACGAAGCCGTCGACGTTGAGCTTGCCGTCGGGCATCTGCTTCTGCTCGAAGTCCTGCTCCAGGCCCAGCTGGTCCGTGCAGATGTACATCAGCTTCTCGGCCGACTGCAGCTTGGAGGCGGCCGCCGCTTGGTGTACGGCTGCAGGTTGGTACTGCGGTGGGGCAGGAAGGTCTGGTCGTCGATGAACTCGGTCTGCTCGATGATCTGGATCTTGCACTCCAGGCCGTCGTCGGCGCGGTGCTGGACCTCGCCCCAGTACAGGAAGTGGTCGTTGTTCACCACGCGGCCCCCGAAGTCTATTGTGCTCAGCACGGAGGTGTGCTCGGGGTAGTAGTCGTCCGCTTTGGGACGCACGTACCTGTTGCACAGGCACGACTTGCCCACGCCGCAGTTTCCCTTCTCTTTCTCCGTCCCTGAGAGCCCCACCACGCTCACGGCGTACGTGGGGGGGCGGGGTTCCTTGTTCTTCGCCATTATAGCCCCCCGATCATTGCTTTGTCACATTCAGCAGCAAAGTTTGTTTTGTTTGTTTGTTTTTTTTTGTTTTTTTCCTCCCCAGAAAGGTTATTGTTCTGCTCCCATTTTTGGGGCGGGAGAGAAAGAGAGGGGGCAGGGGGCGGGCGGGGGGGGGGGGGGTTAGAAGAGGTGTGCTCCCATGGCTTTCTCTTTGATTGGCCGGTTCCCTTCTCTTCCTCTCTCCTGGATCCTCACTCTGGGTTCAGAGGAGGGGGGGGGGGGGGGGCAGGGCTGATACTCCCCTCGTATCACCTCCCTGCAAAAACAATGCAGGTTCATTAGAGACAGGGGGGACAGGCAGCAATTACAGCAATGCATTCAGACAGACCGCGCGCTTGTAACATTATCACGCTGACTTGGGACAGCTCGGACACTTGCCTATCAAAGCAAAACATGAATCACTTGCTTGTACAAATGATATCTCAACATCCATCGCCTTGTGGTTTCAAAAGACAGAAATTAAAAACAAAAAAGCTAAGGAAGGCCCGAAAACAGAGGCTCCCTAGCACAGCAACACACCAAGATGTTTTACGCAGCTCCTCCGTGTCAAAGTCACACAAAGGAGAATATGACATTTAACGCTGGGTTACTGGTTTAGAACTGAAGAGAGGGAATTGGCTGTGCGCCCCTGGGAGGGGGGGAGGGATAAAAGCCGAAGGAAAGCTTCACTGCATATATGAGTGGTCATGCGTCAAGGACAGGCTTCGGCCTAGGCGGGCACCGGCTCGAAGGAGGCGGTGCAGCGCTCGCTACTGGCCGGACTATGGCAGCGAGTTCTCATACGAGGGAGGGGATAATTGGCACGAAAAAAGAGAGGATGGGGGGGGGAAAAAAAGGGAAAAACAGCAAAAATAATAAATAAAACATACTGTATATATATTTTATTTTTTTTAAAGACCTGAAGAGAGGGGGAAGCTTAATACATGCGACTCTCGTCCGTAGAGCAATCACCATGACAGGATGGCTGGGGGTTTAAGTGTGGGCAGGTGTGAGGATATGTGCTAATTGCCCACAGCCCTCTGGGGCTCATGAATGGGCCTCATTGTCCGCAAAGCAAGTCTGCTCATTCTCTGAGAGGAGGAGGAGGAGGAGGAGGAATACATTTCATGTTTTCTGTCTTTCCGGCTCACAGGCAAGAGAAGCGAGCAGTTTGTGTGACCCTGACGCAGCAAATATTTTGGGCTTGTTGGGTCTCCCTTCCTGACAGTCCCTAACTGGATGCTTCCTGGTCGGTAGATGTTTAGAAATCTACACTGCGTCAAGCGTAGAAAACCTTGTGCTGTGTCACTCTGGCGCGAGCTCATTAAAATGGTTCAGTGTATTTTGTCAGTTTAATGGATACACATTTCATGACATTCACTGCACTTCTCAGCAGAGAAGTTAACGGTGACAATCGACTCCCTCAAATTAATCTTCAACATTTACATTTATGGCATTTAGCAGATGCTCTTATCCAGAACGACTTAATAATATAATATATATAATATATGCCATTTAGCAGACTCTTATCCAAAGCGACTTACAGTAGTGAATGCATACATTTTTCAGTATATGTGGTCCCAGTGGGAACTGAACCCACAACCTAAGCTTTGCCAACGTCATGGTCTACCTACTGAGCCATACAGAACCACACAGATCCATGCTCTACCTACTGAGCCACACAAAACCACACTCTACCTACTGAGCCACACAGACAAATGCTCTACCTACTGAGCCACATAGAACCACACAGATCCATGCTCTACCTACTGAGCCACATAGAACCACACAGATCCATGCTCTACCTACTGAGCCACATAGAACCACAGAGATCCACACAGACTTACAAGATGTGCATTAATACATGGTATGATCAATCATTGTTGCTGCAAGCTTTTAAAGAGTGTAAACCTCTGGGGCCGTATAAAGATTCTAAGAGTAGGAGTGCTGATCTAGGATCAGGTTTCCCCTGTCCACATCCTAACCATATCCATCATGAGCTAAAAGGCTAAACTGATCCTAGATCAGCACTCCTACTCTCAGAATCTTATACGGCGCCTGGTCTCACGATGGTGAAGGTAAACAGGGCAATCTATTTGTGTTATTTGCAACTGTAGGTATGGGGACTTTGTACATTACAAAACAAATAATAAGAATAATATTATACAGCACTTTGCTAGGCCACTTCGATTTGCCAAACCTACCAAAAGTTATCCTGTTCCCTCCAAATCCCTAGAGCTCAGGCTGGTGTTCTACCCAGGCAATCTGCACTTCAGTCTTAAAATTCCTTACTGTCACTCGTTGCTAACTCAAAGTCCTCCTTTAGGCGTTTCAGTTTCAGTTTTAAATTTAAATCAGAATTACTTATTCGATTTAACTCCCTTTCTGTCAGAGCCCGCAAGAGCAGAACCCCTGCTCATAATCTACCCTGTCGCCATCAGAAGTGTGAGCGCAGACAGGAACAAGGACACGTTAATATCGGAGAGAGGCGCTGTGACAGGCCAGGTCGATATGGTGATGTTCCCCCTGATGAGCGAGATAATATGACATCCATTTTCATCCGCCGCTCTCTCGAGGAAGAGACACCAGACGCAGGGATCCGATTGCTCTCGATCTGAGCGCATTAAACTCGCACTTCCCCAGGGCCTGTCACATGGGCTAGCGTGGGCACAATTTGCATAATGTCGAAAGTGCAACACGAGTGCAACGCCTGAGCACTGGGAGAGCTGCAGAGTCTTTTAACCTGAAAATATCGGACTGAACGTCTAACGGACAGAGACCGATGTGATTCAGGGGTAAACCGTCCATCCAGTATTGCACCTTTGTCTATGGGTGAAATGCACCATTCTTACTTATATGCCATTTAGCAGACGCACACAGAACTATGCTCTACCTACTGAGCTACACAGAACCACACAGATCCACGCTCTACAGTAGTGAATGCACAAATTTTTCTGAGCCACACACCACACAGATCCATGCTCTACCTACTGAGCCACACAGAACCACACAGATCCACGCTCTACCTACTGAGCACAGAACACAGACTGAGCCACACAGATCCTGCTCTACCTACTGAGCCACACAGAACCACACAGATCCATGCTCTACCTACTGAGCCACACAGAACCACATAGATCCATGCTCTACCTACTGAGCCACACAGAACCACACAGATCCATGCTCTACCTACTGAGACACACAGAACCACACAGATCCATGCTCTACCCTACTGAGCCACACAGAACCCACACAGATCCATGCTCTACCTACTGAGCCACACAGAACCACACAGATCCATGCTCACCAGAGAACCACACAGAGACCTACTGAGCCACACCATGAGCCACACAGCTCCTACCTACTGAGCCACACAGAACCACACAGATCCACGCTCTACCTACTGAGCCACACAGAACCACACAGATCCATGCTCTACCTACTGAGCCACACAGAACCACACAGATCCACGCTCTACCTACTGAGCCACACAGAACCACACAGATCCACGCTCTACCTACTGAGCCACACAGAACCACACAGATCCACGCTCTACCTACTGAGCCACACAGAACCACACAGATCCACGCTCTACCTACTGAGACACACAGAACCACACAGATCCATGCTCTACCTACTGAGCCACACAGAACCACACAGATCCATCCACTCTACCTACTGAGCCACACAGAACCACACAGATCCATGCTCTACCTACTGAGCCACACAGAACCACACAGAATCCATGAGCACAGAACCACTCCACCTACTGCCACACAGCCACAGATCCAGACTGACCACACAGATCCAGATCCATGCTCTACCTACTGAGCCACACAGAACCACACAGATCCATGCTCTACCTACTGAGACACACAGATCCACGTCTACCTACTGAGACACACAGATTACTGAGACACACAGATTTGTTGCTTTTCTACTAACATACGTTGCATACATTTCTCAAACGTGGCTCATGGATTTCTTTCTTTACTTCCATCACTGCCTTTAACTCAATACATACAAATGAGACAATACACTGTTTCTTATCATCATTTTCTTCAAAAAGCCATTTCAATTGTATAAAAACAACTGCCTATTTGATGAAATCAGCAGGTTTTGCGTTGTACAACGTGTACTGTATGCAACGCTTAGAGAACAAGTTTCACAAGGGGACCGGTGTAATACCGTGTGTGATTTACGTCAGCCCTTTGTGACCGTGACAGGCGAATGTTTTCAAATCCTTCGACGCGATGCTGACGTCTGAATCGATACGGCTTTGTTCCATCGCATGTGTGAGCGCACGGACACGCGCTCATAAATAAATGATTACCAACACAATAACCAGGACAGGTCTGAGCTGGGCTATATGATAACCTCAGAGAGCCGGGTTAAAGCCACCAGACTGGAGAGAATACTGGGTCGAGTATCAGCTACACATCGGCCTTTAACAACTCGCTGAGTTTTGACTTTACTGGGGGTACAGTCAGCTTCAAAGCTGCAACAACACTTCTAGAATTAAGCTTTAAATCAGCTTAATTCAATGATAAACATCGCAAACGGCTGAATCGGCACCTAGGCTTGGCCTCGAGTCAAGCAGACTGCACTGCGCTGGGTGCGTAACTCAGTCAAACAAACGCAGTCATTGCTTTCCTTGTCCCTCGCACAAACTTCTTTTTTTTTTAAAATGCATTTATTATTTTAGCCATTTCACCTATTTTTATCCCCCACCTTTTAGTATCCAATTCCCTCTCTCTCTTTTTCTGTGCCAATCATCCCCTCCCTCGTGTGAGAACTCGCTGCCGTAGTCCAGCCAGTAGCGAGCGCTGCACTGCCTCCTCCGAGCCAGTGCCCGTCTAGATCGAAGCCTGTCACCGACGCACAGGACCACTCATATATGCAGCGAGTCTTTCCTTCGGCTTTTATCCCTCCCCCCTCCCTGGGGCGGACAGCCAATCGGCGCCCACTAGTGGCACTCGGGTGGTGGAATTGAACCCCGGTCACCGTGGCTAGAGTCGAACGCTCTTACCACTAGACCACGCGGGAGGCCCTTGCACAAACTTCTTCATTTACTTCCCCCAAAATGTCCAACTTACGATAAGTACACTGACCGTACGCACGCTTGAATGCACCGTAAGGGAGACCAGAGAAGATTCTGTTCTGTCCATACAGGAAATAAACTATGAATGCAACACTATAAACACATAACACAAAGAGAGAAAAAGCATTTGCAACCGGTGAGTTTGTTAAAGAATGTCTAACGTTGGCCGCTGACACATTGTGCCCTGCCAAAAAATATCTGTTCAAAAGCATCAGCCTTTCTCTAATACGATGACACGTCGTGTTGAGGACCTGTCTCGTGACATCTCTGAGCAGGTGCAAAATAAAGAGCAAGATTTTTGTTACTATTCTGTGGCATTAGACAAGAGCACGGATGTATCGGATTCTGCACAGCTTTTGATATTTTTGAGGGGAGTAAATAAAGATTTCGAAGTCACACAAGAATTGGCTAGCATGCAAACCCTTCATGGAACTAGGACAGGAACAGACTTATTCGGGTGCCTTGATACCGTGGGAAAACATGGCAGGGATAACAACCGATGGCGCACCAGCCATGGTCGGTAGCCAAAGTGGACTGGCAACACTCATCACATTGACTGGTAGGCGGTCTCATTTCTTTATTTATGCTACTGGGAGCTGGTTAAGGTAAGCTGCCATAATACAAAAAGAAAATAAGTTGCAAAAATATTAGGGACCATTGTGGGTAGGTCGATTTGTGTGCACTAGGTGTGCAATAACATTTTAATTTCGTTTAAGCACTTGTAACTGTGGTAACATATTGAAAACGGATAATAAAGTTTATTGGTCAAACTAACAAAACAAAGAACACACAATCTATAGAAAAAAATATCATTTTCATATTATAATTGAGTACATGTAGGCTACTGTTTATTTTGGCCCGCGGCTCACAGCTGAAATTTCAAATTGGCCCTCCAAGCCCAAAGGTTTGGGCACCCCTGCTCTAAACAAACTGAGAAATTATGAATTCACAAAAATGTGTTTTCAAACTTTTGAAGTGAACTTGGCGTGAGAAACAGCAAAACGGTTTAGAATAGCTCCATCCAGACAAGGAGGCCTATACAGGCGTGTAGGAAAAACATATGTGGGACGCGGTTTGAAACCCGTCTCTACCAGACCGGCTCTGGTCGTCAGCCCCGATCGGGGGTTTGGCTGTCCGCTCCTGAGGGAGGGGGAGGGTGAGCCGGCTCGGGTCCGCCGTGAAGCACGTAAGGGAGTCTCCAGAACGTGGGTGGACGAATTCCGTCTCGAAGGAAGCAGAGTTCGCTGCCCTCTGAGAATTAGCTTGCCTCGTAGAGACGAGCAGCGGACCCGTGTGGGGATGGCAAATCTAAATAAATAGAGGGCATGATTGGCTACTGAATTGGGAAGAAAAACGGGAGAGATAAAAAATAATAATAATAATAAATGCTTTGTGCTTTGCGAGACATCCCATATTCTTTCACCTTCGATCCCCACACTGAATAATGACTCCACAGCAGTCTAAATGGACGACATCTATAAAATGGACGTCGTCTATAAGCTATAAGATTGTTAAATATTGCACTCTCACATTTTCTGTTCTGAAAGACTAACCTCTAGGCTACATATTAGCAAATAAATAAATAAATAGAAAGATGTTTTTTGTTTTTTTTCCATTTGTAATACTGCCAAACAGTTAAAGCACAATGGGCGTGTCTGAAAATACCTGTTCAAACAGATCTGAATCAGACAGAAGAACATCTATGAAGAATTTCAGTTGATCAAACTTAAGTCCTCCTGCGTGGTCTAGTGGTTTCAATGTCCGACGCTGGCCACGGCAACAGGGGTTCGATTCCCCGTCGTGCCAGAGTCGGCTCTGGCCGGGAGTGCCACCTGGGGGCAGCGATTGGCTGTCCGCCCCAGGGAGGGACACAGTTCGCTGCACAGGAGTGATTAAATGTTAAATGGGGTGCCGGAACTAGTCGACAGCACGACGAGTGCTGTCTCAGAGGAGGCGATGCTTCGCCTTTGTCACTGATCGAGCTCACCATATGAGGGGGGGATTGACATGAAAAGATAGGGTGTAATTGGCTACTAAATTAGGAGAAAATGGGATAAAATCAGAAAGAAAAAAAAGATATTCACAATATTCTGGGCACTTACAGAGGCACACTAGCCTAGCAAACAGCTAGGCTGTATTTAAAGAATGTCAATTCATTCAAAAGGATATAGCTAGTCATTACTGCACGTGTAATCTGTGATTCAATTATCTATCTGGAGTCGATCTGTATGTCAAATATACCAAAATGTAACATTTAATTAAACTTACTGTAGAGAAATTGCAACTAAAAACTATGGAATAAGAACATAAGAATACATAATGAGGAGAACGGGCCGTTCAGCCCATCTAGGCTCGTCATGTCCTAATCTAAAGAGTATCTAGTACTGCATCTAGCCTGGACTTGAATAGCCCAAGTGTTTCTGCCTCTACTACCCGACCTGGCAAGCTGTTCCAGGCATCGACAACTCTCTGTGTAAAGAAAAACTTCCTAATATCTGTGTGAAATTTGCCCACTGTTGGCCCACTGTTAAATTATTGTAATATTTTAAAAGCGCATTAGGGGCTTCCCGCGTGGTCTAGTGGTTTCAACGTCCAACGCTGGCCATGGCGACCGGGGCTCGATTCCCCGTCGCGCCAGAGTCGGCTCTGGCTGGGAGTGCCATCGGGGCGGCAATTGGCTGTCCGCCCCAGGGAGGGGGGAGGGAAGCTGACACACACAGTTCGCTGCGCACAGGAGTGGTTCTGGGGCACCGGAATTACAGTCGACGGCACGACGAGTGCTGTCTCAGAGGAGGCAGCGCTTCGCCCTTGTCACTGCCGGTCACAGGACTACGGCAGCAAACTACGAGGGAGGGGATTGAAC
Source organism: Aldrovandia affinis (assembly GCA_029706075.1). Classification (NCBI taxonomy): domain Eukaryota; kingdom Metazoa; phylum Chordata; class Actinopteri; order Notacanthiformes; family Halosauridae; genus Aldrovandia; species Aldrovandia affinis. The sequence goes on from JAINUG010000128.1 coordinate 1,730,778, forward strand.
TAAGCACAGTGGGTAATTGGCTACCAAATTGGGAGGAAAAACAGGGTAAAATCTGAAAAATGTAATAAATTGTTATATATATATTTTAAAAGCACATTAGCCACACACGGTTAAACGGAGGTAGAAGTCCAGCGGTACAGCATCGAGCTCCAGCCTGTTCTGCTGTGTGATTAGACTGAAGTCCTGATGAAAAGGTCTGAGAGACAGAGAGAATTAGTCTTAATTCACCGGCCACCATTACTCCATTATTCAGACCCAGCCACACCATTTCAAAAGGGCGTAGCAAAGTTTAATTAATGTCATAGTGACGCTCACTAAACTTCGTTTAACTCACGTAAATTACCTGAAAAGTAATTATCTGACGTCTTTAGCAAAATGCACCATGGTTCAGAGGTTTTGTTTAGAGTTGGCAGCGAACCTTCAGAAAGAAAGACAGGCCTAGTTGAGATCCACCAGCTCGCGAAAGCAAACCTCACACAGACCCAGGGGTATTTGGGTAAAACCTTCGCAAACGGCTACTCAATTAAAACCTGATTAAAGCTTAAACGCAACAGAAGGCGTCAGACCATTAAGTACTGTCCTCGCCGTTTGTGGTCTGTTTATTAGATAGATCACCTTTCAGAGGAAATGTTAACCTTCCGACATCTTTCTTTAAGGAAGTTTTTTTACCACGACTACAGAGGGGCAGCGTGAAAACACTTTAAATTCTTTAATAGGGCCGGTGGATAGCGTAGCGGTCTAATGCACCATATCTTGGCTGGTCTGATACGGTGTGCGCTGCCTGTCAGGGACGCGGTTTGAAACCCGTCTCTACCAGACCGGCCCTGGTCGTCAGCCCCGATCAGGGGCGGGGGCATTTGTCTGTCCGCCCCACGGGGAGGGGGGAGGGTGAGTCGGCTCGGGTCCACCGTGAAGCACGTAAGGGAGTCTCCAGAACGTGGGTGGGGAAAATTCTGTCTCGAAAGAATTAGCTTGCCTCGTAGAGATGAGCGACAGACTCGTGTGGGGAGGGTACATCTAAATTAATAGAGGGTGTAATTGGCTACCAAATTGGGAGAAAAAAAAAAAAAAAAAAAAAAAAAAAAAAAAAAATAATTCAAAATTGTCAAAAATCCTTTAATTAAGCAGCACCCCTATAACTGCAGTGCCGGAGAAAAGTGGTCTGGATGAATACACCAGTGACCGGCCTGGGTGGCTTTAGGCAGGCCTGCTTTGCCAGTGACCCCCCGTCCCGCCAAAGGAAAGCCAGCGGAGTCCCTTCGCCGGGGCGGAGGCCAGCGGTTTGCATCAATCCCCATTAGCAACATTAGCGAGCACTCTCCTCAGAGTGTGGCTGCAGAATAATGAAAAGAGTCCACTTCAGCATTCATCTTCTGCTGATACACCACAACCAACTCCCTTCGGCATTATGTGCATCAATTACCCTTCAGGGAGCAGTGTTTTAAGCTGAGGAATGAATGCAGCCCAGAGCTAGAGTCAGACAGACACCCAAAAGGAGGCTGAGACACAGTGGAAGTTAATAAGCAGGAGCATAAACTCTCCTTTATCCCGGAGTTCATGAAACACTCTGCACACCACACACCGTAATTGGTGCAGGTTTTTCGTAAACACAAGACGAGGACGACCGTATAATCTCTGTTTAATATTCAAATCATCGGCTCGCCCTTTGCAGCGTTTGTGATCTCATCTGCTTCTGTAAGCACAGGGCTGCCCAGACTGGACTCACAGTCCTATTCCTGAAACGTTTTCCACATAAATAGGCCTGATGTCCATTAGAGGACAACATCTAAGTGACAATAAGCTAGGGGGCGCACATGGGGCACGCAGACGTCATCCGACTGACCAAAAACGTTGACGACTCTAGGTCAAAAGCAGATGGGATTAATTTCAACAACAAAAGAGAATATATAACATTGTATAACAAAACTGTCCTGGTACTGTGGTTCTGTGTGGCTCGGTAGGTAGAGCATGGATCTGTGTGGTTCTGTGTGTCTCAGTAGGTAGAGCATGGATCTGTGTGGCTCAGTAGGTAGAGCGTGGATCTGTGTGGCTCAGTAGGTAGAGCGTGGATCTGTGTGTCTCAGTAGGTAGTGTGGATCTGTGTGGCTCAGTAGGTAGAGCGTGGATCTGTGTGTCTCAGTAGGTAGAGTGTGGATCTGTGTGGTTCTGTGTGTCTCAGCAGGTAGAGTGTGGATCTGTGTGGTTCTGTGTGGCTCAGTAGGTAGAGCATGGATCTGTGTGGTTCTGTGTGGCTCAGTAGGTAGAGCATGGATCTGTGTGGTTCTGTGTGGCTCAGCAGGTAGAGCATGGATCTGTGTGGTTCTGTGTGGCTCAGTAGGTAGAGCATGGATCTGTGTAGTTCTGTGTGGCTCAGTAGGTAGAGCACGGCGCTGACAACACTTAGGTTGTGGGTTGGATTCCCATTGGGACCACATATAATGAAAAATGTATGCATTCACTACGGTCACTTTGGATAAAAGCGTCTGCTAAATGGCATATGTAATTATTATATTGCAGAGATAAAATGCTTCTGACTTTTTTTTGCTGGCACCTTCACCAGGAAAACAACCATGAGTTCAGTAATGAATGTGTAAAAGGACCGCAACACATGGTGCACTAAAGTGCTTTTGCTTATGAGGCAAAAAAAAAATCAAGGCGATGGCGTGAGCAGTTGTCATTGAGCGCTTCCATGGTGAACCTTGACTAGGGGTGCACCGATATATCCGTGGACTATCAGTATCGGCCGATATTCGCCTTGTTGACTGCAATCGGCTTATCGGCCGATAAGATCACATTTACAGATGGCAGTGGCCGATAATTATCCGTCAATTTGTGTTGCGTCAATCTGGTCTAAATGTTCAAACTTGAACGGAACGGAAGCATCTTTTATTTACAGGCTAAACTGGCTGAAACCACGCCTAATTTACTCCTCTGACGATGCTGTGATTGACTAGCTATCACGAGCACTCTGGCACTCCACGCAGTCTTGCACAAGATGCACGCTAGAGCTGGGCGATATGGCACAAAATAATTAGCATGATATGTTGACCAAATACTTCGATAACGATATTGAAACAATAATTTGTATGCGGAAAAAAGCTGAGTATATTCAAACACAACTTTATTTAACATTCAATGCTTGTATTTGCGGTTTTCAAGCATAATTGCAAGTATAAAGTTTGCACTTTGCGTAAACAACAAATTGTAACCAAAGTAACCCCACGTAGCTGACGTTGAGCCTTTCTTGGGGACTAAACATCGTCTTCAATCTCATTGTCACGTTTTGTCTGGGCCTACCCTAGTTAGTGGGTTTACTGACTGAACAAATTCACTCCATGCTTCGCTGGCTCCGAGTTTGGCGCTTTGATGATTCTTCCCTCTGGCTTCACTGCAGTGAAGTTGCGCTTCATGTCAAGGCTGGCTGTGATTGGCTGTGTTGACGTGTAGTGTGTTGGTTGTGTTGCGGATGGAAAAAGGCCAAAACGAATGCAGGAATTATTCTCCTCCACGCAACAATGTTATAGCCTAACCGCAATCATCAACATTTGTAAATGTACCACGGTTGATTGAAATTATGATAACGGTGTAAAATTTGGTTATCGCCCAGCACTAATGCACGCTTGCTTTCAGACGTGCTGTTTTGGTTGACACTGTCAAGTGAAGAAAATGTTGGCTGTGCTTTACAAGGCGCATTACAAGGTGTCAGAGGAAGACAACCGATTTGCTATTTGTGACAAATGCTTCAGTGAGATTTCAAGAGGAGGTGACTCAAGCAAGGGTTTTAATAGATCAAATCTGATCAGCCATTTACACGCAAGACATGTAGCACAGCACAACGAGTATCTGGAAGCCAAAGTGGCTAATAAGAAAGTTCAGTCAAATATCGGTATTGGCCGATTGTGTTATTTGAACAATTGGTATCAGTCCAGAATTTTCATATTGGTGCATCCCTAACCCTTAAAAACTGCATTAAAAGAAACAGTGGCTTTTAGGGCCCAGTGCATATAAAATAAAATAAAAATATATTCTTTTATTTATTTCAGATATTTTCCCATTTTTCTCCCAATTTGGTAGCCAATTACACCCTCTATTTGTTTAGATTTACCCTCCCCACACAAGTCCGCCGCTCCTTGCTAATTCAAGCCACTCCCTTCAAGACGGAATTCGCCCAACCCACGTTCTGGAGACTCCCTTACGTGCTTCACGGCGGACCCAAGCTGGCTCACCCTCCCCCCTTCCCCTGGGGCGGACAGCCAAACGCGATCCCCGATCGGGGCTGACGGCCAGGGCCGGTCTGGTAGAGACGGGTTTAGAACCGCGTCCCTGATAGGCAGGTGCCATCTGATCTACAGTCTGATACGTGGTTTGTTAGAAAGATCACCCTTTAGACCTGAGAGCGGCGCTTCCATGGTGCACCTGGCCTAGAAGCACGCCCCCCTTCCAGACGACTGATGTCATAGGCTAAACTAAAGCCCAGTGCACCCATTGGCTAAGGTTTTAAGCCCTATAAGCCTCTCACTTACTATAGGCAATATGGGTGTAACAGTACAGGTATTCGTACCGAACAGTTCAGTACAGGACTTTCGGTTCGGTACGCGCTGTGAACCGAACGAATGCAATCTAGCATTAACCACTAACGCACGTGCAGAACTTAATAAAAAAACCAGAAGCCAGAGCCCCGGATGGATTACGGTTTCCAAGTGAGAAGCCAGAGCTGTTATGGAACGGACAGGCAGTGAACTACAGTTAGCAACGGACAGGAAGCTGAAAGCTGCTGATATGAATACAAGTACAGTACAGTTAATTTTCTAAATGCTGCACTTTAATGGATATTTATTTTATTACATTTATTTATTTATTTGAGAACCTTCAGATTGACTTTTAAATGTTGTTAGTAGGTTGCAGCAGTATTGACACTTTTTTAAAGAAATAAAGATATGTGCCTTACTTTGTTCACTAAATTATGGCCGATTAGCCACTGTTTACAAAGCTCATAATAAATGAAAGGCAAATTTTATGTTTTGCGCTTCTTCCCCCACTGCACCGAAAATGTACCGAACCGTGACTTCAAAACCGAGCTACGTATCGAACCGTGATTTTTGTGCCACTACATTTAGCCCACTTCCGAAGCTCAAACGATTCACGTAATGCACCGCTGTGCCCTCCTGGCTCTGCATTTAAAGGGTCTTGGCAAAACAAGATTTCACATGACATGATATGGGGGCAGAAATGTGTCCATGCCTGGTCCATGCACAGCCCATTGATAAGGCACACCTGCTAGACCAACTGCCTCATCTCCTACAATTAACTGGGTGTGTCCAAGCCCCATATCGACCGATCCGACAGGAGACTACTCGTCTTCCGCAAGAGACTCAAAACCCACCTCTTCAGAGTGCGCGTCTAACTACATGTCATCACCACTGCTTACATGTTTAATACTGCATTTCATATTAAGTATTTATGTCTGATACTATTAAAAAAAGAAAAAAGAAATGTATTTGAGCAACCTTTTCTTCCCCATTGTTACGGGCACAGTACGCAGCTGCCAACATTGATGTCTATTACTCAGGGATGTGATTTATTTCCTGGTTAATCAGGAAATGTTTATTTTCAGACCATAGATAGCTTGTGGACATGTGTATGTCATAAGCATACACGTTAAGAAATGTTGCACTCTTTGACAGCTGATAGCAGGAGAGAATGTTCAGCAAATAAAGCCAAATAGCCAGAGATAGTTAACACCAGTTAATCAGCATTTCCTGAATAATCTGGAAAAATCACATCCCTGATTACAGTATTACTGCACTGATCTCTTGCACTAACTATGATTGATCTTACCATGTATTAATGCACATCTTGTAAGTCGCTCTGGATAAGAGCGTCTGCTAAAGGCCTAAAACATAAAGTGTAAAAGTGTCAGCCTCACTAGTAGCACACTCCCAACTTCGAAGAATCGCAATATTTACACCCGACATAAAGCAGGTCTGAACTGGCGTTGAGTCAACGGGGAGGAAGTTATCCGCCACAGTCAAGTTCTTTGGAAATATGAAATATTCAGCATGGACAAACTACGCATCTCCACGCCCCCGATCCACCCTACAGCCACAATCGTTTGGATCTTTAATCAAGCTGCCGTCTGCATGTGGAGAACGAAGCATATTCAGCAGGCCACGTCCCACTTCCTCCCATCGACGTTTAGCGAGAGCTCACAGCTGCCTTAGTTCCGATGACATCACCAGCAATCAGCGGGAGTGTTTGGTTCGGGGTTAACTACACTTTGGAAGCATTGTTCAGCCGCGAGGATAAGGTTTCCCACACATTACGCAACGTGTCAAATTACAAGATTTTGACCAGTGCACCTTTTTATAATGGTTTCCCTGCTCTGAACGCCAGCAATACACAAACGAACAAATGCACACACACTTCTCAGATACCCTGGCAAGCACATTAAACGAATTCCTGGTGACTTGAAAATGCATCATTTCCCTCTGGCCCCCGAGCTGTCTCTCAACCAATCCATTATAACAAGGTAAATAAGTGAAGACTCACATTTTTGGACCCTTATTTTTAATTGAAACTTTCCAACTGCAAAACTGCAATTCAGCATTTCTAAATCCATAAAATGTACTGGTGCTCACTCCCATAAGCTACCTCTTCTTCCTATGTGTCCTCTTGCTGAATTAATGTACATAATGGTCATGTTATGATGACAGGAATACCAGCATGTCTCCGTATGGAATCACAACAGAAATAAACAGCACACTCCTGGGTAGGAGTAAAGGATCCTTTTATGAAAGACCAATTTTAAAAACTTGTAGTTTGGCAATTAAATTAAATTAAATTAAATCTGAGGCTGTTGCGAATGCTAATAGCCTTTGCTTTGTAAGTATCAGCGCTTAAAAGAATAATAGTAATTAACTGAAGTAGGAATTTTGTTTCCTTTATTGCGGTCATCGAAAGGTCAAGTGAAAACGAAATGCCAATAAAATACAGACTGTGACAAATAGTGAGCAAAATGATTTATGCTCTCCCTTAACATAAAGACTGACTATGCTGCATCTATCAATTCTGTAGCAAGAGAAACAGGGTGTGAACAATAGTCTTTTTAATAAGCATCTTTATTCCAAAGACAGTGGATATCAAAGTGATCGATCAGAGAGGAGCTGATTAAGTATCCAACAGCTACAGCCTTGTCCAGATGTCATAATATTACGGGGTTTCAATGAATATAATGTGCTTGGGACATAAACGTGGGTTTGCATCTTACAAAAACTTGCACCTGCACCTGTCATTCCGATGGAAAAGGTGAGCCAAAGTAACCATTTTAATTTAAATCCGTGTTTTGGAAGCGCCTGTCATTAACGGAGGCACAGTTCGTCAAGGAACTGGGCCTCCAATTAAAAGGGTTGCACTTTCAAATCCCAAGTTTGCCGCTTGCTGTTGTGCCATTGGGCAAAAGCAAACTGAAATCGCTCTGTCAATTATATAAAGGGATTGTATTTAAAAATGCTATGGCACCTCAATACAAGGATCAATAACTCTTTTAATATTCTCAGGCATAAGATGGCTCATCAAATTACTAAAACAAAACATGGTTATAAAACACAAAGAACTAGTCATATGCCCAATGCATCCAGTCTGTGGTTTTTTATTAATCAACAGAATGGTCTTGAGACCATATTTAATTAACTACTCATCTAAGCTCTTTTTTTGTGTGTGTATACATATAATATATATGCCATTTAGCAGACGCTTTTATCCAAAGCGACTTCCAGTACTGAATGCATACATTTTCCAGTATATGTGGCCCCAATGGGAATCAAACCCATAACCTAAGCATTGTCAGCACCATGCTCTACTTACTGAGTCACACAGAACCACGCTCTACTTACTGAGCCACACAGAACCACACAGATCCATGCTCTACCTACTGAGTCACACAGAACCACACAGATCCATGCTCTACCTACTGAGCCACACAGAACCACACAGATCCATGCTCTACCTACTGAGCCACACAGAACCACACAGATCCACGCTCTACCTACTGAGTCACACAGAACCACACAGATCCATGCTCTACCTACTGACTCACACAGAACCACACATATCCATGCTCTACCTACTGAATCACACAGAACCACACAGATCCACGCTCTACCTACTGAGCCACACAGAACCACACAGAACCATGCTCTACCTACTGAGCCACACTGAACCACACAGATCCACGCTCTACCTACCGAGTCACACAGAACCACATGCACAATAGATGTAGTACTCACAGTAAACTATGAACAATCATTCCAACATAAAACAAGGATCGTACTGGCAAAATGAGCCAATGAGGAGATTCCGTCTGTATGTCATTAAAACTCATGATACGTGCAGCTAGTCAAGAACATATAAATGCCCAGTATAGGCAGCGAGCCTCAACACCCGATGTGCATTAACACACATTGTGCGTGGCGGTGTTAACCAAAGCCCATAATCACACCTTCTGGAAAATGTTTACAAAACAAGAGAGGCGTCAAATGCTGACGGGCGATCGCTGGCCAGCGTTTTGGAATCAAACAAAATATGTCAGGCTGCTAAACTGTGGATTTATGATTGTGCAACTGCAGCGAATCATGGCTTTTGATGTGCGCCAGGAGCACAATCTTAGTGTAATTTACTTTTACATTTTAGGCATTTAGCAGACGCTCTTATCCAGAGTGACTCACAGTTTACATTTCTTTTTACAATCCATTTATACAGCTGGACATTAACTGAAGCAATTCAGGTTAAGTACCTTTAGCTTAAGGGTACAATGGCAGTGCCCCGCCTGGGAATCGAACCTGCAAACTTAGGAATCGAACCTGCAACCTTAGCGATACAAGCATAGTTCCCTAACCATTACGATCCCCTGCTAATCTGTTTGATGTTGAGAACATTTTTGGTGGAACTTTCTGGCATCTGTTTAAAGTTGTCATTCTTCCTTATTTTACAGCCGATACGTAGTTTAAAAAAACTAAAACTCTATGACAATGATGGCTCCTAGACCCACCTCTTAAGGGAGGCTATGGGGGAAGGCCACAAGCCCCACCAGCACATTACAGCCAGGTGATAATGCCCAAACAGTCATATACGAGGCTATGCTCCTATTCTGCATTCAGAGAACAATGCCGTTTTAGCTTTTTTTATTGGATTTCATCAGCGCTAAAAGCTGCTCTGTCGATAACGCTGTGATTCTGCTTAGGTCTGTGTTTTTGGGTCTGGCACAAAAGAACCGGGGTTTTGTGGCGGGGGCGAGTTTTGGCCGTGGCGAGATTCATCGAGCGGTGGACGACATTCGAGGATGTGGATCGGGATGTAGGGTTTACGGTTTCGGAAAACCAATAAAGAAAATGCCAGTTTCGGACACCAGGCATGCGTATCTGCTGATGCTACCAACACTACGACAAGGTTGATGACAGCTAGGCGATAAGAAACCCCCCCAAAACGGTGACAAAAAGCCGAAGGAATAAAACCACACCACTTTCTCCTGGTAGTGCGAAAACACCCTCGATCATGGAGACTCTTGCGAAAGACAAATGTCGCGGCGTAGCAAAGCCATTTTGTGAATAATACCCTAAATACTAGGTCCATAGTACTGTATTATAACGTATTTAAAATATACAGACAAAGCACTACAATATATATTTGCCCTTTTTGGTGTTTTGGGCACCTTTGCGAGGCCGAATCTACCAGTGACTACTAAACCAGTTCTGAGTTTCCCATTCAGATTCACAGGTTTAATACCAACTCCTGTCCGCTCCTTAAACTGATTTTTTTTCTTCTTTCTTTTAAAAATCTAGACAAAAAACATTGCCAATCAAGAGTTGAAATATGGGGAAGCGTCTGCACTGAAAACTCTTTATTTTAAAAAGATTAGCTGCATAGTTACAAGCTGGTAGAGGCGTGTTCGGACCTAGCCTAGCAGCTATAGCTACAGTAGTAACTAGCAGCCAATATATTATATTATATTTATATTCAACTGGTAGCGATTTTGAGCACATAAACATTTTCGTTTGGGGGGGAGATTTCTCTTTGTACCTCGCAAAAAGTATTCTGGAAAGATCCAGTCTCTCAAGATAAGGGTGTGTTTCAAAATGCTGTCGTGTTTTAACTAGCCAGGCGGCTAAGCTAACCAAGCTAGCTATACTTGCAAGCTAGCTGTGTTAGCTACACAAATACCCACCCTAGTTACAGACTTTAAATTAAATTAAAAACGATTAAAAACCTCCTTAATGTAAAAATCCCCACTGTGAAGAGTTCCCAGCCAAAGAGAAAATCAAGGTGCAGTTTCCCGACACATAACTAGCTAACGCTAGATAGCTAGCGAGCTACAAGCAACACAAGACTAACCTTAAACTAACCGACTATTCCAGGCTTGGCTCGCATTTCTGAAATATAAAAGGCAATGTTTAACTGGCTAGCACATCAAACCGGTAGTTAATATCTAGTTTGGGGTTTCTCGAAGAAATCGATTGATTTTTTTTTCTTAAAAGCGAAGCTAACGTTACAATTAGCATCGAGTTGGGAGGAGCGTCGCTGCATTTCCGACTAAACTAGTGCGCTTGTGAAATGTTTAAATTGTGTTCTTCCATGACATTTTTTTTGCTATAATTGTACTAACTAATGCTGCCCAACTGGTACACCAGTAGCACACTAGTTATCTGGCTTCTTTGCTTTTAAAACACCGCGAATAATGGCATGAGCAAGCAAAGTCAGTCATTCCTAATTTAGCTACTAGCTTAGTTTTTCCACACATCTCCAAAATAGCTACCTTATCGCGACTACTAAAGGAATAGCACGTTATCGCATGTCCCCTTAATAGATTTTAAATTAAACAGGCTAGCTCTGCAATAGTGACATTTACCTTTGCCGTGTTAGCGAGCTAGCAACAAAGCTATCTCTGTCGATGGACCAAGTCAAGTTTATTTGTCATATGCACACAGCAGAGGGGAATGCATTGCAACAATGAAATGTTTACTGGCGTTAAAACTCCTCGGCGAAATACAAATACAACAAACAAGATACGCGCGTATACGACCATAAGTCCTTTCGATTACAGCTTAGCCGGGTACAATAGCAACATTAGATAATAACATTCGCAAAACTACTGGCCCGCGTCGAGAGAATGTGTTGTCATTAATTTCCACCCCAGATCCATTACATTTACATTTTAGGCATTTAGCAGACGCTCTTATCCAGAGCAACTTAACACAGTTTACATTTCTTTACATACAATCCATTTAAACAGCTGGATATTAACTGAAGCAATTCAGGTTAAGTACCTTTAGCTCAAGGGTACAACGGCAGTGCTCCACCTGGGAATCGAACCTGCAATCCACGCAGAATACCGTGTCCTGTGCACCGCCAGGTTAAAATGCCGAAGCGGGCCTGGTACCATTACCTGCCCGGACATAAGGCACCATTACCTGCCCGGACACAAGGCACAATCACCACCCCCACCCCCCGATTCCTCCGGAATCACACGAACGCACTTGAACAATACATTCCTGAGGAATATACCGCACTGATCCCTACACTGCAACGGTTCAGGGCAAACATTTATATTACGTAGCATGTACTTTTGCTCCGACTTGTTAAAAAGAACGAGTAAAATAATAACATTCTTAGTTATTCTGTCCAGAGTGGTGCGAAAGTCGAAGCAGTTTTTTTTTTTTTTTTTACTCCGAATGCATTCCCCTACCTAACATGGTCGCTCCCAGCTCCCGACACCAACAGAAAGCGGTAGCATTCCAGTGTCTTCTCTTTCACAATGTATTCTCCGGGATTTGACTGCGTATCGAAAGCGGGCGTACTTTTCCGCCGTTTCTGCCGCAACCCGACATAAAACAGATCCCCTCAGATTCCAAAGAAAGTGGTGTTTTTATTTATTTTTTCCGTATTTTCAGTGGTGTGTGTGTAATCCGAGCCGAGCTCACTGCAATCCGTAATGGCGACGGATGGATCCTGCTCTCTCTCACTCACTCACTCTCTCTCTCTCCCTTCCTCGCTCTCTCTCTCCCTCTCTCTCTCTCTCTCTCCCTTCCTCGCTCTCTCTCTCTCTCTCTCCCTCTCTCTCTCTCTCTCTCCCTTCTCTCTCTCTCTCTCTCTCCCTCGCTCTCTCTCTCTCCCCCGTAACTTTTCCATTGGGCCGTGCACGATACGCGCGTGCATATTTGCTGGAATCATGCGCGCACTTGTGCAGAGCCACTATATAATACGACTGTTATTTAATAAGGAAATGTGGACGTAAAATTAATTGTATGAAATTTCAGTTTAAAAAATAAATGATATGACGGGTGAATGTTGTAGCTTCAAAATGGACAGCAGAACGTTTGTGTGTTTGCGTTGCAAAATACTCTAAGCTATAACTCGAATCGAATGGACTTAATTGCATACATTTCTGGGCAGATCCCCCCTAATTCAGAGCCACTCACAATCATGTGGTACCACAGCAGTGCCATACCCAAACTCAAACCCTCAACAACGGAGCCACACAGAACCACACAGAACCACGCTCTACCTACTGAGCCACACAGAACCACACAGATCCACGCTCTACCTACTGAGCCACACAGAACCACACAGATCCATGCTCTACCTACTGAGCCACACAGAACCACACAGATCCATGCTCTACCTACTGAGCCACACAGAACCACACAGATCCACGTTCTACCTACTGAGACACACAGAACCACACAGATCCATGCTCTACCTACTGAGCCACACAGGACCACACAGATCCATGCTCGACCTACTGAGCCACACAGAACCACACAGATCCATGCTCTACCTACTGAGCCACACAGACCATGATCTACCCTGAGCCACACAGAGATCCACTCTCTACCTACTGAGCCACACAGAACCACACAGATCCACGTTCTACCTACTGAGACACACAGAACCACACAGATCCATGCTCTACCTACTGAGCCACACAGGACCACACAGATCCATGCTCGACCTACTGAGCCACACAGAACCACACAGATCCATGCTCTACCTACTGAGCCACACAGAACCACACAGAACCATGCTCTACCTACTGAGCCACACAGAACCACACAGATCCACTCTCTACCTACTGAGACACACAGAACCACATCATGATTAATATGTACTTTTTTGGGGGAGATGACTACCTGCTTTTATAATGATGAAACATTGAACAGTGGAAACAATATTTTCAGTAAGACAGGATCGATATCAGCAGCAAGTTCAGCAGCAACAACACTCACTTTACACGAGATGGCTTGATTGTTAAGGTCTGAGATACATGCTGTCTGGCAAACAATCATTGTGCCCTTACCTGAGAGATCTGCGATTGTGGTTGTGAACAGGTAGCATAGAGAACAAGCAAGTAATGCAGTCAGTCCAAAATTTAATGTTAATTAAATGATAAGTTACAGAGTTAAGTTGCTGTATTTTAATGGTAATTTAGCAGTTGTTTATTTAACCGAAATGTATTACACATGTTTCCATTTTGTTTGGTGTCTGTTTCATTGTTTTCTGTACAACTGCCTCAACCCCCCCTACCGCGGAGACGAGAGGAGCTTTTGTAGCAAATTGTTGCTAATTTTGATGGGGACTGCTTCACTCGAGTCCTCCAAAACTCCCCTTTCTCCACTCCCTCGTTTGAAAGAGCAACAGTCATTACTGTAAAGCAAAGGGAACGGCGCTCTGTCCTGCAAACCTGTGCTCTTTCACCCTGCCAATGTGGAGCAGTCTACCAACACAGAGCTCTACAGTACATCTAACATGCTAATCATTCCTCCCCAATTTCATTTCCCATTTAATGCACCCTAATCATTTTGATGCAATATCTACAAATGTAACCCACTGCATTTCCACTGCACATTCTCTAAAGGTGAAACGTCATGGTGCGTAAAGAAGCACACGCCTTGCCTCTAAGAACATTAACTTGTGCTTCTACACAACGACATGTTGTCTGACCTCACTGTTGCCCAAGATTACGCATCCGTTACACTTCAGCTTCAGATAGGTATGCCTACAAACGCAGAGTTTACATACTTATTTATTTTTTATTTAAACCTTTATTTAACCAGGAAGTCTCATTGAGATTAAAATCTATTTTTCAAGAGAGACCTGGCCAAGGTAGCAGCAGTAGGCCTACACAATAGTTACAGACAATACAACAGTCAACGGTACATACAACAATACACAGAGATGGCTATTCAGTCTGGAGGAAACATGGCATCTCAAAAACATTTACATTCCTCAGTTACAATGTCTTGTATGAGACTTTTAAAATCACCCAGAGGTATGAGATTAACTAACTTCAGCCCTTCCTACTTAAGAGACCAGACAGCGAATGTGCCATAGAGTGTTAATGATGTGATCCACAGTGTTTGTGCATTTGGTTACTATTATGAAGGTTTGGCCTCGTAGTTTGTCATATCATTACGATTCCAGACTTTCACATGCAAGGGAACTGATATTGACACATACAACACCCTTCCACGAAATAGGGAACCTGTTATAATAGCAGTTTTACGGATATGAAACTCCTGGAGGTTATTAGACTGCTTGCTACGACCACAGTGTCTGCCTACTCCACCCTATTGTAAAGCACTCCGTCTCAGCTGTACACAATCAAAACCAAAATGTGACCTCAACAATCATAAAACTTGTGAAATGTGTAAAACGTGGCCCATGGAGTGAATGTGGGCAGGGCAGTTTATGAAAACTGTTTTCAAAATGTGAAAATGTCCTCTTTAAAATAGTGTTCTACCTGTGTCTAGCAACTGAGCCAGACAGAACCACACAGATCCATGCTCTACCTACTGAGCCACACAGAACCACAGAGATCCATGCTCTACCTACTGAGCCACACAGAACCACACAGATCCATGCTCTACCTACTGAGCCACACAGAACCACACAGATCCACGCTCTACCTACTGAGCCACACAGAACCACACAGATCCACGCTCTACCTACTGAGCCACACAGAACCACACAGATCCACGCTCTACCTACTGAGCCACACAGAACCACACAGATCCACGCTCTACCTACTGAGCCACACAGAACCACACAGATCCACGCTCTACCTACTGAGCCACACAGAACCACACAGATCCATGCTCTACCTACTGAGCCACACAGAACCACACAGATCCATGCTCTACCTACTGAGCCACACAGAACCACACAGATCCATGCTCTACCTACTGAGCCACACAGAACCACACAGATCCATGCTCTACCTACTGAGACACACAGAACCTCTTAAAAATAATGTTTCTACGTCTACGCTTACAAATCGCAATAGTTGAAGAACACCCATTCACCTGTAGTATAATGACTGGTTTAATATTGGATTGAAAGGGGTATTAAAAGTATTCACCAAAGGGCTAATGTTGGGGGGTTAATGACAGCTGTAATTCTGTTGGTAAGGGTTACGCTCCTGTGCCTTGATGGATCATTCATCACATGTGATTCTCATTGATGGAACACGTCTCTTCTGTTTTGTGTCATGCGATGCAGGAATATGTCGGGCCAGCTCTGATGAAGATTGAGCGGTTCTGTGGAACAATGCCACGGCAGTTTCCTGTGCCTCATCTCACCCCGAGGCCCTGACTTTCAAGACTCAGCAAGTGGATTTTAAGCAGATTTACTCAACATCGTCCGCTAAGCTTCAGAAATCATGAATTTAGCCCAAAACGCAGGGGGTGGGTGGGGGGGAGGAGTGGGGGGTAGGAGAACGAACACACAGATATTTGTTTATTTCTCTGCACAATTGTGGTGTAAAACATATAAAAAAACAACAACAAAAAGTGTGTGTTGCAGTTACTCGTTTTAATGCTTAGTTTTTTAAGTTGATGATTTTTAGCAGCTTCCACAAAACGCAACAACAACAGCATCGACGCACTGCGCTATATTTTAGCCGGAAGCATAGCAAAACTTTTTTTCTATAGGAACATAAATTAGTGTCCCAGTGTCCCCAGAGTGGGAGAAGGGGCCATGGCCGAGCTTTGAACCCACGTTTCACCGCAGGCAAACTCACCACCAATGCGGCCGCACATTCCAGAAATCTTAAAAAGGCTGTGAACGGTGTCTGTGGGTGACTTTAAACAAATCGATCAACACGCGACAGTATTACAATGCATGTGAAGAAATGTACAAAGTAGTAGAATTTAGTGGTAGTTTGCAGGTAAAGGATAAAATGTTAAATATTTGGCTATTGAATGTTATAATATAATATTTGGATTAGGTTAAAGATTAAGATGTATTTTGTAGTTGTTGCTTTGATCTAAATACAGGGCTGCATTGTGTGTGTAAAGGTACTAATCTCTTGGTC
Source organism: Aldrovandia affinis (assembly GCA_029706075.1). Lineage (NCBI taxonomy): Eukaryota > Metazoa > Chordata > Actinopteri > Notacanthiformes > Halosauridae > Aldrovandia > Aldrovandia affinis. The sequence continues at coordinate 1,747,141 of JAINUG010000128.1, forward strand.
TGCCTAGTCCGACATAGTTGGTCATTTCTGTGTTATTATCCATAAACCACAGAGTTTTTATAAAGCTGTTGTTTGTATGTAATCAACGTGATCAGACAGAAAGACAAAACTACAGCACCGTGCTGTTGCAGCCTTACAAGCCCTGCGGTAGATCTTCTAATTCAGTATCTGCAGCAACATCAGAGATGACATCTTCTCTCTCTCTCCTCTCTCTCCCTTCACAGCCAAGAGAATAAGAGTGCTTGAAAATACAAGAGATCTGTCACCACCCTGTCCTCTTTGGAGACAGAGGGGAAAAACAATCCCAATACAATCTGTGGGATAACCCAACAGCGACCTGTTATGTTTTTGATTATGTGATGTAGCGATGTGCTGATGAATATTTTCAAAGAGTGCTCACTCCATCTCTGTTTTATTTCAAATTCCAAAAATACATTTCTGACAGAATGCTGTTGTTTTTTGTTTTACAACAAAGACAATTCAGTTCAACATCAATGAAACTAATGTTTTATTCACTATTCTTTTAGCGCATTCTGTCCCCCTCTTTTTAACTCTTGTGTGTTTCTACAGTCTTGCTTTTATTTATGACTGCCTATGTGATGTTGTTTTAAGTTAAACTTTTTGTATGCTGCAGTTTCCTTGGTCAGGGCTCACTTGAAAAGGAGATGCCAATCTCAACGTGACTAACCCTGCTTAAATAAAAATATACATTTACATTTACATTTTAAGCATTTAGCAGACACTCTTATCCAGAGCGACTTACAAGATGTGCATTAATATATGGTAGGATCAATCATAGTTCGCGCAAAAGATCAGTGCAGTAATATAGCGATAGACATCATTGCAGGCAGCTGCGTACCATACCTGTAACACTGGGAAGGAAAAGGTTAGTACATTTTTCAAACAAATATATTAAATAAATAGCTCTTTCAACGGGAAGGCAACAATAAAAGACCTCCCAGTTAACAATCTAATTATAGTTAACGTTCTTATTAATGTTGAATATATGGCAAGTGTTGTGGCTGGTGCTACAAAAATAACAGATGTGACAAAACTGTAAAACTTCACACATACACAACAGTGGTGATTTTAGACCCTATTTAGGGGGACTTTAGCCCCCCTGTCTTTCATCTCAGCCCCCCTGAAAATGTTTAGTCATTCTTTTCTAAAAAAACATTTTTACTGAATATCTATTTTTAAAATAGCACAGATAGAGAGAGAGAGGTATTTCAATTTTGAGAGCGACCACCATTGTGGTGTTTTTGTTTTGGGGGGAATGTAGCAGTAAATTAATTAAAAATGTAGGCTTGTGCTTTGCATGTGTTCATCTCACATTCTCATTGGGGGCTGAGCCCCCCTAAAGGTCAAATCATGGAATCGCCCCTGGTTCATGATTTCACTGGATCACACTGAACCTGTGAATGCATTTTGAAACCACTTCCTGTCCTCTTTCAAAAGAAAAGTTCCATTCAGTTTGAATGAATCTTCCCTTTGTTTTATTTGGCCCCTATTTTTCTCACAGTTTGGAATACTTCATGTGTTTGTGTTTGTACTCGCCTACATTACATTTTAGGCATTTAGCAGACGCTCTTATCCAGAGCAACTTACACAGTTTACATTTCTTTACATGCAATCTATTTATACAGCTGAATATTTTACTGAAGCATTTCAGGTTAAGTACCTTTAGCTTAAGGGTACAACAGCAGTGTCCCCACCTGGGAATTGAACCTGCAACCTCTGAGTTACAAGCCCAGCTCCCCCTAACCACTACACTACACTGCCTGCCTATTGCGGCCTCCCCTGTTAATCTGAGTAAGCGTGGACATGTAATGGAGTTTAGTTCTGCCCGCAGCGAGTTTCAAACCGAGGGATCTCGATGCGACAAGAGAGCGATTTATCCCACTGAGCCAAAGACTCAAGTCCCTAACTCCGAGAACGAATAACATTCTTATCGACGTCACTTTCTGTAGCGGACGCTCACGTGCCAGAGCACATCCGCGACAGACACACACACATGGTGGCAAGCTGCTTCTTCTCCGCCCTCCGCTGAAGGCCTCAGGATACCTCAAACGAAATTGAACTTGGCGTGTTCACACAGGCTGTCAAACTGCTGTCGAATACGGCGTGGCGAGCAAATACATTTACATTTTATATCTTAAGCATTTAGCAGACGCTCTTATCCAGAGCGACTTACAAGATGTGCATTAATACATGGTAAGAACGATTATTCTTCACGCAAGAGATCATGTGTCAGTACACTCACTGCGGTCTGTTCGTTTTAATGACGCTCCACGCCAGATGGGGGAGCTCGCTAGTCGCTAGACTGTGGAACCGGAAATATAAATACCAACGAAGCAAACATCGGCAAGGGCCGAATTTGCAATGCAGTCATGCTTGATGTACAAAATAACCCTATGTTTAAGCCATCATACCTTATGATAGGACCATGTTAACAGACATATGAAAGTGTGCTCCAGAAACTGCAAAATGTCATTTCTCATTGTACGTTGTATACAGCATCAAGTGACTGTGAATTTTATTTTTAGATGTAGTAGACCATGGGTTAGCCTGGCCTATATTACATTTAAACAATTATGCATCAGCAATTGTCATTACTAAACAGGGTTCATTTTCTTTTGATAATAACCTCAAATAAATGGTATCTGACTATCCGTATTAATATACTGTAGCTAATTAGCAAGCTGATGTTACTGGGTGGAGTTTGCATGTTCTCCCGTGTCCACGTGGGTTTCCTCCGGGTACTCCGGTTTCCTCCCACAGTCCAAAGACATGCACGTTAGCCTAATTGGAGAGTCTAAATTGCCCTGTAGGTATGAGTGTGTGAGTGAATGGTGTATGTAGTGCCCTGCGATGGATTGGCGACCTGTCCAGGGTGTATTCCTGCCTCTCGCCCGGAACGCATGCTGGGATAGGCTCCAGCCCCCCCGCGACCCTAACTAGGAATAAGCGGCTGAAGATGAGATGAGATGAGATGAGATGAGATGATGAGATGTTACATCACATGACATTGTTGACCAATTACAGGCGACGGTGTATTGGGAGGGGCCGTGTGAAAAGTTTGACAAGTTCACCTGGCCAGCCTGCACACACTGCGGTGATCGTCTTGCCTGTGCGAACACGCCAAATTCGATTTAGTTTGAAGTATACTGAGGCCTTGACTGCGAGCCCCACTTCTCCCGGGCTGCCATCTACAGCCAGCCAATCACACGTCACCCTGCCGGGCTGCCAGCCACAGCCAACCAATCACACGTCACCCTGCCATCTACAGCCAGCACTGGCCTGAGAGCGGAGCGCTTTACAATATACGCCACCTTCTCCAACAATGACTAAAGCACCATTTTGTAAAACGCTTTTGTCACACTTACACTGAAGTGCTAGAGAACGCAGCGCACCATGGCCTCTCAGAGGTTATCTTCCACTATCTTTCACTTCCGTGTGTGTTTACACAGGGCCAGCGGCTTTATCTTAATGGAGCTCAAAACATAAGCATTTAAAAAATGTAAACAAAAAACATTTGAGCGAATAAAACCCTTGTGTCAGGGTTGAACTTTTTTTGTTGTCGTTGTTGCCACCACTGCGCAGAATGCTTTATACGGGATTGCTCTGATGTGCTTCAGTTGGTTAAACTTCTGTTGGATCAAAATACCCCACCCTCCCAAGAAAACTACCCCACTCTCCCACTCAAAATACCCCACCCTCCCCCACCCTCCCAAGAAAACTACCCCACTACCTCCCACTCAAAATACCCCACCCCCCACTCAAACTAACTCAGATATGTTGTGCATATATCGGGCATGTATCCACTTACACAGTAGGATGCTCACCGAGTTTATTCAAGGCAAGGGCGTAGCCACATATTAAATATCGGGGGGACATAATGAAAGGGAATGTTCTAGATCTACAAATTATCGGGGGAGGGCGGGGGGGACACCAGCCAACACACAAAACAGAATTTAGCATTCAGGGAGGCAGTGATGAGCTTCAAGTACTGTCTGGGATAATGAGGCTTCATAGGCCTAACAATGGGGTGAAGCAGCCATTTTGTGTGAAAACAATGGAAAGGCTTTGCCATTACAAATGGCGTAATGTTGTGATTGGTTCAGACCAGTGAGTCTCTTTCCTGTCACTAGATTGAAGAAGGGTCTCAGAGGTTTTTTTCATTTGTATTTTTTAGATTTCAGAATTGTTTCTTCAGACTTTTTCCCATTTAGTAACCAATTACACCCTCTCTTTTTCATGTCAATCCCCCCCTCGTATTTTGAGTTCGCTGCCGTAGCCCTGAGACCGGCAGCGACAAAGGCGAAGTGTACCGCCTCCTCCGAGCCGGCACTTGCCAAGCCGTTGACTGTAACTCCTACAAAGCCACTCCTATACGCAGCAAGCTCATATCAGCTTCCCTGCCCCCTCCCTGGGGTGGACAGCCAATCGCCGCCCCCTAGTGGCACTCCCGGGCCAGAGTCAATACTGGCATGGCCGGTGGAATCAAACCCCCGGTCACAGTGGTCAGCGCTGAACGTTGTAACCGCTACACCACCCAGGAGGCCTATTGTCTCCTACCTTTTGTCTCCATTTTGATTTCATGAAACTTCGGAAGGAGACGAGGGAAGGCCGAGAGAGTTTTTGATGCCTTCCCCAGAACTCCCTCACGTGAGACAGGAGCAAAGCCCGATCCCCTATCCCAGGGGTCCCCAATGACCGGGCCGCGGACCGGTACCGGGCCGTGGATCATTTGGTACCGGGCCGCACAGAAAGAATAAAAACTTTTTAATTTTAATTTTATTTCCATTTTATTGACTATCAGGGTGACCTCATTTAATGACCTGCAGGGTGTTTTATTTTGAAAACTGACTACTTCCGTCTGTGCCTCTTTTCTGGACTTGTCTCAGTCGCAATTTTTTTCCATGCACCAATAAATTAAGCCCACAAGCTAACCCTAGCAAAAATGAGTAAAAACAAACATTGCTGGAGAGCTTCTTTGAAAAGGGGAAAGACCCAATGATGAGACAGCAGAAGACTCCAAGACTGCCAAAAAAGAAAGCTGCATTTAAAAGAAGTTGAGTTGAGTCACATTTACATTATAAATGTAATAATTAAATTAATAATTAAATGATATAATATGCACTTTATTGTGTTTTGTTATGCGCGTGATGGGCAACCCCCCCCCCCGTGCCGGTCCGTGGAAAAATTGTCTTGCATGAAACTGGTCCGTGGTGCAAAAAAGGGTTGGGGACCGCTGCTTTATTCAATCCACCACCACGGACTTAGGGCGCATTAAAGACAGTCACTGTGTCGCAGCGTCCCCAACGTTTTTCTCCAGGTTGCTTCTCACACAGGTATGG
>JAINUG010000128.1:1757500-1777500 GCA_029706075.1 Aldrovandia affinis
TAGACCGCTACGCTACCCACCGCCTCAGGAATGGACGGTGTTTTAATGAACCCACCCCATCCCACACCCCTCCACACAAGCGTGTGAGCACCATGACCCTAACCCCCCAGGAGTGGAGGAGCCATTGCTGCAGAACAGAGCAGCATCATTACATTACAGGCATTTTGCAGACGCTCTTATCCAGAGAGCGCATGGTTCTCTGTGGCTCAGTTGGTAGAGCACAGCGTTGGCAACGCTTAGGCTGTGGGTTCAATCCCCACTGGGGCCACATGTACTGAAAATGTATGCATTCACTTCTGTAAGTCGCTTTGGATAAAAGCGTCTGCTAAATTTCATATATTATTATAAGACGTACAACAAAGTGTTAACCGTAGTCAAGAACAGTTTAGCTGAAAGCCAATTTAGTGGGAAGTACAGTTCCAGGTGCTAGGAGCAACCACATAGTTAAGCTAGGACCCTGTAGGTAAATCTGTTAGCCACAATTCAAAGGCAGCAATAAAACAATCAGTGCGGAAAATAATGCCTAAGCCTAATACAATACATAAACAAGCAGACATGTGTAATACTAAGCAGCTACGTCCCTAAGTTAGCATCAGATCGGCTAACACGCCCTCTATAACCGTGTGTTATAGGAGGAGAACGTTCTATAGGAGGAGAACGTTGTTGTTGTTTTAGCTCATGGCACAATGCAGGAGTTAACCCAACAACCGGCACGCCCACAACACAGGGGCCTCGAGGCCAGCTCATGCAATTCAAAACTCCCAGTGATTCCCAGTGCGTGTAATTCGAAATTCATAGTGGTTCTACATGCATACGATTTGAAATTCATAGTGATTCCAAATGCAGACCCTGAGGGCACAGTGTGGTGTGTGCCCCGCTTCCTTGAAACAGCTGCCCATCTGCAGCATTCATTCATTCATTCATTCATTCATTCATTCATTCATTCATTCATTCATTCATTCATTCATTCATTGGATTCATTCATCCCAGCATTCATTCATTCATTATCTAAGGCAGGAATACATCCTGGACGCCAATCCATCGCAGGACACATACACCATTCACTCACACACTCATACCTACAGGCAATTTAGACTCTCCAGTTAGCCTAACGTGCATGTCTTTGGACTGTGGGAGGAAACCGGAGGAAACCCACGCGGACACGGGGAGAACATGCAAACTCCACACAGAAAGGCCCCCGGCCGGGATTCAAACCCAGGACCTTCTTGTTGTGCGGCGACAGTGCTATCCACTGCTCCACCGTGCCACCATCTGCAGCATGTAAAGGTAAAAATCCCTCCCCAAAACCTCCTCTAGTGTGAGGTTCACAGTTGGATGGCTATACGAGGGCAATCTCCACCCTCCTCCCCCATCCTTCAGGGCTTGTGCCTGCCAGACAGAGGCCAACCGCCTGCCCAGCCATGTCCACTCCAGGTCCATCCTCAAGGACGGCCAGGCCCGGATCTTGACGTTTATGGGCCCTAGGCCCCGCCTCCGTTTTGTGCCCCCTCCGGCATGGCATTCTGGGAGATGGAGTCCTTAGAGTTAACATCAGATTGGAGATATGATTTCATTTGCATTATTTTTTTTTAATGAGTACTACTACTACTAATAAAAATAAGGATCCTGTGTGATGAACATATATTTATTAGGCGTGGAAGTGTAATATGAATTATGTAAAAAAAAAATATATATATATACAGTATATATATTAAAAAATGATATCAATATGAATATTTTCCCCATAATTCCAGGCCCTGTGTGATGGTTGGGCCCTAGGCCCCGGCCTTGTCGGCCTGTGCAGAGATCCGGCCCTGAGGATGGCACCGGCCCCTACAACACGCTGCAAGTGAAGAGAAGCAAAAAAGCCCCACAGCGACATGCTGTCATTCCCAGTGCTCCGTGCACTTAAAGTAAAGTATGTGCAAATTAACTGATAAAGCCGCTCTCCAGATAAGGGCCCCAAATCACTCCACTGGCCCCCAACAGGCTGGAACACCACAACGGGGGAGGGGGCAATTTACTGCAGCTGATCTGGGACGACCTGGGGCCAAGTCCGTCCTTCGCTCCACACGCCAGACTTAAACGCCCCGCGCGCAATAAACCCAGGGAAACGCTTTGAGCGGCCGCTCGGCCGACAGAGCGGGAAGCAGCAGGGCACGCTGAGTTACGGCTCAGCAACTTCACGTTGTCACACAGGAACGCGTTGAAAACATCACGACAGTACATTACATTACAGGCATTTAGCAGACGCTCTTATCGAGAGTGACTTACACAGTTTCACATTTCGACACAGTAGAGCTGTGTCATGTGTTTACCTGAGGTACAGTATATCATGCACACACACACACACACACACACACGCACACGCACACGCACACGCACACACACACCACACACGCACGCACGCACGCACGCACACACACACACACACACACATACGCACACGCACACGCACACGCACACGCACACGCACACGCACACACACACACACACACACACACACACACACGTATATATTAAAGTATATTAAGAACATCATTTTATAGACTTGCTTTTTAATTTGGAGGTATGCTTTGGATCATTGTCCTGCTGAAAGATCCAACCACGACCTAGTTTTAGCCTCCTGACAGAGGCAGACAGATTTCGATCTAAAATCTCCTGGTACTTGGTGGAGTCCATGATGCCACGTATCCTAACAAGGTTCCCAGGGCCTTTGGAAGTAAAACAGCCCCACAACATCACAGATCCACCACCATACTTCACAGTGGGGATTAGGTTATTTTCTGCATGATCATCCCCCTTTTTACATCAAACCCACCTCTGCTGTCGGTTGCCAAAAAGCTCTATTTTTGTCTCATCTGACCATAGAACCGGGTTCCACTCAAAGTTCCAGTGACGTTTAACAAACTCCAGGTGCTTACCTTTGTGGTTTGATGACAGCAGAGGCTTTCTTCTGGCAAGCCTTCCAAATAGCTTGTTGGCATGGAGGTGGCGTCTAATTGTAGTTTTGGAGACTTGGTGTCCCCAAGATGCAACTAACTTCTGCAATTCTCCAACTGTGATCCTTGGATACATTTTTGCCTCTCGAACCATCCTCCTCACTGTGCGTGGGGGTAAAATACACTTAAGTCCTCTTCCAGGCAGTTTCATCACCGCTCCAGCTGATTTAAGGTTCCACATGACCTCACCAGCCATCACACACCCTGACTTACTGGCAGTGTAGTGTAATGGTTAGGCTTGTAATGGCTTGTAACTCAGAGGTTGCAGGTTCAATTCCCAGGTGGGGCACTGCTGTTGTACGCTTGAGCTAAAGGTACTTAACCTGAATTGCTTCAGTAAAATATCCAGCTGTGTAAATGGATTGTATGTAAAGAAATGTAAACTGTGTAAGTCGCTCTGGATCAGAGCGTCTGCTAAAATGCCTAAAATATAAATGTGATGTAAAATGTTACTGGATGAACTGTCATCGCCTTATCCTTGGGGAGTTACAGTAACGCCCCCCTACCCCCAAATCAGTCCAATTCCCGCCAGAGATAACGCAGAATTCCCTGGCAGAAGTGAAGGCATCCACTCCCAGCGTGTTTCCAGATGCTGTTTCGACACTACTTCATTCACGAGGGCCCGGAATTATGGGGAAAATATTCATATTGATATTATTTTTATATATATTTTTTACATTTGTAGTATAAATATATATTTTATATTTTTTTTTAAATATATACGAACGAAGTAAGGCAAATTAAATCATATCTCCAATCTGATGTTAACTCTAAGGACTCCATCTCCCAGAATGCCATGCCGGAGGGGGCCCAAAACGGAGGCGGGGCCTAGGGTCTCACAGCATTTTGCAACGCGGTCCACAGGCACTGATCACGAAGTCAGAGTGCAACGTACGGGTTTCCGGTCAGCGCATAAATAAATGGTTTTGAGTGCCTCCTATAACAAATGTGTCAAATTTGTCAGTTCAACCTGCTATTATCGCAGGTTTTCTATTGCTGCAACCTTTTACAGGCTTGCTTTTAAAACCTTTGTTTTGTGTTTTAATGAGTTTTTATTATTTCTAGATTCTCGTTTGTTTTACGCTCTGTCTATTGTTATTTATTGTTTTGTCTTTTATTTTAATCCCTTTTTTTGTGAAGCACTTTGTGCTATATAAATACATTTTAAAAATCCCAAATAACCTCCACATAATTATATTACAGGTGCTGAAGAAGATCACAGCCCCTGAATGCCCGTGAGCTCTCACAAAATGGAGGAAAACCCCCCAAAACACAATGAAATATGTATTTGATTGTGTCAGGGTTGATTCACAGTGAAACTGTCCCATTACTCATTTCACCAGTGCCTGCATGAGTCTGGTATTCCGCAATATTCAGGTGCCTTTTCCTTTTGGAAAGAACTTGCTCTGCCTGGGGGGGGGGTCTTTGTGCATAAGAGCGCTGTGGAAATGTTGGATGCCACCAGGTTATAAGATGCCAATTCGAAATGCATTAACGAAAATTAAGTTCAAGTATAAATAACACCCTGTGCATGCAACAGCCACAATTCTTGTTCCCATGGTTGCAATAATAATCCCTAATCAGCAGTTAGGTTCGTTTTTATAACGTTAGAAAAAATTAATGGTTTTAGTGTGCTACCATGCCAACACTGCTTTTTAGTGTTGACAATATTTTGCCAAAATGTTTTGCCTTGGCCACTCGACCATTCCAGACATTATTGTTTAATGGTCTCTCAGGTGAAAGATATTTTTTATAACATTAGGAAATAAATGTGTTTTTAGTTGAGCTTTTCAGTGCCTTTGCCACTCGACCATTCCAGACATTATTGCTATTTTATTATATCTTTTTTAATTAGTTTCAGATTTTTTCCAGTTTTTTCTCCCAATTTAGTGGCCAATTACATCCTCTATTTATTTCGATTTACTCTCCCCACACGAGTCCGCCACTCGTCTCTATGAGGCAAGCTAATTCTCAGAGGGCCGCGAACTCTGCTTCCTTCGAGACAGAATTCGCCCCCACCCACGTTCTGGAGACTCCCTTACGTGCTTCACGGCAGACCCGAGCCGGCTCACCCTCCCCCTCCCCTGGGGCGGACAGCCAAACGCCCCCGCCCCCGATCGGGGCTGACGACCAGGGCTGGTCTGGTAGAGACGGGTTTCAAACGCCGTATCGGACCAGCCAAAAAACGCTGCGTTAAACCTCCATGCTATCCACCGCCCCCTCCAGACAATATTGTTCAATGGTCTCTCAGGTGAAAGATATTCTCATCTCCAGAAATGTGTTTCTGAATGAATGTATTACAGCTGTGTTTGCCAAACTGGGGGAGAAAAAGTTAATGGGATAAGACAGGAATTACCTTCAATCGGTTCCCTACCATGCACAAATCTAACGCGTTACGGTGAGGTCACAGCGAAGACGTTATAGACAGATATGAGATCGATATGATTTTTCTCCTGCATGAAGAATTTGTTGGAGTCGTGCGCTCAGTCACAACATCGCGCTCTCCAGACACACTGAGCCAAGCTCACTCTCTCTGATTGGTGGGTCCAGGAGGAACAGACCATGTGATATAAGGTCAGTCTGCATGTGTGTGGGACAAAACAGTGACTAACATGGAGGCCAGAATGAAATATTCGGCACAGTCTAAATGTAATAAAAGGTTTGTGCTCTGGCGCACGGAGATTAATGCTGTGGGAGTAGTTTAAACAGCACTGGATTGCAGCAGAGTTCAAACTGATGGCAGATTCTCAGCTTAGCGCACAGTGCCGTAGCTGACGAAGCTGCTCTGCTCGTTCCAGGACGTATTGTGACGTCTGGAGGAGTTGAGGAGGAGTGAAGGAGGCTGCTCCTCCTCTGGCTGCTGTCCTGGTTCCTCCCACAGCCTGGGAAACCTACAGGACTTCAGCCAACAGCGGCCTTACCTACAGACACACACAGCTGAGGGTCTTACCTACAGGCACACACAGCTGAGGCCTTACCTACCTACAGACACACACACAGGCACACACAGCTGAGGCCTTACCTACAGACACACACACAGCTGAGGCCTTACCTACAGACACACACAGCTGAGGTCTTACCTACAGACAGACACAACAGCTGAGGCCTTAGCTACAGACACACACAGCGAGGCCTTACCTACAGGTACACACAGCTGAGGTCTTACAGACACACACAGCCTACCTACAGACAGACACAGCACACACACAGCTGAGGGTCTTACCTGCAGACACACACAGCTGAGGCCTTACCTACAGACACACACAGCTGAGGCCTTACCTACAGACACACACAGCTGAGGGTCTTACCTACAGACACACACACAGCCACACACACAGCTGAGGCCTTACCTACAGACACACACAGCTGAGGCCTTACCTACAGACACACACAGCTGAGGATCTTACCTACAGGCACACACAGCTGAGGGTCTTACCTACAGACACACAGCTGAGGCCTTACCTACAGACACACACAGCTGAGGTCTTACCTACAGAGCCGACTCTGGCGCGGCCGGTGGAATCAAACCCCGGTCGCAGTGGCCAGCATCAAACGTTGTCACCGCTAGACCACCTGGGAGGCCCATCCACTTACCAGGCACTGTGCTACAGTGCCTATCCAAAAGAAAGGGGGTTATGTCTATGTCACGGAAACCGATCCGATCGGAGATGTTTGTGAGGAGTGCAACGAGCAGGACCTCTCAGGAGTGGCTGGGGCAGGTGCCGGGTATCGGCAGTGGGCTGGGGCAGTGGGGTAGGGGCAGTGGGTTGGGAGTACTTCTTACAACCTATTCAATTCTGGCACGGCTGGCAGTGTAGTGTAATGGTTAGGGAGTTGGGCTTGTAACTCAGAGCTTTCTGGTTCGATTCACAGGTGGGGACACTGCTGTTGTACCCTTGAGCTAAAGGTACTTAACCTGAATTGCTTCAGTAAAATATCCAGCTGTATAAATGGATTGTATGTAAAGAAATGTAAACTGTGTAAGTCCCTCTGGATAAGAGCGTCTGCTAAATGCCTAAAATGTAAAAATGTAAAAATGCAATTCAATTCATTTCTTGAAGGACCACACGACCGAGGTGGGTGGAATGTGCTCTCTGTTCAGCACGGTGGGCAAGCTCAGTTCAGCAGCATCAACAGCGTCAGACACAGACAGACATCATCTGAGTCCCTAGCAACAGGAGTGCCTGTGGGTTTTTTTTAAAGAAAATAAAAGAAAAGCAAAGCTCATTAATTGGTTTGAGACGCATCTGGAAATAGATTAACTTCATTACTGCAGTGATGTCACTTCCTGTCTGCGAGCACAGCCATCAACACACCCACCCCTCCAGCTCCCGAGGAGACAGGACAAATAATTATTGGGGTCTAATTACTGTTCTTTAAAGCACAAGACACGCTAGGGTAGTCAGGACCGACCGCCCCTCTTCCCGAATCCGCACTGAGATGGAGATGGAGAGAGGGAGAGAGAGAGAGAGAGAGAGAGAGGAGAGGAGGAGGAGAGAGAGAGAGAGAGAGAGAGAGAGAGAGAGAGAGAGAGAGAGAGAGAGAGAGAGACAGAGAAAGAGAGAGAGAGAGGAGAGAGAGAGAGAGAGAGAGAGAGAGAGAGAGAGAGAGAGAGAGAGAAGAATAAACATTCTGGAGCTCGCTCCAAACATCTGAAAACCAAGGTAAATAAACAAGTTTAGCTTCATACACTTCACCGCCTGCCAACAGCAGATGCAATGGTGATAATATGGAAGTGGCCAAAGAGCAGTTTGAAGTGTTTTTGAATTTAGCTCAAAGAGATCTGTCTTAACTGTATAATTTAAAACGTGCACCTACCCATTTGTCTGTGTTTGTATTTACGGTTGCTCTGATAGGTCTTTCAGAGCGGTTCACAGTCACTCCCGTTCATCTGTGAGTAGAGAATGCTGAAAATGCTGCACGTACCTTTTCTACGACGTTCATTGGAAGGTTTTCTTTAAAAAAAAATTTAATGTTTCACATTTTTTCCAGTTTTTCTCCCAATTTAGTAGCCAGTTATACCCTCCATTTATCTCAATTCACCCTCCTCCACAAACTCACCGCCCGTCCTCCGGGTCAAACTAATTCCCTGAGGCCGGCGATGATCCACATCCTCCAAGATGGAACTCACCCACCTACGTTCTGGAGACACCCTTCGCACTTCTCAGCGAGCTCGTGCCGGCTCACCCCCCCCTTCCCCTCTCCCTGGGGATGGGCAGCCAAATGCCGCCCCCACTTGGGGCTCCCGACCAAAGCCGGACTGGCACAGTCGGGTTTCGAACTGCGACCGTGATAAGCAGCTCACACTCGCAAAGCACCAGTCAATGCGAGTGCGTTAGACCGCTACGCTATCCGAGGCCCCCTATTGGCAGGTTTTCTGAGCTGGCCACCTGGTTGTCTATTGAGGCCATAAGCTGGGCATTTTACATTTTCTACATTTTAGGCATTTAGCAGACGCTTGTATCCAGAGCAACTGATACAGTTTACATTTCTTTACATACAATCCATTTATACAGCTGGATATTTTACTGAAGCAATTCAGGTTAAGTACCTTTAGCTCAAGGGTACAATGGCAGTGTCCCCACCTGGGAATCGAACCTGCAACCTTTGCGTTACAAGCCCAGTTCCTTAACCATTATGCTAACACTGTCACTAACACTAGATGTCCACTTTTTCAGCAGTGGTGAACGTCCCAATAAATTCAACATCATTTCCGTCTTCTTTCACCTTGTGCATTGCTTCATTTTGTGAATTGATGTTTCTCAGACTATAAGGATGTCACATGGAGGCATAGTGCCAAGGCGCTTCTGAGGAGACAAAGACACAACGACACCTTTCAATGGTTGTAAGCTACCTGTTTGCACCTCACCAACATTGCATTACCACTATTCGTTTAGCAAGCGACCTCATCTGAAGCAAGTTCAATGGAGGAGATATTCCGCAACATATTCCACAAGAGGGGCTTATGGGAAGTGTAGTTCCGAGCTTGTGAAGTTCTCGAGGTGTAGGTCCAGTTGTGGTGGGATGTGCATAGAAAAACATGGTCTTCTGTGGACGGCGGATAGCATAGCGGTCGAACGACTCGGGTCCGCCGTGAAGCACATCAGGGAGTCTGCAGAACGTGGGTGAGTCTCGAAGGAAGTGGAGTTCGCTGCCCCTGAGAATTAGCTTTCCTCGTAGAGATGAGCGGTGGACTCGTGTGGGGAGGGTAAATTGAAAGAAATAGAGGGTGTAATTGGCCACTAAATTGGGAGAAAAACAGGGGAGAAAACATGGTCCTGTGGATCGAAGAACCCCCCCTCTGCCTGTTTGCCCCCCTCCCTCAGTGCTCTGGGTGTGGAGTTCAGTGCACTCTCAGGCATCATCACTTCCCCAGGATAACAAAATAAATAAAAGAGTCTTTCTGCGCAGTGAATCAGTGCCAAAATGGCTTCTACTCTTTCAGGCTGTCGACAACAAGAATCTCAGCTCACTTTTTTTCTGTTCTGTGAGCAAGGGGTGGGTGGGGGCCCCAATATTCAGATATTCAAAATGTCCCCCCCACATGCTTGTGATTTGGTGCGCAATGTTGACTCATGGGGCTTGTGAATTAGTCAGGATTCGTGGCATGTGTTGTAAGGGCTTGGATTCCTGTCAGTGGTGGAGGGGGTTCCTGTTCACTTGAAGGGAGTCTGACTGTCTTATTTTTTTAATTGATTTTTATTTTCACATTTAACACAAAACATACAATATATTCCATCATACTTGCCAACTGTGCACATCACCAAAGTAAAACTAATATATATTTAATTAAATAAAAAACCGAACAAAATAAAAAATGAAATAAAACAGACAAACATGGAACATTTAAGGACGTAGTCAAATCACACTCCCAGTCAGCCAACACTCGTAAGTTACTCTCGCACCCAGCACGCCTGCATCTGTCTGTATATACACTATAGTTTGTTGATTATTTTATTCCACACACTATCAAATTGATCAAATTTATTTTTGTCCTCTGCTAGCGATTTTTCCATATTTAAGGAAAATGCCATTGAGATCTTCCACTGTTCCATCGTTGGTGATGTTGGGTATTTCCATTTCTTTAAGATTTGTTTCTTTATAATCAATGATGACAATAGTATGACCCAGCCATTTGGATATGCACCTCTCACTTCCAACACTCAGATAACCATATCGGTGGCACCTGGAAGCACTGTCTCCACCAAACACATGTGTGTCGATTCCTAGCCATCACACCAACTAAACAAAATGTAAAAATGTAGCTGTTTATTTTTTTATTTTTTTTTTTTTTATACATTTGTTTCAGATTTTTTCCCCATTTTTCATCCAATTTGGTAACCAATTACACCATCTATTTATTTTGATTTACCCTCCCCACACGAGTCTGCCGCTTGTCTCTACGAGGCAAGCTAATTCTCAGAGGGCAGCAAACTCTGCTTCCTTCGAGATGGAATTCGCCCACCCACGTTCTGGAGACTCCCTTACGTGCTTCACGGCGGACCTGAGCCGGCGGACCCGAGCCGGTGGACCCTCCCCCCTCCCCCCTCCCCCTGGTGCGGACAAATGCCGCCCCCGATTGGGGCTGACGACCAGGGCCGGTCTGGTAGAGACAGGTTTCTAACCGCGTCCCTGACAGGCAGCGCACACTCGTATCGGACCAGCCAAGATACGGTGCGTTAGACCACTACGCTATCCCACCGCCCCCTTCAATGTAACGGTTTATTATGGAGAAGAGCAATAAACCGCGGAATCTGCAGATATCAAGGTGCGGCCTAATCACAGATGGATTCTGTGCTTGTTCAGATAAGGTATGTGGGGTCAATTTGTAATTACTGTCCATGAAATGATAAATAAGTCACTAAATAAATAAATGAATAAAATCCTTTATCTGATAAAAGCATAAAGGATCCCCGCACTTTTCTCTCTGGCCAACGGTGATAAGAGATCCTGTCCTGCCAAGGCCACGAACAACTTCAATTACTGAATGGGCACAATCATGCCAGGAAAAGAGCTGCTTTTTAGCCAATAATATCAAAGGGTTTGACAATGTTATATGTTATTAAATCGATTAGATCACTAGGTACATTTAATTTAGTGTGTTTCTTGTGGTTCTGTGTTGCTTAGTAGGTAGAGCATGGATCTGTGTGGTTCTGTGTGGCTCAGTAGGTAGAGCATGGATCTGTGTGGTTCTGTGTGGCTCAGTAGGTAGAGCATGGATCTGTGTGGCTCAGTAGGGAGAGTGTTCTGTTTTCATTTACATTTTACATTTTAAGCATTTAGCAGACACTCTTATCCAGAGCGACTTACAAGATGTGCATTAATACATGGTAGGAACAATCATTGTTCGTGCACGAGATCAGTGCAGTAATACAGCAATAGACATCATTGCAGGCATCTGCGTACCATACCTGTAACACAGGGAAGGAAAAGGTTAGTAATTATTATTATTTATTTTTGGGGGGTTCAATTCCCACCGGGACCCACATATACTGAAAAATGTATGCATTCACTACTGTAAGTCGCTTTGGATAAAGCATCTGCTAAATGGCATATATATATATATATACACACATACGTGTAGGCGAGGATCAATCCTGTTTGTTGGTTGAAATGAATTGTTGTATGTATGTGCAAGTATGCAGCCCAACAATTGGACAGCCTTTTCACCGCAATCTGGGGTGAGGAATATGAGGAGGAAGTGCTTTCAGCTCCATGGAAGTGATTATGAAACCACTGGTAATTATAATTATCATTGTCATAAAGACTCTGACCTCTCCTACGGAATTTTGAATGATTCAGCTTTCCCATGAGCTAAGTTGCTTAACCTCATTTTGAGAAATGTGAAATATGCCTTTGGCTAAACCAATATAGATTTTCCGTAAAATGAATTGCATAATATACACATATATATATTGTTGTGACACTGGGAGAGGTGGAGGGAGGAGTAGAGAGGGCTGCGCCAGGCAGGCTCACCTGAGGCTAATGAGCAATCAACTCAGCTGTGAGCCGTTGCCTTCGTTAGGCCGTTATAACAGCACAGCCTGCCATGCCTGAGGGAGACGTTTTTGGGGCATGGAGGCAGAAGTGCTGCTGGTTGTTACTTGTTCCCTCGATTGCATAATTTTGGATTTAACTGCTATATTTTCGTGTTTTGTTTTATAAAAGGGGAATAAATTGGCCATTGGCCTACCAAACCGTAATTCTTTTGTTTGGTCTTTCATCCACTCACCACCTGACATGGTGGCCACCCCTGCCACCTTGCTACAATTGTATACTGTATTTGTGTTTTATACTGTTGTGTTTTTATATGATCTGTTGTCATCTTGATGTGTGTGTCTCCTGTTGCGTTTATCTACTTAAATGTGTGTTTTATGCAACTTTGATCAACTCCTCCCTACTGTACTGTGACCTTGGGTTTCTTGAAAGGTGCATAACAAATAAAATGTATTATTATTATGATTATATACAGTGGGGAAAATAAGTATTTGACCCCCTGCTGATTTTGTGAGTTTGCCCCCTTACAAAGAAAGGAACGGTCTATAATTTTCATGGTAGGTTCATCTTAACAGTGAGAGACAGAATATTTTAAAAAAATCCCAGAAAATTACATTATATGAATTGTAAACATTTATTTGTGTTTTATTGAGGAAAATAAGTATTTCACCCCCTAGCAAAACATGACTCAGTACTTGGTGGAGAAACCCTTGTTGGCAAGCACAGCGGTCAGATGTTTCTTGTAGTTGGTCACCAAGTTTGCGCAGATCCCAGGAGGGATTTTGGCCCACTCCTCTTTGCAGATCCTCTCCAAATCCTTAGAAATCAATTTTCAGTGTCCTGGCTGAGGGAAGGAGGTTCTCACCCAAGATTTCCCGGTACATGGCCCCATTCATCCTCCTCGATCCGGTGAAGTCGTCCTGTGCCCTTAGCAGAGAAACAGCCCCAAAGCATAATGTTTCCACCGCCATGCTTGACGGTGGGGATGGTGTTCTTGGGGTCCAAGGCAGCTTTTTTCTTCCTCCAAACACGGCGAGTCGAGTTGATGCCAAAGAGCTCGATTTTAGTCTCATTTGACCACAGCACTTTCTCCCAAGCCTCCTCTGAATCATCCAGGTGCTCATTGGCAAACTTCAGACGGGCCTGTACATGTGCCTTCTTGAGCAGGGGGACCTTGCGGGCACTACAGGATTTCAATCCATTACGGCATAGTGTGTTACCAATGGTCATCTTGGTAACTGTGGTCCCAGCTGCCTTGAGATCATCAACAAGCTCCAGCCGTGTAGTTCTGGGTTGTTCCCTCACCTTTCTCATGATCAGGTTCACTCCACGAGGTGAGATCTTGCGTGGAGCCCCAGACCGAGGGAGATTGATGGTCAATTGGTGTTTCTTCCATTTTCTAATTATCGCACCAACAGTTGATTCCTTCTCACCAAGCTGCTTGCCAATGGTCTTGTAGCCCATTCCAGTCTTGTGCAGGTCTACAATTTTGTCCCTGATGTCCTTAGACAATTCTTTGGTCTTGCCCATTGTGGAGAGGTTGGAATCTGATTCATTGATTGATTCCGTGGACAGTTGTGTCTTTTATACAGGTAACGAGTACTTAATTAGGAGTACTAATTAAGTAAGAGGACTAATCTGTGTGCCTCCTGGTCACATAACCGGTCTGTGGGAGCCAGAATTCTTGCTGATTTGCTAGGGGGTGAAATACTTATTTTCCTCAATAAAACACAAATAAATGTTTAAAATTTATATAATGTGATTTTCTGGGATTTAAAAAAAATATTCTGTCTCTCACTGTTAAGATGAACCTACCATGAAATTTATAGACCGACCGTTCCGTTCCTTTCTTTGTAAGGGGGCAAACTCACAAAATCAGCAGGGGGTGAAATACTTATTTTCCCCACTGTATATTTTGTTTTTATCAAAAAGGCTGATCCAGATCAATGTGTAGGGCGGCAGTGTAGTGTAATGGTTAGGGGGGAACTGGGCTTGTAACTCAGAGGTTGCTGGTTCAATTCCCAGGTGGGGCACTGCTGTTGTACCCTTAAGCTAAAGGTACTTAATCTGAATTGCTTCAGTAAAATATCCAGCTGTATAAATGGATTGTATGTAAAGAAATGTAAACTGTGTAAGTCGCTCTGGATAAGAGAGTCTGCTAAATGGCTAAAATGTAAATGTAATGTAAATCTCTGTCGCCCCTCCATAATGCTCACTACGTGCAGATTGAATTGCTGGCGGAGAGTGTTGAGGCAGCGCCAGGAACACACATCACACAGCGTGTGGGGAGGGGGGGGGAGGTAATGAGAACAGAGAGGAATCAATCGGCTGCTCCGCTCCGCCCGTCTGCCAGGCACACGTGTAATTGGCTGCTGAGGCCCGGCTCACGGCGCCGGATGAGGCTCTTCCCCACGGGCGCTCACGGGTCGCACGCTCATCAATTAAACCACGCCTCCGGCGATGCCGCCCGCTGCACGCCGCGACCAGACCCACAGCACACACGCCGCTCTCGCCCCCGGCAACAAACTCCTCAAGTGTCTCAAGATAGACTGTGGGATTATTACACACACACATACACACAGATACACACACACACACACACACACAAACACACACACACACACACACACACACACACACACACACACACACACACACACACACACACACACACACAAAACACACACACACACCCCCACCCTGCTCCGCTGCTTGAGTCTGAAATTGAGGAAACTGAGTCAGATTGGGGACCACCAACAAGCTTGAACGCCTGAACACGCTCTCTCTCTCTCTCTCTCTCTCTCTCTCTCTCTCTCTCTCTCTCTCTCTCTCTCTCTCTCTCTCTCTCTCTCTCTCTCTCTCTCTCTCTCTCTCTCTCTCTCTCTCTCTCTCTCTCTCTCTCTCTCTCTCTCTCTCTCTCTCTCTCTCTCTCTCTGTCTCTCTCGTTCGCTCTGTCTCGCTCTCTCTCTCACTCTCTCGCTCTCTCGTGGAGGAGATTAGAGAGAGCTCATATGAGGGGTCTCTCGATGTGTGTGATTCCTCCAGCACTGCTGTGATTGGCTGCGCCGGGCTTGGGGCGAATCCGCCGTGATTGTGGAGAGCGCCCTGTTAAAATCACTGTCCCCGGGGTCTCTGATAGCGTAGCGGTCTAATGCACCCGTATTGGCTGGTCCTTTATAAGAGTGAGCTGCCTATCACGGTCCCAGTTCAAAACCCAACTGTACCAGACCAACCCTGGTGGGTGTCCCTAGGGGGCAGCGTTTGGCTGCCCGCCCAGGGGGAAGGGGGAGGGAGAGACGGCATGAACTCGGTGAGAAGCAAGGGTAAGGGTGTCTCCAGAACGTGGGTGGGCGAATTCCGCCTTGAAGGAAGTGGAGTTTGCTGCCCTCTGAGAATGAACTTGCCTGATAGAGATGGGTGGCGAGTTTGTGTGGGGAGGGCAAATCAAAATAAATAGAGGGTGTAATTGGCCACTAAATTGGGAGAAAAACCAAAACATGTAAAAACTCACGGTCCCTGGAACTCCCCTCATCCGACGCTTCGTTTGCTGCCAGAGGGGAAGGATTTGAGCAGCGCACACGCCCCGTATCCCAGCGCTGCGCTCTTCGGCAGGGCCCAGTCTATCAGCCCTTATCTCCATGCTCAGCAAAGCAGAAGATTGCCTCTGTGCCTCTCCGGTGGCTGCCAAGGTCGGCTTCCCCCGGGGAAGAGGGTGGAATGTTAATGCAGACTGTGGTCTCCCTCCTCTAAGGCTGGGAGCAAGTGTTCTGAATCGGGGGGGGGGGGACCCACTGTCCTCCAGGAACTTACTCTGGGGGGGTGACTTCAGGAAAAAACTGGTTTCTATGCATTGCTGGTTATATATGGCATTTAGCAGACGCTTTTATCCAAAGTGACTTACAGTAGTGACTGCATACATTTTTCAGTATATGTGGGTCCCAGTGGGAATCGAACCCACAACTTAAGCATTGTCAACACCATGCTCTACCTACTGAGCCACACAGAACCGCACAGATCCACGCTCTACCTACTGAGACACACAGAACCACACAGATCCATGCTCTACCTACTGAGACACACAGAACCACACAGATCCATGCTCTACCTACTGAGACACACAGAACCACACAGATCCATGCTCTACCTACTGAGACACACAGAACCACACAGATCCATGCTCTACATACTGAGCCACACAGAACCACACAGCCAATTGCCACCCCCTAGTGGCACTTCCGGTCGGAGCCGATATTGGCGCGGCCGGTGGAATTGAACCCCGGTCGCAGTGGCCAGCGTCGGACGTTGTAACCGCTAGACCACCCGGGAGGCTCTAACGGATAAGGCATTTTTAAACACACATCCCCATAAAGTCGCTTTTTAATGAATTAAAGTAGCTTTTTTTTCAACTTTATCCATCAATGCCAAAAAAAGAGAGCGATCCTAACGTCTGTGGTGACCGCACTCAGGCCCAAATGAAGACAATAGCGGAGTGCTAACCAAGAGCCCCAGCGATGATAATGAGAACCAGCCTTAAACATTACACACACTCTGACATGTACGTTTACTGCGTTCAGGAACAGACCTTTTTCCCACTCCAAAGAGAGCCAGGCCAGCGTCTAACACTGGGGCAAGAAATTAGATTATAGATTACAGATAAAAGATTATAGATTATTTTTGTCACAATACATTTATATACCAGCTAGATAATACATCCAGCAAAGCAGTAAGACCATCTATACCAGCGGTCCCCAACCTTTTTTGCATGCAAGACCATTTTTTCCATGGACCGGGGGAGGGTCCATGGAGAAAAAAACTGAGACAAGTGCAGAAAAGAGGCACAGACGGAAGTGGTCATTTTTCAAAATAAAACACCCTGCAGACTGCGATAGTCAATAAAATAAAATAGGAAATAAAACATTTGTATTATTTCTGTGCGGCCCGGTGGTTGGGGACCCCTGATGTATACAGTGTTGTAGGATTGGGTTCTGCAAAATGCACTCTCTGTATGTTGAGCTTTCCTCTATATATTGAGTTGTAAAAAAAAAAAAATCCCCATAACTTGAGATCTT
This sequence comes from Aldrovandia affinis, assembly GCA_029706075.1. Lineage (NCBI taxonomy): Eukaryota > Metazoa > Chordata > Actinopteri > Notacanthiformes > Halosauridae > Aldrovandia > Aldrovandia affinis. The sequence goes on from JAINUG010000128.1 coordinate 1,774,569, forward strand.
CCTTCATCTAAAGAGAAAAATATACTCTTTAGATTAGAACATGACGAGCCTAGAAGGGCTGAACTTTATGTATTCTTATGTTCTTAAAAATAAATATTGTCTTTTGGAACCTGCCAGACTATTCAAATGAATGCATGCACGGTGTTTGAGACACAGGTCTAAGCTAACAGACCATGAGTGGATGCCTAGCGATGGCAACAGGCCGAGCTCACGGGAGCAAAGTTACATTACAGGCATTTAGCAAACGCTCTTATCCAGAGTGACTGAGTCTACATTTCTTTACATAACATCCAGCTGTATAAATTGATTGTAACTGAAGCAATTCAGGTTAAGTACCTTTTGCTCAAAGGTACAACGGCAGTGTCCCACCTGGGGATTGAACCTGCAATCTTAACGTTACGAACCCAGTTCCCTAACCATTATACCACACTGCCGAGTTCTTGAAGGGAACGTTCTTGCAACACTGCTGAAACGTCATGGCTGCGTCAGCTACACTAGCTGCATGGTGAGACTGTTATACGTCAGTACAGCAATGCCTGGCTGATACCCCGTCCCAACCCCATCACTCCACACACAAACAAACTGCACATGCGCGCACACACACACTCAGGGAGAACATTATTGGCACAGCAACACTGTATACGGCATGCCAAAACAAGAGGGCCCAGCGTGAGCAGACTGTAGTCAATGAGCATTGTGTGTGTGTGTGTGTGTGTGTGTGTGTGTGTGTGTGTGTGTGTGTGTGTGTGTGTGTGTGTGTGTGTGTGTGTGTGTGTGTGTGTATGTGTGTGTGTGTGTGTGTGTGTGTGTGTGAGTGTGTGTGTGTGTGTGGGTGTGTGTGAGTGTGGGAGTATGAGACTGTGTGTGTGTGCGTGTGTGAGAGTGTGAGACTGTGTGTGTGCGTGAGCAGACTGTAGTCAATGAGCATTGTGTGTGTGTGTACATGTGTGTCTGTATGTGTGCGTGTGTGTGTGTGTGAGTGTGTGTGTGTGTGTGTGTGTGTGTGTGTCTGTATGTGTGCGTGTGTGTGTGTGAGTGTGTCAGTGTGTGTGTGTGTGTGTCTGTGAGAGTGTGCATGTCTACCTGCGTTAGCCCTGGCCTGTAGCCCTGTGCTGTAGCCCTGTGCTGTAGCCCTGTGCGTTAGCCCTGTGCTGTTTGCGAGGTCACACCCAGTCACAGGCCGTGTTGGCTCCTCCCTGCCTCCACCGCTCGTCTGGTGACTCATCAGCTGGAGCAATGATCTGGCAGGATCTGGGAAGGCGGTGATATATATACATATACAGTCTCTCCTTCTGCAAAGGCCAAATCTGAACAGCAGGGTTTCAACCTGAAATCCACTATGGTTTCCCCTCTGTGCCAGACTCTCTGATCTTTTAACTGTGATGTTTGTGTAGTATAATACGCCATTTAGCAGACGCTTTTATCCAAAGCGACTTACAGTAGTGAGTGCATACATTTTTCAGTATATGTGGTCCCAGTGGGAATCGAACCCACAACCTAAGCATTGCCAACACCACGCTCTACCTACTGAGCCACACAGAACCACACAGATCCATGCTCTACCTACTGAGCCACACAGAACCACACAGATCCATGCTCTACCTACTGAGCCACACAGAACCACACAGATCCATGCTCTACCTACTGAGCCACACAGAATGCAATGTATTTATGATTAGTGATATGATCAGCTGCTTATTTTTCACTGAAATTAAAAAAATTAATTTTTAAATTTCAGTGAAATTAACCACAGGGGCCAGGCTCACCATCATTCTGAATAGATTTTCATTAGACACTTCAGTCTGAAATGATATTTGTAAAGGAACCATTTTGTGGGTTTTTTTTGTCAAAGTTTTTTTTTTGGTGACTTTCATAATAGCAAAGACAACAGTGGAACAGTAGACGTTACTGCATAATGCAATATGGACTTAACTCTATAAACAAATATTACCATTGCATTCAAGAAAAGATAATGTGCTCTGTGTTTTTGTTTGTGTTGAGTGGCTGTTTTTTTCCCTCTCCTCCATTTCCTGCCCGAGTGTCGAGTGGTGTAAACCCCGGACTGCCACTACAACCTCCTGACAGCTGTCTCTGATTGCGAACTTCGCCAAAGGAGACGAGGCGGAGTGCAGAGCGGCAGGCATGGCGAGTCGAGGGCAGAGACTCCAGGCCTAAATATAGGACACATGACGGAGGAATACGCGTATGTAAAATGGCCGCCACGCGTATTCTGCACGTCCTCAAGAATTAACGATCCGCGTACGCAAGAAAAGAATCGCGGGGGCGGTACACCACATGTGATGTCCAGTCTATGATTGACTAAAGAGATGGAAACAGGAAGCAGGAAGAAAGCGATGTCGGCTCTGACCTACCCCATTTTGACATTTTACATTTTAAGCATTTAGCAGACTCTCTTATCCAGAGCTTACAAGATGTGCATAAATATATGGTAGGAACAATCCTAGTACGCACAAGAGATCAGTGCAGTAATACAGCGATAGACATCATTGTTGGCTGCTGCACACCATACCTGTAACACTGGGAAGGAAAAGGTTAGTCATTATTATTATTATTATTATTTTATTAAATTGAGTAAGCAGGGATACATAGTGTTGAGCAAGTAGGCAGTGGTGATGACACCATATCGCTTTTAAACATCCAGACAGGCCTATAGTACGCAGTGGAGTGTACTCGTACGTGTGCAAAGTGAAATATATTTAGACCTTTAACCACCAACACACCGCGGCTTGGACCTCCACACCGCAATCACCTGCTAGAGCGCGGGCTGTGGTCTCCACACCGCAATCACCTGCTAGAGCGCGGGCTCTGGTCTCGGGTCGATCACCTGCTAGAGCGTGGGCTCTGGTCTCGGGTCGATCACCTGCTAGAGCGCGGGCTGTGGTCTCCACACCGCGATCACCTGCTAGAGCGC
>JAINUG010000128.1:1780000-1800000 GCA_029706075.1 Aldrovandia affinis
CCCCTGGGGTCGAGTCCACCCTCCCAACATCCCATAATCTCACACTGCAGCGGTGGGAGTCTCTGTTCTCTGGGTGACGGACGCATCTGTCTGTCTGTCTGTCTGTCTGTCCTGCTCATTAGTGTGTGTGAGTGACAGCGATGATGCAGTCAGCCACTCTCTTAACCCCCCGCCCTGAGAGAGAGGGGCTCCGATGCCCCCCCCCACAGAACCTGTGATTGGAGCCAGCTGTGTCTGTTTGCACTGCGCAGATCTGCAGCTACATCGGCATGGCAACGGGGCCATGCTTGCCCCCCACACACTCACTCACACACACACAGACACACACTCACACATACACACACACACTCACAGGCACACTCACACACACACACACTCACACTCACACACACTCACTGGAGGCTGATGTGGAAAGGTTCCCATAACGTGAATCTTAAACCACAGAAATACGGGAGGAGAAGGGGAGTGTTTCCCTCCCTCCCCACTCTGCACTCAGGTGCTGAATCTGTCCGACAGCATAACGGCTTGCAGATGTTTCAGTTTCAGGACCCATTCTTCCCTAATTTGAGAATTCAGGATGTGGCTTTCATGACAATAGAGAAGGAATGTTTCAGTTAGCTGGCCTTGGCATGCAGAGGGGAGGGGGGCGGAGCTCAAACCCATTCATGGAGGGTATTGAAAGTGAAAGCGCCAAAACACAGCATTTTTAAAATGTTTTTTTTATTTGGCTTGCCCGTGGAAAACAACTCTGATACTGACTGTTCTTTCTCCTCTTTAAAGACACTAACGGCTACCACTAACAACTGGATGTTTAGCTAGCTCAGTGGATATGCTAATCCTTGTCAGAACATAAATGTTTCCACCCAACCGGGTGGCGTAACGGTAAAGGCACTCGCCCAGAGTGCAAGTTTCCACTGCGGCTGGGGTTCGATTCCCTGCCTGCTCTGGCCGCTGTGCCACTAGGGGAACAATTGGTTGTCCGCTGCAGGGAGGAGGGAGGGAAGCCGGCATGAGCTCGCTGCAGAAAAGCTTTTACATTACATTACATTACAAGCATTTAGCAGACGCTCTTATCCAGAGCGACTTACACAGTTCACATTTCACATTTCTTTACATGCAATCCATTTATACAGCTGGATATTTTACAATTGAAGCAATTCAGTGGTTAAGCCTACAGCAAGTTCGGGTTAAGGCCGGGGCCTTTCTGTTAGTTTGCAGTTCTTGCTCACTCCGGTTTCTTCCCACAGTCCAAAGACAACGTTAGGCTAATTGGAGAGTCTAAATTGCCCGTAGGTATGACCTGGGAATCGAACCTGCAACCTTTGCGTTACAAGCCCAGCTCAGCGACCCTCACCATTATGGATGGATAACACTGCTGCCTCTGGCTGCAAGCCCAGATTAACACTGCTGCCTCTGGCTGCAACAGATTCCCTCTCAGAGGAGTCACTACCAGTTCCAGAGTGAGCTTGTGGGGGGGGATAGTGGAATAATAGAAGGTACAATTAGCCAGCAAATTTTCATGAAAAGTAAATTTCTTGGAAAATCACATTTTATCCAATTTATTTCTTCATAGTAGGTCATTCCAGATGTTTCTTCATCTATCAAAGCAGGAAAATGAGATATTAAAAATGAATGATTTTTCACTTTGGAGGTAAGGCTATACACTTATGTTTTTTTGTGATTTTCCAAGAAATATACTTTTCATGATAAATGTCTTCAAATGCATTTTATCCAACTTGTTTCTTCATGGTAGGCCATTCCAGATGTTTCTTCATCCATCTAAGCTGGAAAATTGGGAGAAAAGGCTGTCACCCTTGGGGGGCCGGCATGGTGGGGAGCCCCGCCCCCCCCTCTGCAGTTTCGAAACCACAAGAGGCAGATGCAAGGTGGCAGATGGCGTAGCGGTCTAACGCACCGTATCTTGGCTGGTCCGATACGGTGTGCGCTGCCTGTCAGGGACGTGGTTTGAAACCCGTCTCTACCAGACCGGCCCTGGTCATCAGCCCCGATCAGGGGCGGCGTTTGGCTGTCCGCCCCAAGGGGAGGGGGGGGAGGGGAGGGTGAGCCGGCTCGGGTCCACCGTGAAGAGGCAGACGCAGGCCATCGCAACTTTCACAGAGAGAGTTTCTTCAGCTTAGGGGCTGTGTAACTTTTTTTGGACCTGACTTTGAAACTCTCAACACATGAACGTTTGGGGTCAGTGCACGTGATTTTGTATCTGTAGGCAGCAGTAGTCTCCTCTCTCATCAGCCAACGCTGTAGGAAATACTTGCCCGCACGGTTTTTAGAACAGCTGCTTTTAATGAATTTAATGTGCGGAGTGGGAGGCTAGTTACCTGCACTGGCGGCCAACCAAAACGACACATTAGGTTTAAATGGAGCGTGTATACACGACTGATAAATAACGTTTTGAGGCTTTAAATTCTCATCACTCGCTCCATATTCATTAATATATTTCCAGCCTCTTTTCCAGCAGTCGACAGCTTGGCGAGTGCCAGTCTCAGGGCTATGGCAGCGAACTCACAATACGAGGGGGGGGGGGGGTTGCCATGAAAGAGAGGGTGTAATTGTCTACTAAATTGGGAGAAAAATGGGAAAGATCTGAAACAAGAATTTAGTTGGCTTTGGGAGAGGGAGAGAGGGAGAGAGAGAGGGTGAGAGAGAGAGAGGAGAGAGAAGGAGAGTGAGGGAGAGAGAGAAAGAGAACGAGAGAGGGAGGAGAGAGAAAGAGAGAGAGAAAGAGAGACAGAGAGAGAGAGAGAGAGAGAGAGAGAAGAGACAGAGAGAGAGAGGGAGAAAGAGAGAGAGTGAAAGAGAGAGAAAAAGACTGCCTGTTCTGTCCCTCACAGGTGGATACTTACTGCAGCAGCTCAGCTTTAGAGACTTGCTCCCTGGCACCACAGCAATGGAGTCAAACCTGCAACTCTCTGGTTACACACCCAGCTTTGTACAGCTCAATAACACGGAGCCCTTAATTAGAGGACCCGGGTCAGCACGGGTCAGACATTGTGACGGAGAAGCAGGGCGTCAGTGTAACATGGCAGGTTAAGGAGCTGGGCTTTGATTGGGTAATCGTGCTTTGATTGGGCTTTGATTGGGTAATCGTGCTTTGATTGGGCTGTGATTGGGTAATCGTGCTTTGATTGGGCTGTGATTGGGCTGTGATTGGGTAATCAGGCTTTGATTGGGCTGTGATTGGGTAATCGGATGGTACAGAATGTGATTGTGAGGTGGGACGGGGTTATTGCGCTCTTCAGCGAGGCACTCAGCCTGAACCACGTCAGTAAATAAGCAGTAGATGGATACTATGTGATGGAAAGCTGTGCAACTCGCCCTTAATAAGGGTACACACTAAGCCAATGTACAGTGACATACGATGCCTCGCTCTTATGCACACTATTTACTCCACTGTCCATGGGACAAATATTCAGTTGAAAAAAGCCTGGCCTGGCCCGATCGGGGGCGGCTTTTGGCTGTCCGCCCCAGGGGGTGGGGGGGGGGGGAGGGAAAGTCGGCACGAGCTCGCCGAGAAACAGTAGGGCGTTTAAAAAAGCAGGTGGGCGAAGTTCCGTCTCGGAGGAGGCGGTCGGGCATATTAGTTCGGGAAGGGCGGCTCGTGAGGGGCGGATCAGGTGTTGAATTGGCTACAAAATTGGGAGAAAACTGGGAAAAAATCTGAAACAAATGTAAAAATAAGAAGAAAATAAAAAGACTGACCTGGTTGAGTGAAATCTTTTCTGCTTCTGAGAGCTTTTAGTTTAGCCCCAGTTGCTTTAGCCCCAGCTGCTTTAGCCCCAGTGGCTTTAGCCCCAGTTGGTTTAGCCCCAGTGGCTTTAGCCCCAGTTGCTTTAGCCCCAGTTGGTTTAGCCCCAGTGGCTTTAGCCCCAGCTGCTTTAGCCCCAGTTGCTTTAGCCCCAGTTGCTTTAGCCCCAGTTGCTTTAGCCCCAGTTGTATTGTGGCTCTGGATCGTCATCTCCAAAGCCTGGCTAACACGTTTTAAATCCCACCTCACAGTGGTACAAACTGTGGTTCATACAAAAATCCAGGTAACTCCACTTACAACCACAAATGGGTCTTAATAGTTTGTTTGCCAGAAACAGAAAATGCCAAGCAAAGAAACACATTCAATGAAACAGTGGATCTGTGTGGTTCTGTGTGTCTCAGTAGGTAGAGCATGGCGTTGGCAACGCTTAGGTTGTGGGTTCATGCCCCACTGGGACCACATATACTGAAAAATGTATACATTCACTACTGTAAGTCGCTTTGGATAAAAGAATCTGCTAAATGGCATATATTATGATATTATTATATTATTATAAACAGATCAGGTAAAGATCAGTCCCAGAAAATACCAAAAAGATTTAACGAGCTTGCCCTTGTCCCTGAGAAACATCAACCTGCCTCCCTTCATTATGATTAATATATATTCACGTTGACCTTGATAAAGAGATATTTTGCCATTGCATTTTTAATGGAACATTTCGAGTGGATATTTTTAGATTTTGGGCAAATGAACATTGTAAATCTCACTTGTTCTGGTAGTAAAACATCTCTTTATCATTTCACTTCGTATCGTTCAAAACTGTCACTTCGGTCCTTAACTTAACTTCATTTTAATCGCACGCCATTTCCCAGGGCCCAACTTCCTATTAACAGCTCTCAAAGGTGCTGATTAAATTATGATTAAATTAAATGAGCTTTCTCACTTGTTGAACTAACCACCTTATGATCAATTTCTTGACAACGAGACAATATGGACCCCATACATTTCTGTAAAGATGTGGGCTATCTAAAAATACAAATGCAATGAAATCAGATTTACTTAGATTTTGCTGAGTTTTGGCATCATGAGACAAAGTGACAAAGGGTTACAAGTTAGAGCCTTTTGGGCTTTCAATTGAATCAGCTCAGCAGGATCCACTTAAACTTAAATAGATAGAATACTCTATTATCCCAGAGGGATATTTTGCAATAATACAGGTACAACATACACACACAACATAATACAAAAGACGTGACATGAACATACGAGACATGATGTGTAAAGTGAAATAATTATGTTTTGAAGTCCTTGTTTAAAAAGCTGGTGCTAGTTGGGATGAATGATTTGCGTGCCCGGTTTGTTTTACAGAGGGGAGTTTTGATCCTTCAGCCAGAGGGTAGCAGTGCATGCTGGTTGTTTAGTGGGTGGGTGGAGTCCTGTGTGATTTGTTTGGCCTTGCGGATGGTTCTAATTTTATAAAGGGATGCTGTGTTCTGGCATGTGGCGCTACAGACTTTACCTGCTGGTATATTGACCATTTTGTTTATCTGATTGGAGTTGGGTATGGAGAGTGAACTGTACCAGCCGAGGAAACAGAATCTCAAAATGCTCTCAGTGAAGGTATGTGATTCAACAAAAGACCAAAAACAAAAACACTGCCATGTTCACAGTGTATAGGTGTTGCTGGCAGGCAGTGTAGTGTAATGGTTAGGGGGGAGCTGGGCTTGTAACTCAGAGGTTGCAGGTTCAATCCCCTGGTGGGACACTGCCGTTGTACCCTTGAGCTAAAGGTACTTAACCTGAATTGCTTCAGTAAAATATCCAGCTGTATAAATGGATTGTATGTAAAGATGTATGTCGCTCTGGATAAGAGCATCTGCTAAATGCCTAAAATGTAAATGTTGCTTTCTCCTGTCCATGGATCCCATTCTGACCAAACTATTACTTACAAACCCCGCCCCTTTCCCTTTGCTACTTCCGGTTCCATTGTTGGCGTGTTCCTCGGTCTTCCCCTGTGGATCCATGCAGGGAGATTATACGACTTGTATTTGCTTTGAATGAATACCTTCAGAAAACCTGATGGGGGGCAGCGGATAGCGTAGCGGTCTAACGCACCCATATTTGCCTGGTCCTATATGAGTGTGAGCTGCCTATCAGGGACGCGGTTCGAAACCCTCTACCAGACGTCAGCCCCGATCGGGGGCGGCGTTTGGCTGTCCGCCCCAGGGGGTAGGGGTGGCGGAGGGTGAGCCAGCTCAAGTTCGTCGAGGAGCAGGAAGGGCGTCCGTGGTCGGGTTTTGTCTCAGAGGAGGTGGATCTACTGGTCCGGGAGGTTGTCTTGTTACCCGGAGGACGGGTGACGGACTCGTGGGGGAGGGTGAATTGAGATAAATAGAGGGTATAACTGGAAACATTACATTACATTACATTACATTACATTACAGGCATTTAGCAGACGCTCTTATCCAGAGCAACTTACAGTTTACATTTCTTTACATACAATCCATTTATAGAGCTGGATATTTTACTGAAGCAACTCAGGTTAAAGTACCTTTAGCTCAAGGGTACAACGGCAGTGTCCCACCTGGGGATTGAACCTGCAACCTTAACGTTACAAGCCCAGTTCCCTAACCATTATACCACACTGCCGCTAAACTATTAAACCATTAAACCTTGTGTCACACTTCTGTGACGTTTCTCTGGAGCCCAGAGAGGCTTGAGCGCAGCTCCTGGAGGGTACGGACTTGCAGCCTTCTCTCATTTAGCCAGCTGTTACTGGGTCTGGCGCTCTTTGATGACAGGTACAGAGGACACGTGCCACACACTCCCTTACAGCAGGGCGCTGCAGGGAAACGCACGTGCAATAACTTAAATTAATCATTACCCAGTTGGCCCAATTAGGCAAGAGCAGTTGGCGACGGTTTGAGTGCATCCTGGGAAGGCCACAGGAAGCCGACGCCCACAGAGAGAAGCCCCCCGGGCGAGGCTGCTGCGTTCACCGGACAGGAAAGCACCGCACCCCCACACCGGCCCCCGTTAGCGCCCCCTGGTGGTTACTCTTCATCACACACACACACATGCACACGTGGACACGTGGACACGCACATATTCACACACGCACTCACACATGCCCTCACACGCTCACACACACACACACACACACACACACACACACACACACACACACACACACACACACACACACACACACACACACACACACACACTCACATGACCCACATGACCCAGTTCTGGTACATCTCAGCTTGCGCTGTGTGAGATGTGTGAATCATTTTCAATTCCTGAAATTTCTACTGTAAAAAAAGAGAAAAACTTAAATGAAGCACCAATAAGACTGAAATGTTTATGGTATGCATGAAGCTGTGCACTCCAATGGTACATTGTAAAACACCTTTAAAACAACTGTTTTTAGTCAAAGTTAAACAATGACGAATAATGATGTTAATAAAACAGTGCCAGACACCCGAGACTCTATATTCCTCCTGAGCCAGGCGCTGTGGACATTTTCAGTTCACTCAAAACCCAGATCCTCTGTAGCAGCTGTAACTCGGCGGCTCAGATTTTATTGTTATTTATTCCATAAAGACGCATCACACCGAGCATTCTGCTGTATCATCTGACCTTCTCTCAGCCTGGCACGCTTCCACACACACAACGGAAATTAACTGCAGTAGGTTAGAAGTGTCAAAAACAGTGGAATACACACACAGAGAGAGAGAGAGACACACACACACACACACACACACACACACACACACACAGAGACACACACACAGAGAGAGAGAGAGAGAGAGAGAGAGAGAGAGAGAGAGAGAGAGAGAGAGAGAGAGACACACACACACACACACAGAGAGAGAGAGAGAGAGAGAGAGAGACACACACACAGAGAGAGAGAGAGACACGCAATCACACACGCAGACGCATGTACGCGTGCATGCTGGAATCACTCTCACACACACCACACACACACACACACAATCACACACACAATCACACACACACACACACACACACGCACGCACAATCACACATGCACGCAGATTGTGGTGTCCCCTGGGGTTGGGCAACACTCACGGACCTTGCAGAGGGCATAGACACGTTAAATAACCCGGAGGAGGCAGTAATACAAACAAAACGCCGCACTACGCCACGCTACGCCACGCACGGCACGCCACACCACACCACGCCACGCCACGCCACACCACGCCACGCCACGCCACGCCACACTCCCTCCATCCACGGGTTCCCTCTTTCCGTTCTGAGCCCACACCTAACCAGAGGACCACCAAGACAAAAAAAAAAAGAAAGAAAATTCCTTCTTCCTTCAAAGGTAAATCAATGGCACTCAAACGCAAGGCCACACAAATCAAACTCCATCGATTGCTCTCGCTCCGTCCACGCTAGGTGCACCTGGTCACTTGAGTCTGCAAAGGGGCCGGACGAGATCACACCCACACGCAGACACGTCGGGAGAAATACGGTTATCTGGTGTCGTAACAAAACAAACAAAAGTTATAGTTACAGTGCAATTTTGCAGCAGACAGCCAACGGAAGAGTGGCGGAGAATAGCGATGGGAAACAGGCATGCTGATAACTCACTGGAACAGCAAAACAACTCACTTTGCCCACAGCAATAAAAGCTCTCAATAAAACGCTCTATCACGCCTCTACTCGCCCCAAATCTAGGTTTTGAAAAAAAAAACTAAAACATTTTCACACCCCCAATTTATCAGGACCTGGACTCCACTGGCTGTTTGATGATCTGGGAGTGTGCTCCTGACAACACTACAATCAGGGATGTGAGATTGTTTTCCTGGTTAATCAGGAAATGTTTATTCTCAAACCATAGATATCTTGTGTACGTGTGTATGTCATAAGCACACACATATTAAGAAATGTTGCACTCTTTGACAGCTGATAGCAGGAGAGAATGTTCAGCAAAGAAAGCTAAATTAGCCAGAGAGACATTTAGCATCAGAAAATCTGTATTTCCTGATTAATCAGGAGAAATCACATCCCTGCAGAATCCCATGGCACGTCCATCATTACAGTGATTTCTTACTTTCTAAAATGTATTTTGCTGTTTTTCCTCCCATATTCCCCCACTTTTTAGTATCCAATTCCCTCTCTCTTTTTTGTGCCAATCATCCCCTCCCTCGTATGAGAACTTGCTGCCGTAGTCCAGCCAGTAGCGAGCGCTGCACTGCCTCCTCCGAGCCAGCACCCACCTAGGCCGAAGCCTGTCACCGACACACAGGACCACTCATATATGCAGCGAGTCTTTCCTTCTGCTTTTATCCCTGCCCCCTCCCTGGGGCGGACAGACAATTACCGCCCCCTAGTGGCACTCCCGGCCAGAGCCGATACTGGCGCGACCGGTGGAATCGAAGCCCAGTCGCTGTGGCCAGCGTCAAACGCTGTAACCGCTAGACCACCCGGAAGGCCCATTACAGTGATTCTTAGCTTTTTTTTTACTAAACAAAAAGGCACGACAGGTAATCATGAAACCATTACTCTTAAATCGGGGCACACCGGCCTCTGAAATCGGCTGTCATTTGTGTCACAGCGTAAGAGGTCCCTCGAGATTTGGAAACACGGGCAAATTGTGTTCATAAGGGACGCAAACGTTTCCAGGAGAGATTCTCTCTCTTCTCCAGTCAAACGGTGTTGAGAAGGGAAAAAAAGTGGCAGCACAAACGGTTAGAGAAAGAAAGGAGCACAAAACGTACCCAGAGGGCTGCAAATCCCAGATGGGCCTTCTGTGCCGTTGTGCCCTTGAGCAAAATATTTGAATACCTGAATTTGGGTACGCTGTACCAATTGTATCCAAACCAGCTGGTTTCTGCAGGAGGACAAACTCACCAGGTTTTTTTTTCTCTCCCATTTTGGTAGCCAATTAGACCCTCTATTTATGTCGATTTGCCCTCCCCACACTAGTCCGCTGCTCGTCTCTACGAGGCAAGCTAATTCTCCAAGGGCAGTGAACTCCGCTTCCTTCGAGATGGAATTCACCCCAACCACGTTCTGGAGACTCGCTTACGTGCTTCACGGCGGACCCGAGCCGGCTCACCCTCCCCCCTCCCCCTGGGGCGGACAGCCAAACGCCCCCGCCCCCGATCGGGGCTGATGACCAGGGCCGGTCTGGTAGAGACGGGTTTAGAACCGCGTCCCTGACAGGCAGCGCACACTCGTATCGGACCAGCCAAGATTGCCCCTCAGCATTCATATTTTAGGACAACAGTGTGGAAGCTGATCTGTGATAAGCCTGTTGGAGCGGAAAGTAGCTGTGGGACATTATAGTCTGAAATTATGGAGGAAAAAAACTAAACATGCGATTCTATACGCATGTTAAATATAAATATAAATGGGTGACAGCCAAAAAACAATAGGTGCAGGCGGAGAAAGCCCAAACAACACACCGATCCTCGCATCCAACACAAACAACACTGATCAAGACACTTCAGGATTGGCTGTCCATTTGATTGATTGATTGATTGATGGCAGTGTGGTATAATGGTTAGGGAGCTGGGCTTGTAACTCAGAGGTTGCAGGTTCGATTCCCAGGTGGGGACACTGCTGTTGTACCCTTGAGCTAAAGGTACTTCACCTGAATTGCTTCAATAAAAAAATCCAGCTGTGTAAATGGATTGTATGTAAAGAAATGTAAACTGTGTAAGTCGCTCTGGATAAGAGCGTCTGCTAAATGCCTAAAATGCAAATGTAAATGTTGATGGATCTACCAACAGAATCAGTTGCTGGGGGGTGGGGAGCTAATTAATGAAAGCAAACCAATAAGAGAAGAGCCCTCAACCATCGGAAACCACTGTGAGCAACAGCTTTGACCGGACTGAGAAACTGAGCAGACACAGCAGGTCCAGATTAGCGCTCAAAAGACAGGAGTCAACAGAGTGTCAGGGCTGGGCCTGTGAACAGCCGTGGGAAGCCTCTTTTATGAGCTTGTGTGTCTGCAGTCGCTCCACCCTGAGCAAGCAAGGGACAGGAGGGTTTCCACTGCAGGATCTCTGGGTTTCTCGTTTGGTAGGTTTGTGGGTCTGCCTCGTAAAACATTCAGTAATATCTCTGCTCCGGATCAGAGGGCACAGTGCTATCGCGGGAAACAGTCGTAAAAACGCGACCTACTCTCACTTCAGTGAGATAAGTAATATCTCAACTGTCCTAAGAGGAAACACAATCACAAACTCGTGATAAAGCCATTGTCAAAACACCAATAAGGACATTTAGTTTACACTCTGTTTTTAATGAACAATGGTTATTAAATATTTTTATTACATTTTTTTGTATAATTTAATTTGTATGTATTCTTTTTTCCCCCATTTAGTAACCAATTAAACCCTCGATTTCTTTCAATTCGCCCTCCCCCACAAACTCACCCACCTACTTTCTAAGCACGCCCTTCACGCTCCTCAGTGAGCCAGTGCCGGCTCACCCTCCTCCCCTCCCCCCTTCCCCCTCCCCCTGGGGTGGACAGCCAATCAGCGCCCCTCGATCGGGGCTCTCGGCCAGGGGCCGGTCTGGTAGAGCCGGGTTTCCGAACCGTGGCTGTAATAGGCAGCTCGCATTCCCAAGCGAATGCTTAAGACCGATACGCCATCCAAGGCCCCCCTTAGTTTGTACGTTTTAATGCAATATTTTATGACAGAACAGTTCTGAAAGTACAGTGACATCATCGGAGCCCCACACGTTTGAGCAATTACCAGTAGAACAAACAGCCCCAGACTGAACCAATCTGTTCCAGGCGCACTCTGTGTCCAGGGTGTTTTAACAGCTACAGCCATTTTTCAGCTGTCCCAGAATCTTAAGCTGCTGTTTGTGTGCCAAGTGAAGGACATTTTCAGTGTCGGAAATTTGCTGCATTGTAGGAAAATCGAATTACAGAAGAAACTGGAAAATGGGGGGGGGGGGCAGTGCTGTTCGCTCTTTCCCCCATCTCATGGTGTTGCTGTCCACGGTCCAATGCCACTGAATTCAAACCTCCCTCCCCCCACTTCAGCCGAGGTGTGTGGGGCTTGGATGATGTCACAGTATTTTCAGAACTGTTCCATTATAAAATGTCCTCATGTCCTAATCTAAAGAGTATCTAGTGCTGCAGCTAGCCTGGACTTGAATAGCCCAAGTGTTTCTGCCTCCACTACCTGACCTGGCGAGCTGTTCCAGGCATCAAGCTCCATCTTATCAAGTGGTGGGAAGTGCTGTTCTCTCTTTCGCTCCCGTGGGTGCTTGACATAAGATTTTTTAAGATAAGTTCGGTCAGCAGAACAAGAGGCCACAGGTGGAAATTAGTTCAAGGCAAATTCCGCACGGATATGAGGAAGTTTCTCTTTACACAGAGAGTTGTCAATGCCTGGAACAGCTTGCCAGGTCGGGTAGTAGAGGCAGAAACACTTGGGCTATTCAAGTCCAGGCTAGATGCAGTACTAGATACTCTTTAGATTAGGACATGACGAGCCTAGATGGGCCGAACGGCCCGTTCTCCTCATTATGTACTCTTATGTTCTTAAATGCATTTTTTAAATGTATTCCTTCATATTAGGTCACTGCAGATGATTCTTCAACTAAGCTGGAAAATGAGAAATTTAAAATTCATGATTTTTCACTTCAGAAGTAAGGCTATTATACACTTATGCCATTTGGCGATTTCCCATGAAATAGACTTTTGATGATAAATGTTTTCAAATTCTTTTTTTCCTATGTCTTTCTCCATATTAGGTCACTTCAGTTGAATGTATTCTTATGTTCTTATGTTGACATTGAAACCCCCTGAAACCCCTTCACTGTAAAGCGCTTTGAGATCGCGAGACAAAGGCTCTGTGCAAATACACTGTTATTATTAAAAACTTGTCTGGGAGAGAGCAGATAGGGGCAGTGTCTCCGGGCTGGACTGCAGTCGCTGTGTGCTTTTCCCTGGATCTCAGACTCGCTCGTTTGTCTTTTACAACCGAATCGCTCTCACACGTGACCGCGGGAAGTTTGCCCCGAGCACAACAGCCGTTTGTTTGTGTTGTGACATCACAGCGCGTGTGTGACATCACAGGGTGTGTCGATATCACCAGGTTTTTTACCACCAATGGTCACTGGAATTACGAAGGGGAATTCTGGGATAATTCACCTGACATTGTTTAATAATTAAAGAGAATACGGCTTGCTTTATGATGCAAGTTTCAAGTTTATTTGCCGTATGTAGTACAGACTTACAGGCATACGTTGGAATTTGTCTTTGACAAGCGCTCAGGATTACAGAAGAGAGACAACAGCAAAGACACAAACAAACAAACAACAGGAAACATGTAGTAACAACATATACAAAAAATGCATAAAAAAAGAAAAGGATAAAAATACATTTTAAAAGAGTATAAAAGTTAACTAAAATCACATGATCAGCGTGCTAGCTCAAAACTGCAATTGCGTCCAGTAAAATATAAATAAATTATAGAAGTTAAAGAAAATGATGCTATGATGCTTCATAGTAGAGCATGGAGAGTGTTGACCCCCTAGCAAGCGGTCATGACACGCTTCTGTTTCTCTGATGCAGTTATGTTAAGTTAAGTATTCACATATTCCATATTCGAACAATAAACCTTTCAACAGAATATAGTTGCGCAGGTATAATTACATAATGTAAAAAAATATATATTGATTTATAGTTTCGAATTTTTCCCTGTTTTTTCTCCCAATTTGCTTGCCAATTATACCTTCTATTTATCTCCATTCCCCCTCCCCCATGAGTCCGCCGCCCGTCCTCCGGGTAACGAGACAATTTCTCCAGGCCAGTAGATCCGCCTCCTCCGAGACAAAACCCAACCATGGACGCCCTTCTGCTCCTCAACGAACCCGAGCCGGCTCACCCTACCCCCCCTCCCCCTGGGGCGGGCGGACGGCCAAACACCGCCCCCGATCGGGGCTGATGACCAGGGCCGGTCTGGTAGAGATGGGTTTCGAACCGCGTCCCTGACAGGCAGCGCACACCGTATCGGACCAGCCAAGACACGGTGCACTAGATTGCTCCTAATGTTCAATTTTTAATGCAGTTATTTTGCAGACTGCCCTGATATGAGTCTTTGTCTCTATGGACCTGCGCTCCACTGAACTGCGGTCTCATGTTTCCGTGGTTATTAGCTGTGCTGTGGAGTGTTGTGGTTTCACTGACCGCTCAGCGGTCCTCACCAGGACTTGAACCCGAGTCCAGCCTTCACAAAAACAGAACAACAGCCAAAACACTGACTCACTCGACCTCCCCCAGCATAACCCCAGTCAAACACACAAATCTATTAAAACAAAGAACATTCATTCATTCATTCATCATCTAACCCGCTTATTCCTGGTCAGGGTCGCAGGGGGGCTGGAGCCTATCCCAGCATGCATTGGGCAGGAGGCAGGAATACATCCTGGACAGGTCGCCAAACCATCACAGGGCACACACACCATTCACTCACACACTCATACCTACAGGCAATTTAGACTCTCCAATTAGCCTAATGTGCATGTCTCTGGACTGTGGGAGGAAACCGGAGTACCCGGAGGAAACCCACGCGGACACGGGGAGAACATGCAAACTCCAATAAGGAACATATCTTCATTTAATAAACAAAGCAATGATTCACTAGGGGTAAAGCAATGATACAAAACCTACGCCCCATCGGCAGCCAAGGACACCAGGGACTGCAGAACACAGGCGTGAGATCCACTGCAAGGCCAGCGTTTCCCATCCCTTCTCTAACGAGGATCTGTGGACATAATAACTCTAGAATACATAATGATGAGAACGGGCTGTTCAGCCCATCTAGGCTCATCATGTCCTAATCTAAAGAGTATCTAGTACTGCATCTAGCCTGGACTTGAATAACCCAAGTGTTTCTGCCTCTACTACCCGACCTGGCAAGCTGTTCCAGGCACTGACAACTGAACAAATGATGGATCTGTGTGGTTCTGTGTGTCTCAGTAGGTAGAGCGTGGGTCTGTGTGGTTCTGTGTGTCTCAGTAGGTAGAGCGTGGGTCTGTGTGGTTCTGTGTGGCTCAGTCAGGTAGAGCATGGATCTGTGTGGGTTCTGTGTGGCTCAGTAGGTAGAGCATGGATCTGTGGGGTTCTGTGTGGCTCAGTAGGTAGAACATGGATCTGTGTGGTTCTGTGAGGCTCAGTAGGTAGAACATGGATCTGTGTGGATCTGTGTGGCTCAGTAGGTAGAACATGGATCTGTGTGGTTCTGTGTGGCTCAGTAAGTAGAGCATGGATCTGTGTGGTTCTGTGTGGCTCAGTAGGTAGAGCATGGATCTGTGTGGTTCTGTGTGGCTCAGTAGGTAGAGCATGGATCTGTGTGGATCTGTGTGGCTCAGTAGGTAGAGCATGGATCTGTGTGGTTCTGTGTGGCTCAGTAGGTAGAGCATGGATCTGTGTGGTTCTGTGTGGCTCAGTAGGTAGAGCATGGATCTGTGTGGTTCTGTGTGGCTCAGTAGGTAGAGCATGGCATTGGCAATGCTTAGGTTGTGAGTTCCACATACACTGAAAAATGTGTGCATTCATTACTGTAGGTCGCTTTGGATAAAAGCATCTGCTCAATGGCTTATGTTATTATTATATTATCAAGGACTGAGAGATTAATTAGTCAACAAAAAAGGTTCTAAGACTTTAATTCCACCCAAAAGCTTGTTCCAGGCCTCTTACATAATAAGCGTCCGGTCCGCACACACAAAGCATGTTTTTTGTTTTAGCTGGGAGCCATAATTACACACAGAGTGTCTGGTGTCCCAGAGAGTGGGGGCCAGAGTGAGTAATTAAGTCATTTCTTTGCACGCGGGCGGGGGGGGGGGGCCCAAATGCAACAGGACTTACATAAACACGACAGGTCTCTGGGGGGGATCAGGGAACGCGTGGCGGCCACAGGGAGAGGCAGCCTCACATTTGGTGGTGGTGGGGGTGGGGCCTTCCTCCCCTCTAATGGGGTCCATCTGAGCTGAAGTTAGGGTTCATCGGCACCCCGAACAGCCCCCCCCCGGCTCGCTCCCCTCCTCCCCTCCCCTCCCTCCTCTCCTTGTAGAAGGGGGACAAAATTACATTTTAGGCATTTAGCAGACACCCTTATCCAGAGCGACTTACAAGATGTGCGTTAATACATGGTAAGATCATAGTTAGCGCAAGAGATCAGTGCAGTAATACAGTAATAGACATCATTGTTGGCAGCTGCACACCATACCTGTAACACTGGGAAGGACAAGTAAGTAGAATTATTATTTTTTTGTTTGAGAAAGTTTTAAACAAGGATACATATTGCGAAAAGCAGTATTAAACATGTAAGCAGTGGTGATGACAATTAGCTAGATGTACAGAATTCAGTGGTAGTGGAGTCTGAAGAGGTGGGTTTTGAGGCTCTTGCGGAAGATGGCCAGTGATTCCACGGTCCTGACCGAGTGCGGAAGATCGTTCCACCAGCGAGGGGTCAGGAAAACCAGAGGAAAGTTTTCGGGGCGATTCTCGAAAGTGACTCACCAGCCGGAACGCCAGGCTTCCAATCAGAGACGGGGGCCGTGGGCAGGGTGGGGCGGGGTGGGGGGGTCTTGTTGACCCGGCGAAATCGCCAGGACGTCTGGCTTTCCAATTCCATGCCGGCCGGGAAACAAAACAGCTGTGATCAAAACCGAGTCAAGGGAGCAGGGAAAAAAGTGCAACACAGGCGCAGCAAATCAACACAGAGTTTATAGGAACTTACTTATTCACTAATGAGCTCTTATCCAGGTTACTTTTCTAGACACTTACAATGTTCTTCCTCACCACATTGCACTGGCTCCCTATTGCAGCACGTATCAAAATTAAATCACTGGTGCTGGCCTATCAAGCGGCTAGAGGAACTGCTCCCCCTTACCTCCAGACACTCATCACTCCCTACACCCCAGCCAGACCCCTCCGCTCCAGCCTCCTCTGGCAAACTGACTGTCCCATCCCTCCGGGCGCCCGGCAGCCGCTCCTCGCGGTCTCGCCTATTCTGTCCTGACCCCTCGGTGGTGGAACGACCTTCCACACTCGGTCAGAACCACGAAATCGCTGGCCATCTTCCACAAGATACTCAAAACCCACATCTTCTGACTCCACTACCACTGACTCTGTACATTGAACTAATTGTCATCATCACCACTGCTTACATGTTTAGTACTGCATTTCATAATATGTGTCCTTGTCCTTCAATGTCCGCAGTGCCACCTGGTGATTATATAGTGTAATCTGTTCTCTGTTTGTACACTATGGCAGCTGATGGGGTTCCTCCAACAAGATGGGTCAGCAATGACCCTCTACACATTTCAGCGTTCACTACAGAACCATCGAGCTCCCTCAAGGTCGTACTCTGCCCTGAACAGACCTTCTGGGAGCGGTCTAGAACACGCGTTGTGAATTCTTCACCTGCTGCCAATCCAAGGGGCTCAAAAGGTCTTGAAGCCGCTCACTTCAGGAGCTGAGCTCCAACATGAGAACTCAAGTGTGCGCCCCGTTCAGACAGAAAACTTCCCTCACCTTCTCTCCCTCCCTCTCCCTCTCCCTCTCCTCTCTCTCCCCCTCTCCCTCTCCCTCTCCCTCTCCCTCCCTCTCCCTCTCTCTCCCTCTCCCTCTCTCCCTCCCTCTCCCTCTCTCTCCCTCTCCCTCTCTCCCTCTCTCTCTCCCCCTCCCTCTCCTCTCCCTCTCCCTCTCCCTCTCCCTCTCCCTCTCCCTCTCCCTCCCTCTCCCTCTCCTCCCCCTCTCCCTCCCTCCCTCCCCCTCTCCCTCTCCCTCCCCTCCCCCTCCCCCTCCCCCTCTCTCTCTCCTCTCCCTCCCCTCTCCCTCTCCCTCTCCCTCCCCCTCTCCTCTCCCTCTCTCCCTCCCCCTCTCCCTCTCTCTCCCTCCCCTCTCCCTCTCCCTCTCCCTCCCCCTCTCCCTCCCCCTCTCCCTCTCCCCCTCTCCCCCTCTCCCTCTCTCTCCCTCTCCCTCTCCCTCTCTCTCTCTCTCCCTCTCTCTCTCCCTCTCCCTCTCTCCCTCCCCTCTCCATCTCCCCTCTCTCTCTCCCCTCTCCCTCCCCTCCCTCCCTCTCCCCTCCCTCTCCCTCTCCCCTCCTCCCTCCCTCTCCCTCTCCCTCTCCCTCTCCCTCCCTCTCCCCTCTCTCTCCCTCTCCCTCTCCCTCCCTCTCCCTCTCCCTCCCTCTCCCTCTCCCTCTCCCTCTCCCTCCCTCTCCCTCTCCCTCTCCCTCTCTCTCTCCCTCTCCCTCTCCCTCTCTCTCTCCCTCTCCCTCTCCCTCTCTCTCCCTCTCCCTCTCCCTCTCCCTCTCCCTCTCCCTCTCCCTCTCCCTCTCCCTCTCCCTCTCCCTCTCTGTCCCTCTCTCCCTGTGTTTCTCTCTCTCTTTCTCTCTCCCTCTCCCTCTCCCTCTCCCTCTCCCTCTCTGTCCCTCTCTCCCTGTGTTTCTCTCCCTCTCCCTCTCCCTCTCCCTCTCTGTCCCTCTCTCCCTGTGTTTCTCTCTCTCTCTCCCTCTCCCTCTCCCTCTCCCTCTCCCTCTCCCTCCCTCCCTCTCCCTCTCCCTCTCCCTCCCTCCCTCTCCCTCTCCCTCTCCCTCCCTCCCTCTCCCTCTCCCTCTCCCTCTCCCTCTCCCTCTCCCTCTCCCTCTCCCTCTCTATCTCTCTCCCTCTCCCTCGTTTGGTTGCAGGTTCGATTCCCACTTGGACCACATATATTGGAAAATGTATGCATTCACTACCGTAAGTCGCTTTGGCTAAATGGCGTATATTATATTATATGTAAATGCTGTGCTTTACGTGGTCGGCATCAGGAGCATGGATTGAGGCAACGGGCCATAAAGTTGACAGGGGTTCCACCAGGGACAATCCTATTGGGACAATCCTATAAGGACAGTAGTATAGGGCTCAGGAAGGATGCGTTATGCGTTATTTTAGGCCTGGTTGGATTATACCACATATAACACGTAACATAAGAATGTGTTATATACAGTACCAGTCAAAGGTTTGAGTACACGTGCTGGAAACTAGGTTTATCTCATAATTGACAATGTTTTACACCATGTAAGTTTCTTTAAATACTTGAAAATTACAAAAAACACATGTAACAATAAACAAAAGGAACATCAAAGCAATGTTCAATAAAATTGAATTGAAAATGTAATCTTGGATTCCTCAAAATAGCCACCCTTCAACACGGGCCATTCAACACGGGCCAGTCGGTTAATACGTTTCAGGAGGAAATCACCCCATATGTCTTCCCAGCTCTCCTGCAGCAATTCCCAGAGGCACTTGTGGGTTGCTTTGCTTTGACTTTCTGCCCAGTTCATCCCATACAAGTTCTATGGGATTAAAGTCTGGACTGGGCAGGCCAGGTCCTTAGTTTGAATTGTCCTTCACGTTCCCCCTTCACCAGATAGTTCTTGCAAAACTTCAAGGTGTGTTTCGGGTCGTTATCTTGCTGAAGAATGAAGGAGTGCCCGCTTAGCCGTAGTCCAGATGGAAGGTGACCCCAAACTTTTGACTGGTACTGTATGCTATAATATAGAGGACCACAGTGGAAATAAGTCTGCTTTTTGCCAACTTTTTGTGCTATCCTCTGCAATTTGCGGTGTGCATTAATGTGATGTATTAAAGGTATGTGTGTATATCGATCTGTATCTATCACAATAAACGAACTAACACTAGTAACTGTAAAAAGTCTACATTCATAAAATGATATCTATTTTCATGACATTTCCCCCCGTGAACCAGTAACAGTCACGCTTTCACCATTTTGCGGGCATGCGCCTCATCCTTTACACACATGCACGGACCACCCACCATCCTCCTCAGTAAACCACACAACGAGGCCCGAAGAAAGACGTTTTACCGCAAGAAGCGCAGGTTCGCCATTCTGCCGTTCAAAGAGACTAAACGACCAAAGGTTTTCCCTTTTTTTCCTCCGATTTACCAAAAACGTGCAATAAGCGGATAAACATTTACAATATGTAACGGTGTTGGTTCTGCCCGCAGCGAGTTTCGAACCGAGGGATCTCGACGCGACAAGAGAGCGATTAAGCTCGCTGAGCTAAAGACTCAAGTCTTCAACTCTGGGAACTAATCACACTCTTATCCACGTCACTTTCTGTAGCGGACGCTCACGTACCAGAGCACACCCGCTACAAATACACATTTTATCATCGTCAGCGTTTCCAAATTGGACACGGAATATATCCTGCGCACCGTCAAGCGG
>JAINUG010000128.1:1807500-1890771 GCA_029706075.1 Aldrovandia affinis
ACTGATCCTGAGTGACAGCATTAACCAGCCAGGGTAGGGAGCCCCTGCTTGTGCCTTTTAAAAAACTGTATTTGTTTCAGATGTTTTCTGTTTTTCTCCCAACTTGGTTGCCAATTATACCCTCTATTTATTTAAATTCACCCTCCCCCTACGAGTCCGCCACCCGTCCTCCGGTTCGAGCCAATTTCCCAAGGCCGCCAGACACGCCTCCTCCGAGACGGAACCCGCCCACCTACTCTTTTACAGGGACGCCCTTCCTGCTCCTCGACGAACTCGAGTCGGCTCACCCTCCCCCCTCCCCCTGGGGCGGACAGCCAAACGCTGCCCCCGATCGGGGCTGACGGCCAGGACCGGTCTGGTAGAGACAGGTTTCAACCCGCAGCAGGCAGCGCACACTCGTACCGGACCAGCCAAGACACGGAGACCGCTACGCTACCCGCCACCCGCCACCTTTTTGTGCCTTTCTGTTTTGATCCCTCTCTCTCTTACCCAGGACCTCCACGCCCAGGGTGCGGGCCAGCTCCCTCGCCCCATCCGCCCCGAATATATGGGTCTGGTGCTGGCAGTTTGGGCACTGGAACACACTCATGTTCTGGACCAGTCCCAGCACCTGCGGGGGAAACACAAACGTGACCGGATCAAAATCACGCACAGCCCAGCGTCCGAGACAGCCCAGAGTTCCTGGGATGGGCTCCGATCCCCCAGCTCTCTCAGGACGCCGTATCGGCGATTCTGCGGTCGGTCGGTGGAGTGACCCGCCACGTCACGCAGACAGAGATTGGCTGGGCGTTGGGTGACTCATACAGGGCTCTTTGTGATGCAGGGCGTTGGGAGATCGCCTGAGTGAGCGAAGCGTACTGGCCGTACTGGCCCACCACAGCCGGAGGAGCATCAGCAATGCACACAGAGCAGGCACACACTTTACTCTTTACATTAATCACCTCAACGGTTTTACACTATTCATTTACGGATTTATTTTATCATTCCTTCTTTAAAAAAAAATTGTAACTGTGATTATTGTGAGATGTACTCTTAAATAGATCTGTAATGTTTGTGGTAAAAATGTGTGCTTTGGCGACAAAAATGTGTGTTCATCATCTACTTTTTATATTAGGTTCAGGATCTGGCAGGATGAGAGAGCAAAAGGCCAGGGCGCTAGGCCCTGCCAAGAAACACCACCACCATTGGTCCTGGGCAGCTAGACCCTGCCAAGAAACACCACCACCATTGGTCCTGGGAGCTAGGCCCTGCCAAGAAACACCACCACCATTGGTCCTGAGGCACTGGGTAAAGTCTGTGAGAGCATTCCGATAGGACAGATCAGAGAAGCAGATGGAAGGCGGTGGAGCACAGACAGCCAATGGGCCCTTTCATTGGGCTAATTAGACAAACGAGAGCGGACTGGTTCTGCTCCCAGTGGCAGGCTGAGGTCATGAAAAGACTAATTAACATAACCGGCAGGAGCGTGGCTGAAGACGTGGACTCACGCAGAGACCGTTAAGCCTTACTGAGAAATACGGGAGACCGTCCAACTGAGGCCGTGACCAGGCCAGAACGAGATCATGAACACTCGAGAGAGCAGTCAGGGGACTACAGCGACCATCTTGATGGAGGAGATGTCAAATTACATACACACCCAAGACGTTTTCGTGAGTCTCCCCTGAAAAGGCATTCAGTATGGTATAATGGTTAGGGAACTGGGCTTGTAACGTTAAGGTTGCAGGTTCAATCCCCAGGTGGGACACTGCCGTTGTACCCTTGAGCTAAAGGTACTTAACCTGAATTACTTCAGTTAATATCCAGCTGTATAAATGGATTGTAAATAAATGTAAACTGCAAGTCGCTCTGGATAAGAGCGTCTACTAAATGCCTGTAATGTAATGTAATGTAATGCAGTGAAATTTGTTCTTATATTCTTCATTAATTTCTCAATTACTTAACATCAACATGACTGGCTGTGTACAAACATGTCTACACATGTCTTTGGCCTTGGTGTCATCACGGGCTGCAAGTTTCTCCTTCGACACAATGACAGTGTGGGGAGATTTCGAAAGGTGTAATTCAGCGTAACGCAGGCACAGGCACACACACACGCACACACACACACACACACACGTTAGTAAACATCCATGTTAGTACACATGTGTTATTTATGTCCTACCCTACTGCACTTGTTGTGGTTCCAGTAGCCTGTAGCACAGGGTCTCTGGTGTGACTCCCCCCCACAGGCTTCCCTTGGGCCCTTCAGTGCACACACACCCCCTATACATTATTTATGTACCTCACACATCGTATTCATGTACTACACTTGTATCTGGTTCGTATAGTGCAGGGGTGGGCAATCTTACCCTGTGTGGGCCGGTGTGGGTGCAGGCTTTTGTTCCAACTGAACAGTGACACACCTGATTCCACTAATCAGCCCTGATTGAAGACTTTGATTATTAGCTGATTAGTCAAATCAGGTGAGCTACTGCTCAGCTGGAACAAAAGCCTGCACCCACACCGGCCCACACAGGTTAACGCTTAGGTTGTGGGTTCAATCCCCACTAGGGCCACATATACTGAAAATGTATGCATTCACTACTGTAAGTCGCTTTGGATAAAAGCGTCTGCTAAATGGCGTATATTATATTATATTATTAAATGGCGTATATTGTATAGCGTGTAGTATGGGAGACTCCCACAGGCTTCCCTTGGGCCCTGTTGCCACGCCCCTTCATGGCTGCCATTCCCTCCACTGCCACGCCCCCTGCTCCTGCTGCTCGAACCGTCAGTTCCTACTCCTCTTTTTAAATGTTTTTTTCTTTTTTGATTTTATCCCATTTCTCCCAATTTAGTAGCCAATTATTTCCTATTTTTCATGTAATTCCCCCCCTCATATTGTGAGTTCGCTGCCGTAGCCCTGAGACCGGCAGTGACACAAAGGTGATGTACCGTCTCCTACGAGCCGGCACTCGCCAAGCCGTCGACTGTAACTCCGGTACACAGAGCCACTCCTATACGCAGCAAACTCATATCAGCTTCCCTCCCCCTGGAGTGGACAGACAATTGCCTCCCCTATTGCCTCCCCCTGTACACACACACACACACACACACACACACACACACACACACACACACACACACACACACACACACACACACACACACACACACACACACACACACACACACACACACACACAGCTCTGCCCTCAGCCACACACTGGGGAGATACTACTGGCCCATATGAACGATCACTCTTCCAACAATAAACAAGAAAGAGTTCATAATGTGGCCCTGCCGACATCTGAAACAGAACATTTGGAAAGCGTGGGCATGATTTGACAGCAGTTTACGGAACAGTAATGTTCCTGCTGGAGACTCAGAGCTGTAGGGCTTGCACTCAGCCCCGTGTTTAGAGCTCTCCTGAATCGCCCTGAGGAGGTGGGGCTGGCACAGACGTCAGCACAATGGCAGGATCACTGGGCCGGGCGCTTCTGGAGTACTTCTAGGCAGGCAGTGTGGTATAATGGTTTGGGAACTGGGCTTGTAACGTTAAGGTTGCAGGTTCAATCCCCAGTTGGGACACTGCCGTTGTACCCTTGAGCTAAAGGTACTTAACCTGAATTGCTTCAGTAAAATATCCAGCTGTATAAATGGATTGTAAAGAAATGTAAAAACTGTAAGTCGCTCTGGATAAGAGCGTCTGCTAAATGCCTGTAATGTAATGTGCCACAGCAATGCTCTGTGTGCTTCCGTTTGCATTTTAGACATTAGACATTACAGGCGTTTAGCAGACGCTCTTATCCAGAGCGACTTACACAGTCTTACATTTCTTTACATACAATGCATTTATACAGCTTTAGGGTACAATGACAGTGCCCCCACCTGGGATTCAAACCTGCAAACCTGAATTTTGTTTCACATATTTTCCCCACTTTTTTCTCCCAATTTGGTGGCCAATTGTACCCCCCCCCCCACAAACCCGCCGCCTACGACTACGGGACCAGCCACTACCCAGGGACCGGCAGTGACACGGGCAGACAGCCGGCCTCCTTCGAGACGGACCCCGCCGAGCCGTCGACCGTGATTCTGATACCCGCTGTGAAGCCTTCTGTACACGCGGTGAGCCCCATGTTCCCTCCCCCCTCCCCCTGGGGGCGGACAGCCAATCCGCACCCCTGAGTGGGACTCGCGGCTGGAGCCAGGCTGGAGGTCGAACCCTGGCCGCAGTGGGCAACTTGCACCCCGGGGCGAGTGCCTTTACCGTTACGCCACCCTAACAACCAAGCCCGGTCTGGCAGAGACGGGTTTCAAACCGCGTCCCTGACAGGCAGCGCACACTCGTATCGGACCAGCTAAAGATACGCTACGTTAGACCGCTACGCTATCCACCGCCCCCTCTGCACCTCCCTTTTTAACACCTTCGATTGACTGTGTCTCCCGGGGCGATATCCGTTCACACAGACGCAGTAAAGCAGCCAGGTCAATTACGCCAGCCGACGCTCCTCTCCATCAGAACGTCCCTTTTGCTTTACGAGGGAGAGCAGCGCGACTGATCCTGTCCCACCCCTTCATCACAAACATGTTCCGCACTCGGTCAGGACCACGGGATCACTGGCCATCTTCCGCGAGAGACTCACAACCCACCTCTCCAGACTCCACTACCACTGATTCTCTACAATAACTCATTGTCATCAGCACTGCTTTAGTGTTTAGTACTGCATTTTGTAATATGTATCCTTTTTTAAAACGTTCTCAAAAAAGAAAATCGACTAACTTTTCTTTCCCTTTGTTACAGGTACGATGTGCAGCTGCCAACAATGATGTCTATCGCTGTATTACTGCACTGATCTCTTGTGTGAACTATGATTGATTTTGTATAAATGCACATCTTGTAAGTCGCTCAATAAGAGCGTCTGCTAAATGCCCTCCTTCGAGACGGACCCCGCCGAGCCGTCGACCGTGATTCTGATACCCGCTGTGAAGCCTTCTGTACACGCGGTGAGCCCCATGTTCCCTCCCCCTCCCCTGGGGGCGGACAGCCAATCCGCACCCCTGAGTGGGACTCGCGGCTGGAGCCAGGCTGGAGGTCGAACCCTGGCCGCAGTGGGCAACTTGCACCCCGGGCGAGTGCCTTTACCGTTACGCCACCCTAACAACCAAGCCCGGTCTGGCAGAGACGGGTTTCAAACCGCGTCCCTGACAGGCAGCGCACACACAGTATCAGACCAGCTAAAGATACGCTACGTCAACCGCTACGCTATCCGCCGCCCCTCTGCACCTCCCTTTTTTAACACCTTCGATTGACTGTGTCTCCCGGGGCGATCTCTGTTCACACAGACGCAGTAAAGCAGCCAGGTCAATTACGCCAGCCGACGCTCCTCTCCATCAGAACGTCCCTTTTTGCTTTACGAGGAGAGCAGCGACTGATCCTGTCCCACCCCTTCATCACAAACATGTTCCGCACTCGGGTCAGGACCGCGGGATCACTGGCCATCTTCCGCGAGAGACTCACAACCCACCTCTCCACTGATTCCTCACTACCACTGATTCTCTACAATAACTCATTGTCATCAGCACTGCTTTAGTGTTTAATACTGCATTTTGTAATATGTATCCTTTTTTAAAACGTTCTCAAAAAAAAGAAAATCGACTAACTTTTCCTTCCCTTTGTTACAGGTACGATGTGCAGCTGCCAACAATGATGTCTATCGCTGTATTATTGCACTGATCTCTTGTGTGAACTATGATTGATCTTGTATAAATGCACATCTTGTAAGTCGCTCAATAAGAGCGTCTGCTAAATGCTTAAGATGTAAAATGTTGTTGACCAGGAGGAGAGTGAGGGAGCGGCCCTCTTTACGGTTTAGGGTCGAGCCTCGTTTAAATAAGGAACAGTTTGCTTCATGTCTTTTCTCGGCTTGTGTAGTTCTTCTCGTCTGTATAGAAGTACTCTTTGATTTTCCCTGGGGGAGGACGCTACAGCTAAAGCACCGCTTCTTCACTGCGGTGTGTAATTGAATACTGGCTGTGCCGGCCGTGGTCGATAAGTAATCGACCTCGGCGTCGCCCAGGGAGGGAGGGGTTCAGTTGGCAGGAGTCTTTACCTCGACTCTCATCGATTGGGGCGGCTGGCGGACTGCAGAAGCGCCTCAGTGGAATGCTGCGATGGGTGATCCAAATTTGGGAAATAATCGGAATAAAAAGCTGTTTCAAAAAAATATATATCTTCCCTTCAGATTTTGGGAATATGCACCTCATCTCAATGTTGAATTACCTGTCTGTGGGTGAGGTAACGCAGGGCTGTGTGAGGGTGAGGTAACGCAGGGCTGTGTGAGGGGGTGAGGTAACGCAGGGCTGCCTGCATGTTAATCCCCTGACTGGAGCAGATGGCAGCAGTGCTGTGTCATGGTTAAGGAGCTGATCTGCCCTGTTCTTAAAGGAGAACACTCTTTCACCTGGGCCCCACTGGCCTCGGCATGTCACTTCTTACTGAGAGAGAGAGAGAGAGAGAGGGAGGGGGAGGGAGAGAGAGAGAGAGAGAGGGAGGGAGAGAGGAAGAGAGAGAGAGAGAGAGGGAGAGAGGGAGGAAAACAGACAGAAGAGAAAGCGTGAGAGAGGGAGAGGGAGAGAGAGAAACAGACAGAAGAGAAAGCGTGAGAGAGGGAGAGGGAGAGGGAGAGAGAGAGACAGACAGAAGAGAAAGTGTGAGACAGAGAGGGGAGAGAGAGGCGTCAGCACGTTTGAGAGTGGTCTCGCATTAAAGCGTTGGCTCGGTGGGAAAGGACGAGTGGATGACACGGCCACGATAACAGAGCCCACACCGGGGCTGTGTGCCACTCTCTGGCGGCGTCGGGGGTGGGTCTCCACAGAGGGGAGGGGCGTCGGGGGCGGGTCTCCACTCAGAGGGGAGGGGCGTCGGGGTGGGTCTCCACAGAGGGAGGGGCGTCGGGGCGGGTCTCCAGGAGGGCGTGAAGGGGGTGGGTCTCCACACAGAGGGGAGGGGCGTCGGGGGCGGGTCTCCACACAGAGGGGAGGGACATGAAGGTCGGAGCGCTTACGGCCCTAAACTCTGTCACTGTGTGAGTTCATCGCAGATTCAGGGTCATCGTGGGGAAAAAGATCCACGCCCGCATTCACAGAAACCTTGAGCTCGTCCTCCAGAACAGGCTGCAGGCTGCATCTGGGCAGCAGCTGTCAGAGGGGCAACCGGAGCCGTGTTCACATCACAACAACATCATCTCTCAACTGTAGTTAAGGTCAAACCTGGCAACGCTCTTCAAATATGGCGACCGGCCAGACATGTCAAATGACAGCCATTTAGCAGCCCAGAGACAACTTACAACACAAGAGCACAAGTGCATTCATGTGTGCTGCACGGTCAAAGCAAGAATCAACCAAATCAAGTTGTGTCTGTGAATTATTTAAAGCCAAAACTGAACAGGTTCAAATCCATGGCTTCTCATCACTGTTACTTCATCACACTTACACCATGCGTCCTATTAAATACATTTACATTTTTTTTATATTTTACTGAAGCAATTCAGGTTAAGTACCTTTAGCTCAAGGGTACAACAGCAGTGCCCCCACCTGGGAATCAAACCAGCAAAAGTCCAGTTCCCTAACCATTACACTACACTGCCGCCCAATACAACACCAGTACAGCAGGACATGGATATCGGCTTCATCCACTTTACACACATTGGGTTCTCACTCAAATCAAATTTCCATTTTCCATGACATTTCAATGACATCTTTTTTTTTGCGACTGACGCAAGAAATTGATTTTTCTTTCATAACATAACACGTTTTGTTGCCAGTGCAAATATACATCTCATTGTGTGTGTGTGTGTGTGTGTGTGTGTGTGTGTGTGTGTGTGTGTGTGTGTGTGTGTGTGCGTGTGTGTGTGTATATGTGAGTGTGTAAGTGTGTAGAACAGCCGTGGCAGGTGGTAACAACGGTGGCAGGGGAACAGACATTTTGTGGTAACATTATCGGAAAAGACTTTACATGGAATCAGACATTTTCAATGATTTTCAAGGTTTTTCCATGACACATGTAGAAGAAGAGTTAAATGAAATTGTTTAAATGTTAAAATGTTTAATCCCTTACCGGCACGTTGACCTTGCGGAACATCTCGGCGCCTCTCCGTGCGTCCAGCAGGGCGATGTCCTGGGGGGTGGACACGATCACCGCTCCTGAGAAACACGACCGCCACACAGGGGGGGGGGTCAGACTCAGGGGTCAAAGGGCATAGATATATACACACAGATGAGTCATTCACCCTGTTCAGATGCGTCTGCACGACCGCCATATTGGCGCGGGAAAGGTCCGTGTCTAAACAGACGCGTGTGTATTGAGAGATGCAGACTTCCCCCGGATACAATCTACTGTCACTCGCTTCATTCTCAACCAATTTTCGTGGAGACGAATCGCTGCAACATACAACAGCATGTGCCATCTACGTGTATGTATCTATGTTAAAGGGCACTTCCTCCCCTGGAGGGTGGAGGACAAGCAGGGCAGAGACTGCCAGAACAACCTGACACGTTCTGCCAGCCTGAGACTGATATCAAGAGTGCACTAACTCCAAAACAGACCCTTCACAAACAGCTTCTTCTCTGTCAATTTATTTTTCTTTTATTTTTTAAACAGAAGAAATGATCCAAGACCACACACAATGAGTAAAGACACAATCTGGCCACAATGCCCGTCCGTCCGTCTGTCTGTGCATTTAGAGCCAGTGGATGATGTGGGTCCGTCTGTCTGTCCACAGTGGGGTTTCCACTGAGCTGCACAAGCTACAGGTGAGCGGGGAGCTGCCTGCATTTCCACAGCAAACTGACCCAGACTGACGGCCGTTTGCCCAACCCCAGATATGACCGCAGACTGGCCTACAGCCAGGGCCAACTGGACAGGAGTGGAGCATGTTTATCCTGAGCACAACACCACAGCCTGAAGCTAAACTACCTTCCAATGCTCACGCCGAGCTACACGCGTATTGCATGTCAGATTAAAACGGGGGGCAATTACGGTCCTGGAGGGCCGGTGTGTGTGCAGGCTTTTGTGCCTACCAATTACCCTGTGGCTCAATTAGATCATTAGCTGTACGCATTAATGTTCACTCTCAGATTAGATTACAGTGAACACTTCATACTGTGGAGTCTGTAACTGGACCAGCTCCACCCACAGGGTGGGGGCGAATTCCGTCTCGAAGGAAGCGGAGTTCGCTGTCCTCTGAGACTTCGCTTGCCTCGTAGAGACGAGCGGCGGACTCGTGTGGGGAGGGTAAATCGAAGTAAATAGAGGGTGTAATTGGCCACTAAATTGGTTGAAAAACTGGGAAAGTTCTTCAATTTTTTTCTTTTAAAAGCCCCAAAAACCACAGAACTCCAGACTCTGCGCTCTGTCCCAGTAACTGGGTCACTGGGCTCAGGCCGGTGGGACACTCGACATGTTAACGGACTCCTTCGCCTGAGGAACCCAATTCATCAAATCATTAAAGCAATTAATTAGTCACTCGATTGCCCTATTTGACCCGGGCGAGGCTCCTTCTGAAGCACGTTTACAGGAGACCCTGGGGATTAGACGCTGCGCAGGGGGGGGGGAATTCATTACACCACTAGGTGGCGTCATATCGGACTGGAACAGAAAAGGTTCTTATCGGGAGTGAGGTCAGGTTAAAAAGATTAAGACTTATTTAGTCTCTCAGCCCCTATCTCCAATGCGCAGATTAGAAACATTTAATCCAATCTAATCAGGCACAGATCTAATGAGAGGATAACAGAAATCAGGAAGGTTTTCCACACAGGTAGAAATATTCTGGACCATGGTGAAACGGTTAGACAGTCAGCATTAGACAGGAATATTCATGCAAGACGATCATTCCATTCCATTTTACATTTTAAGCATTTAGCAGATGCTCTTATTCAGAGCGACTTAAACAGTTTACATTTATTTACATACAATCCATTTATACAGCCGGATATTTTACTGAAGCAATTCAGGCTAAGTACCTTTAGCTCAAGGGTACAACAGCAGTGCCCCGACCTGGGAATCAAACCAGCAACCTCTGAGTTACAAGCCCAGCTCTCTAACCATTACACTACACTGCCGCCCGATCAATGTGCAAGGAGAGATATGAGAGTTATAGTTACAGTTACTTGGAGGACAATAATCTGATATATTCAAATCTATTTGGTTTTAGACCTAAGCACTCAACAGAACTAGCCAGTTTCTATCTGCTAGAAAATATCAAAAGCTTCTTAGATAGGGGGAATGTAGTTGGTGCAGTCTTTTTTAGTCAAGAAAGCATTTGATACTGTCAATCATGACATTCTATTGTCCAAATTAACTCAATTTATTTTCTCTTTTCAGGCAAAGATGTGGTTTAATTCATATTTACAAAACAGGAGTCAACAGGTCACCATTTGTCATTCTAAAAATCTGAATGCCGTGAAAGTCAAATGGGTATCCACAAGGATCAGTGCTTGAACCTTTATTGTTTAGTTTATATCAATCAATCAATCAATCAATTGACCTTTTTTTTATTGTTTACAAACAGGTTTATATATCAATGACATCTCTGAGTGTTGCACAGGAGTTGGGTTACACATGTACACTGATGACACAGTTTTGTTTGTGGTGGCAAAAACACAACACTACTATTGCTGCAGCTAAACTAACAGACTGCTTGGCCAAGGTGGCACACTGGCTTGAGACTTCTTACCCAACATTGAATGTACAAAAAACTGTCTCTATGTGTTTCTCAACTAGAAAGTTCCCAGCCACAGGAACCTCCAGTTTGAGAATAAAGGGAACTAGAGACAGTACAGGGTTTTAAGTTACAAAATAACCCGCCGTACTCGACTGAGGGCCGACCACTAATGTGTCAACAACTAACTGGAATTCACAAAGGATCGCGCGCACTGACCGATCTTCCAGTAAAACAGCGTGGCAAACACTTGCGCGCTGAGCGCAGATACTGTACGTGGGCTGTGAATGCCCAACGTGCTCGGGCGATGGAGAAAGGTTTCTCAGACACTGAACAGCAGTGAGGCGGCTGAATGGGGATTTGGGGAACCGACATGCCCCCCCCACAGCTGTCCTACGGCTGCCTGCCAGGATGAGGGGGGATTACATCAATTACTGGGAGATTTATGGGATGGCGATTCAGAGGCTGGGGGCTTAACACCTGGCAGCTACACACAGCGCAGAAGGGGAGGGGCGTAAAGATGGCACCCCTCTACATGCCTCCCCCAGGGTGTGGGGGGGCCGCCGGCTTCAGTGCCCCCCCCGTCTTAGACAGGAACTTCCTGTCGCATCTGCAACTGGTGTGAGTGGACTTAACAGGACGGTAGGACCTCAAGCAAATTTGTCCTTTAGAAAAAAAGTCCACGAGTCTGCCGCCCGTCCTCCGGGTAACGAGACAATTTTTCCGGCCTGGTAGATCCGCCTCCTCCGAGACGGAACCCGACCACGGACGCCCTTCCTGCTCCTCGACGAACTCCTCACCCCTCCACCCTCCCCCCTCCCCCTGGGGCAGACAGCCAAACGCCGCCCCCGATCGGGGCCGATGACCAGGGCCGGTCTGGCAGAGACGCAAGTTTTGAACCGCAGCTCACACCACACCGGAAAATGTGTCCTTTTTAAAAGTCCGGTAGCAGAGTTTAAAAAGGAGGGTGATTAAAACGTCGCCGGTGCGTGACGGGAGTTTACCCTCTGGGGGCTGGTGGGAGGGGGGAGGTTTTTCATTTTCGTTATGAGGGGGGGGCAGACCCTTACGTGCTCGCCCCTGGGGGGTTGGCTATTGTCGTCAGCTGGGTCCCAGCCAGGGGGGGAGATTTGCATGTTTGAATGTCACTCTGTCCTGGATGGCGAGCTGCCATTTTTTTTTCCAGGGGACTGCAGGACGAGGGAGCGGCCCTACTCTGCCACGCTCTGCCCTCTGCTGGCCAAACGTGCTCACTGCGCCCAAACAGTCTGGGCTGGAACGCGGTGCCTTTGTGCTGCCGTGAAAACGCTTCATTCTGGGCGGTGGATAGCGTAGCGATCTAACGCACCGTATCTTGGCTGGTCTGATATGAGTGTGCGCTGCCTGTCAGGGACGTGGTTCTAAACCCGTCTCTACCAGACCGGCCCTGGTCATCAGCCCCGATCGGGGGCGGCATTTGGCGGTCCGCCCCAGGGGGAGGGGGGAGGGGGAGCCTATGGGACGGGCCGTTGTTTCTACGCCGTCACGTACGTTGAAGCCAACGCTAGTTTTTATATCTATGCACGAATGACCAGTGCACTAATACAGAGGCGTTGTAATAAACGCATGTGCTCCAAACGGTTTGATCTGAAGTTATATTATAAGGGGTGATATTTGTTGTTAGTTGCGAAATAAAAGGCTTAGGTGGCACGGTGATGCAGTGGAGAGCACTGTCGCCGCACAGCAAGATGGTGGGTTCGACCAGGCCGGGGCCTTTCTGGGTGGAGTTTGCATGTTCTCCCGTGTCCGCGTGGGTTTCCTCCGGGTACTCCGGTTTCCTCCCACAGTCCAAAGACATGCACGTTAGGCTAATCGGAGAGTCTAAATTGCCCTGTAGGTATGAGTGTGAGTGAATGGTGTATGTAGTGCCCAGCGATGGATTGGCGACCTGTCCAGGGATGTATTCCTGCCTCTCACCCCAATGCATGCTGGGATAGGCTCCAGCCTCCCCGTGACCCTGACCGGGAATAAGCGGCTTAGATAATGAATGAATGAATAAATAAAAAGCTTAGATAAAAGCTTAATTAAAGGTTTTCGAATTATACAGCCAATTATAGCTTAGTGATTTCAGAGATGGAGTTTGCCAACACCATTACGCAATGGAAACCCATTACAAGCAGAGCGTTTCTTAAATAACTGACGGGGATGATTTCTGGTATTACATATTTAATGTCTCCAGCTCGGTGCACTGTTAAATGAGTCCAATATATTTTGGGGATGGTGGAGAGAGAGATATTTTATATATATATATATATATACTTCAGGCCATGTTACATTTTTGCTCAGAGCAGAAGGCATGTTGCTTTTTGTAAGGGTATGAGTGCAACTCAGTTTGAATGAACATTTATTAAGGTTTTTAACAGGTGAAAACAAAAGACAAGCTTGAATTACACTTCAATATCAGACTGCTGTAACTAAAGAAAAGAGATCTACTGCAGGGATTAAAGTTAAACTTTTTTGTGGGGCTGGCGGATAGCATAGCGGTCTAACACACCCGTATTTTGGCTGGTCCTGTACGAGTGTGAGCTGCCTATCAGGGATGTGGTTTGAAACCAGTCTGTGCCAGACCAGCCCTGGCTGTTAGCCCCGATTGGGGGCGGAGTGGTGTCCTCTCCTGGGAGGGTGGTCGGCATGAACTCGCTGTGAAGCACGAAGGGTGTCTCCAGAAGGGGGTCAGTGAGTTCCGTCTTGAAGGAGGTGGATCATCGCCGGCCTCGGAGAGTAGCTTGCCCCGTAGAGATAGGAGGTGAGTTTGTGGGGGGGGGTTAAACTAAATAAAGAGAGAGTATAATTGGCTTCCAAATTGGGGAGAAAAACTAAAATTCTCTGGTCATTTTACCTCATTCTTGTATGTCACACACCTTCATGTGCCCATACCACAGTCACACCCAACCAGACATTAAAAATCTAAATCACAGCCGTACATTCCAACACTGCAGAAATTTGCACAAATGTCATCTCAATACAGATCTCTCAATACATATCTCTCACGTTTGTTTATCGGATCTTGCCTGCCCCAATATGGCAGTTATGCAGACATACAACATACATCGCAACAACATACAACAGCAGCCAATATCTACATATCTAGGTTTTTATATCTATGGTCCTACCCTCACAATGAGGCACGGTTTTTACTTTGTCCAGGAAAAACAGTGCCCCCTGCTGGCCGAACAAGCAGGCTGCATTTCCCAGGAGGTCCGTTTTCTCTCCCCCTGACCCAGATACATATTAATACGAGTGCTGACATTCACAGGAACGCACACTAAGTCCAATTCAAACAGGTAGCAATGATTTATTTATTTTTTAAACACTCTT
This sequence comes from Aldrovandia affinis, assembly GCA_029706075.1. Taxonomy (NCBI): domain Eukaryota; kingdom Metazoa; phylum Chordata; class Actinopteri; order Notacanthiformes; family Halosauridae; genus Aldrovandia; species Aldrovandia affinis. The sequence goes on from JAINUG010000128.1 coordinate 1,821,558, forward strand.
TTTGCTCAAATGTGCTTTGGAAATAATCTGACGTGTAAACGGCTCTGTGTCTATGACTCAATGCATCGCAAAACGCTTCGAAACAAAAACCCTTGAAGTGCCTGTTCTGTAATCCTGCGGATCTCGAGCCTGCCTTAATCCGACCGAAGGCACCGCAGAGAGGAACAGCAGGGATTGGTGTTGAGCTGAGCTGAGTGGGCCTTTTTAAATAAAATTTATACATAAAAATATTTTCTATTTTTGCTGTTTTATTCCATTTTTTCCCCAAATTTAGCATCCAATTATACCCTCTCTTTTTCATGTCAATGATCCCCTCCCTCGTATGAGAGGTCGCTGCCGTAGTCCTGAGACCGGTAGTGAGCGCTGCACCGCCTCCTCTGAGCCTGAACCCGCCAAGCTGTCACTGTAACTCCGGTATGCACACAGGGCCACTCCTATACACAGCGAACTCATGTTGCCGCCCCCTAGTGGCACTCCCGACCAGAGCCGAAACTGGTCTGGTGGAAATGAACCCCGGTCGCAGTGGGCAGGGAGTGGGGCCTTCTCACCTGCGATGGGGACGTTCTGAGTGATGGTCAGCTGGACGTCTCCGGTTCCAGGTGGCATGTCGATGACCAGGTAGTCCAGGTGACCCCAGTCCACCTGTGCGGACGACAGGAAGAGCCGCACATGGTATTCACATTCCAATATGACTAAATCCTGCATGAATCCCCAATTCATACAATTCATTGTCATTCATTCATCCATTATCTGACACTCTTATTCCTGGTCAGGGTCGCGGGGGGGCTGGAGCCTATCCCAGCATGCATTGGGCGAGAGGCAGGAATACATCCTGGACAGGTCGCCAATCCATCACAGGGCACACACACCATTCACTCACACACTCATACCTACAGGGCAATTTAGACTCTCCATTATCATTATTATTGTTATGATTAAAGTTTGCCTAACAGTCAGCAAACGGCTCATTACGGTGTGCAGCTGTGTATAATAAACTGAACATTAAAAGCCATCAGCCAGGGAAGTCAGACATAAATCATGAAATTCCAAAGCCCCCACCTGCCTCAGCAGCTTCTCGATGGCAGACATCACCATCAACCCTCGCCAAACAATGGGCGCCGCCTCCTCCACCAGGAAGCCCATCGACATGCTGGACGCAATGGGAACAGAGCACCAATCAGGACCCTCCATTGTCCCCAACTAGCCCATAATAATAATAATTTGATTTATAAAGCACTTTTCAACTAAGTATCTCAAAGTGCTGTACGGAGTGTGTGGGTGACATTGCAACACTCAATAAAAACAATAGTACACTTTAAAAAGACAGAGACCAAGAAATTACATATCATAACTTAACTAATCATGGCTAAAAACAGAATACAAAATAAATAAATTTAAGTCGAGGGGAGAAGAGTTTTTAGGTGAAGGCAATGTGGTACAGGTGTGTTTTGAGTGCAGTTCTGAATGAGGAGAGTGTTTGAGGGAGCTGCAGGTGGTTGGGCAGTGTGTTCCAGAGGCGGGGGGCAACAGTGCTGAAAGAACAGTCACCCATGGTCAGCCCATTCTCACAGCAGACTCTGAAAGTACCCTATACTTACCACGGTATGCCAAAATTCATCAGTGGCCTCATTAGGTTTTCTGCAAAACGAGAGGTCATCGTCAAAATCAACAACAGCATCATCGTCAATGAATAAAACGATCTAAAATACCAGAACTTCAGATTTTCATTAACCGAAAAACGCTTCTCCTCTTTTGATGATTAGATTGTGTCTAAAATATCATAACTTTAGTCCAACACATTCAAAGTTATGAATATGTTTATTCTCATTTTTTCTCCCAATTTAGTAGCCAATTATACCCTCTCTTTTTAATGTAAATGATCCCCTCCCTCGTATGAAGGTCGCTGCCGTAGTCCTGAGACCAGTAGTGAGCGCTGCACCGCCTCCTCTGAGCCGGTTACCGTGACGCACAGAGCCACTCCTATACGCAAGGAGCTCATTCGGCCTTTTATCCCTCCCCCCTCCCTGGAGCGGACAGCCAATTGCCGCCCCCTAGTGGCACTCCCAGCCAGAGCCGATACTGGCACGGCTGGCGGAAACGAACCCCGGTCGCAGTGGCCAGCGTCAAACGTTGGGGCAATTGGCTGTCTGCCCCAGGGAGGGGAGAGGGAAGCTGATAAGAGCCCGCTGCGTATAGGAGTAGCTCTGTGTACCGGAGTTACAGTCGACGGCTTGGCAAGTGCCGGCTCGGAGGAGGCGGTACATCGTCTTTGTCACTGCCGGTCACAGGGCTACGGCAACGAGCTCACAACACGAGGGAGGGACTGACATGAAAAGAGAGGGTGTAAGCGTGTGACCGCGAGACAAAGCGATCACACGCCCCGAGATCCACCCTACTTTCGGTCAGTTCAGGGTTCCCCTTCAGGTTCATCAGTTTGGGGATCGACGGCCGAAGACGTCAGCATCCAGCAGCCCCACCGTTTTACTCTGCCGCAGAGACACAGAGAGAGACGTGAGCGGGAAGGCTGACGGAGACCTTCTCACAATGTTACGGTCGACTCTATAAATCAAACACAGTACCAACAGAAAGAAGTGCAGTGCTTTAGAAACCCTCTCCACTGTAAGGACAAGCGGTGCACGAGTCCCAGAGGAAACGGACTGAACGTGAAGGCATCGCTCTCTGCCGAGCGTGACAATGGCAACACTCTGCCAGGCAGTTCATTTAGGCCCAGCCTCGAGGCGTCTGAAGACATGTTTGAAAATAAAATATCACAGTGAATATTACCGGATCATTTGCAGAAAGTCCCAGAGCCAAGTTCACTGAGAAGAGTAAGAGAAACAAACAAAAAACAGGATTACATTTTTTATTTTTTTTACCTTTATTTAACCAGGAAAAAAGCCCATTGAGATACAATCTCTTTTTCAAGGGAGAGCAGGCCAAGATAGGCAGCAGAAAAGTTACACACATATGACAATACAATACATTAAAACATCTTCCAAGACACCTATATATATACTTAAAGAATCCAGCCTATGGGAAAACATCTACACTCCTCCTTAAGGACATCTGCAGCCAGGGTCTTGAACTCCCTAAGTGGTACCAGCACCTCTAACTGGAGAACCTTTTGTAAGGTGTTCCATGTTGTGGGTGCACAATATGAAAAGGCAGTTTTCCTAACGTGGAAACAACCCTCAACATATTCATAATGATGACGTTAACCAAATTTGTTCATTCATATTTGACTTATTCCACCTCCTCTAAGGTGACGTGACATAAAATGTTTTTAAGCGAATGCCAGAGGCAACAGGAGGGCAGGGCACCACTACTTCCCCGCCACGCAGTTGGAATGAACGGCCAAGGTTGAAGATCAAGGCTAGTGGGTAATCAAAATTCAAATTCTTTAACTTTTTTTTGGTTTCTGATTTTCCCCTGTTTTTCTCCCAATTTGGTAGCCAATTATACCCTCTATTTCTTTTTGATTTCACCCTCCCCCCATGAGATTTTACTAAGTTGTTGCTCGAATGATTAATGTTTTCTGCTTGGTAGAGGTACTGCAATAGCACGAATTTGAATAATGCAAGCAGCGTGCAAAATGACAGGAAGAAAAGGAAACTTAAACCTTTGCAATTGATTTACACTGGTGTTTGTAGGCTAATGAATGCCAAGGCCCTGCTGATTGTGCCTTAAGAGGTTTACAATATAACATATAATAATAATATAGGCCATTTAGCAGACGCTTTTATCCAAAGCGACTAACAGTATGCATAGCAAAATGCATACATAACTAAAATGCATACATTTTTTCAGTATATGTGGTCCCAATGGGAATTAAATCCACAACCTAAGCGTTGTCAGGGCCATGCTCTACCTACTGAGCAACACAGAACCACACAGATCCATGCTCTACATACTGAGCCACACAGAACCACACAGATCTACCTACTGAGTCACACAGAACCACACAGATCCATGCTCTACCTACTGAGCCACACAGAACCACGCTCTACCTACTGAGTCACACAGAACCACACAGATCCATGCTCTACCTACTGAGACACACAGAACCACACAGATCCACGCTCTACCTACTGAGCCACACAGAACCACACAGATCCATGCTCTACCTACTGAGCCACACAGAACCACACATTTGAGTTAAGTGTCCAATGTGGGATGTCATCACAAATATAAAATATCCAATTTTCACGTTACCTGCAGTGGTGGACTTCCCCACCCCGCCCTTTCCCGAAGCGACCACCACGATCTGCTTGACTCCTGCCAAGGGTTTCTGTTTGGGCAAGCCTCTGGCCATGTGCTGCCTCTGCTTCGCCTGTCTGTCAGCGGCACCTGACGACTGAGCAACACACCACTTTCAACCAAGACCCGTGACAAGCCAACACGTTTTACTGCGTTTAAATAGTACAGCTAAAGACCTAATTAACTTCTTTGGCAGGTTATATTGTATCCACTGCACTGTACAAGGAAAGTAGGCTAACCGGACAGTTATCCAAACAAGCTGGTCAGATATAACGTTACGTGATGCAAATAACAGTCCTACTCAGTTAGCTAAATTAGCTAGTTAGTTCATTTAGATTGCTGTTATATAGGCTAACTACATAGGCTACAATGACAAAGCTAAGTAAAACCCAGTTAGCAAAACAACGTAATTTACTAGCTATTAATTTGGGCACGGTATCTGTCAAGCTGAGGTAGGGCAGCTAGTCTGAGCTGAAGCCATGCTTAGGCTAGCTAGCTACCTGCAATGCATGCTTCCAAGAGAAATCCAGGAATGTTCAAGTTACCTTGAAACGCACAAAACGTTTCGAGCACACTGACTCCACTGCGACATTATCTCCGACACGCGACGAGATACTTCTGCTGTTACCTAAAATAAACCTGTACACATGCAGCAATCGACTGTACGAACTAAGTGCCATGTTTACTTCACGCAGGTTGTGTCATTGTCGAAAAGGGGGAGGTTATTGGGCCAGATGAACGCCGCTGAGCGCATCGATTGGCTCCAAAGCGAAGCGACAGGATTCTACACCAATAAGCATCGAGATGTTCAGTGTTGTTGTTGAATTCCAAACAGGGGACGCCAGTGTTTATTGGCGCCTACTGATGACGCAATCGTTTAAAACCAGTCTCATGGTCGTGGCTAGAGAACTAGAACTGGCAGTTCTCCTGGGTGAAGGAACAACAGCTCCTCTGGCAGCTAAATATGTCATGCCTGAGGGACTATAAAGCCAATAAAGCTATTTGAATAGCTGCTCACCGCCTGTAATTACTTAATTAATGTCATATTGTGTGTTATGTCTAAAAATGTATACCTTTCTGTGTCTTGTGTAAATCTGTCCATGTGTTAAGTCTGTAATTGTAAATGTGTGCTTTGACAATATGAGAATGATCTTGTCATGCCAATAAAGCCATTTTAATTGAATTGAATTGAGTAAACCTATTTCTCGCGCATGCGCATTTCCCGCTGTCTGGCGAGGCAGATGGCTAACGGTGGCGGCATATGAACACTCAGTTCTTTGACAGTTTAATATTTACATGAAACAATACGAAGAGCGAACAAAAAACCTCCGTATATTAGACGATTTGAATTTGACTTAAATCTTCAAAAGTGCCACAGAGACTGGAGTGTTTCGTGGTGCCAGTGGGTGCAAGAGCTGGAACGAGGGTTGGACGCTTTCCTTCGTTACTATGGAGACTCGGTCAAACCTCGCGAGAGTTGGGGGAATAGGGTTACTATCTAGCCACGCCCCCTAGTCTTTTGTAAGAGGAAGTGAAAGCAGCAGAATTTCGTCTACAACATGCAGCAGTTTGTGTCGTAATGAGCATTTTCAATCTTTCATGTCCCCTTAAGTAATTAAATTATATGTGGAGTCTGTTTTTTTTGTCATTATTATTATACAGGTGCCGTAGAACGTTAAAATGACCGACGGAGCAGGTTCTCCTGTCCTCGCAAGAACTGTACTTCAGCAGTGTGTCCACGCCAGACTCGTGGTGAAACCGGCGGAGGAGCAGGCGCCGGAGGAATGGGTGGAGGTACTGAGCTGTGTCAGCGTTAGCTAAGCAAAACTAGCGATGTCATGGCGTTGACAACTCTTAGGTTGTGGGTTCAATTCCCACTGGGACCACATGTACTGAAAAATGTAGGTAGCAACCGTATATAGCAACCTGGTATCACGGCCAAACAGTAGCTAACGATATAGATAATTTGTTCAAATTATGCATAATTTGTTGAAATTATGCTAGTAGGAACATGGTAAGAACAATCATAGTTCTCACAAGAGATCAGTGAAGTAATACATTTCAAATTCTGCTTCATTGAAGGGCAACTAAATTGGTACCTGGTATGAAAGGTAAAAGTTATGAGGATTGACTTATGGCACTTAATCTATTTAAGTTTAGCAAACGGAGACTGATTGGGGCATTAAAAGGGGGGGACCGAAGATTTTTTAGTTAAAGGCAAATTCTGCATGGGTATTAGGAAGTTTTTCTTTACACAGAGAGTTGTTGATGACTGGAACAGCTTGCCAGGTCGGGTAGTAGAGGCAGAAACACTTGGGCTATTCAAGTCCAGGCTAGATGCAGTACTAGATACTCTAGATTAGGACATGACGAGCCTAGATGGGCCGAATGGCCCGTTCTCATCATTATGTATTCTTATGTTCTTATTTGAAAGGCCGTATGCATAGTACACCGATGAATAATACCCCTGTTGTAACGCTTATTTTCCTCCGTCTGTGCACAGATTCAAAGGGGAATGGTGGTCTACATCTGCTTTTTCAAGGGGGCCACAGAAGACATTGTACAAAAAATGGGTATGTCATATATCCAGCAGCTGTTTGGGGAGAGTAAATCTAAATATAGGTGTAATTGGCTACTAAATTGGGAGAAAAACGGGAAAAAAAACTTAAAAAAATAAATCAAATATAAATATTTGTTTAAGAAAGTCAGTGTGGCTCAGTAGGTAGAGCGTGGTTCTGTGTGGCTCAGTAGGTAGAGCATGGTTCTGTGTGGCTCAGTAGGTAGAGCATGGTTCTGTGTGGCTCAGTAGGTAGAGCATGGTTCTGTGTGGCTCAGTAGGTAGAGCATGGTTCTGTGTGGCTCAGTAGGTAGAGCATGGTTCTGTGTGGCTCAGTAGGTAGAGTGTGGTTCTGTGTGGCTCAGTAGGTAGAGCATGGTTCTGTGTGGCTCAGTAGGTAGAGCATGGTTCTGTGTGGCTCAGTAGGTAGAGTGTGGCGTGGTTCTGGTGGCTACTTTTTCCAACTAGCAGCAATACACCGTGCAAAAACTTTGTATTTATATGTTCCAATATGCCATTTGTTCGCCCAGCATCACACGTTTTTTAATTATTATTCACTCTTATTTGCACAGTGAACAGCCTGCTGCACGTGAAGCTGTGCGAGAGTGACTCGGGGAGGCGCGTGTCTGTGCTGGAGCTCCCCGGTAGCGTGCTCATTGTGCCCCAGGCCACGCTGGGAGGGAAGGCCAAGGGGCGGAGCATGCAGTACCACGGCAACATCGGAAAGGAGGAGGGGCTGCAGCTTTTCGCCAGCTTCGTGTCCCAGTGCGAGACGGAGCTGGCCTCGTCCGGCAAATGCGCCGAGGCCGGCGTAGCGGTCAAGCACGGGACCTACGGAAACCGACAAGTGCTGAAACTGGACACCAACGGACCCTACACACACTTAGTTGAGTTTTAACCACTGTCACCTCTTTTTCTACTTGTTAGTTTTATTGTGCGTTGTGTCAGAAGATGCACAATTGAAGACCAAAGCCATCCCCCCAGTCTTGGCTGGAACCACTTTGAGAATACAATATCTAAAAAATGCACTATCTACCACAGACTAAATAAAACTGGTGAATATGACTGGATATAATTATGTTGCCAATATCTACAGTGCTGTTCTCTTTGTGGTTAATTTGTTTGTCAAGCCAAACTTCAGTGAAGTGAGTATATAACACATGCTGCGATGTCACAACTAAAATGATATATATTTGTCCATAAATATCTATTTAAATGTAACCTCGTAAAAATACTTCAGTGATGAGAAGCAGATGTGGATCTACCCTTGTAGAGAAATGTATGTAGAGAGACTGAAGACAGTGTGAGGTCATCTATTGTACAGAATTCATGTTTTTTAATTTAACAGCAGTTATTAGTTTACATTTTGCGCAAACCTAATGTCTTCCTTGCTGTGTGGTCTGCTCTGCGGTGTGTGACTATTATAACAGAAAGTTGTTGTTCTTGTTGGGAGAAGTGGGGTCAGTGTGCAGGATATTTGAGGCTTCAAGGAGCCCTACCTCCCACACACACACACACACACACAAAAACTCTACTTTTGGTTCTCCTCATCCACTCAGCTCACCTATGTTTGATCATTTTCCACCCGCTATTTTGAGATAATCTTATACACTTATGAGTAGAAGTGTCTGTTATATGAGAATTGCAGTATATTTGTATAGGGAAGGATACGTGCATTTATGACATTGAATGATGGTAGATGATGAGGAATTTTTACAACTTGGATCAGTCAACATAAAATGTACTTTGCACATTTATATAAGTTCAGTATCTTGCAAAAATTGGAATTTTGGCTGTTGTACGTATCTGGTTTTCTACTTATGAATTCCTTTCTGCCATCGTTGTATTCAGAAGAATAAATATATTAAGCCTGCACACTACATGCAGGATGAGGGAGAAAAAATATTCAAAAGCACCTACAGTCAGCATTAAATGTGAGACTACTAAAGTATATGGTTTTGACAATAATGTCAGTCACGAGAACTGGCATGGGCTGCATTCCTGACACACAAGACTTTATCGAGAGTCTGCTTCCCCTCCGGGATTAATGTCTGCTCGGACATCCTGCTCCCGTTGAGGACATTGTGCTGTGCTAATTCTGTGCCTGTTCAGAGAAGCAGATGATTCAGCCTGTCCAGTACATGGGGTGTGTCCAGGGAGGGGCCTGGGGGGGGCACCTGCCCCCACAGAAATTTGGTTGGCCAACCTGGGTGCCACCCTCCTTCATCTGGCTCTTGATAGGTTACTAGGTTGTCAATCACATCTTTTCAAACGCATTACATTTTGAATGTCCCTCCCTTGTGTGGTTCTGTGCCACCCCTGAGCGGAGTCACGGATAAACGTCTGAAACTGCACCGAATTTTAAGTTGCGGGACACCCTAAGAACAGGACCACTGTGAGCAGAACTGACCATGCAGGTCATGCATCTTTTGATTGAAGAGTTAACATGTTCTACGGACTGCACATAGGACGGCGTGATAAGTCCCTTTTCAAAACACAGAGAGGAAACACTGGGAGTGCCAGAGACGGCCAGGTGTGGGGTTGTTTAGCATGGTAGACAGAATAACACTGAACTGCCTATATATAGTTATCCGTCTATATGTAGCTACAGAAAACTAATTGTTAGAGCTTTGTCTAGGTGTAGGAAGCCTTTGTCAGGTAAGGTGTAGTGTAATGGTTAGGGAGGTGTAGTGTAATGGTTAGGGAGCTGGGCTTGTAACTCAAAAGGTCGCAGGTTCGATCCCAGGTGGGGACACTGCCGTTGTACCCTTGAGCTAAAGGTACTTAACCTGAATTGCTTCAGTAAAATATCCAGCTGTATAAATGGATTGTATGTAAAGAAATGTGAACTGTGTAAGTCGCTCTGGATAAGAGCGTCTGCTAAATGCCTAAAATGTAAATGTAATGTAAATGTCTATGTGCATGAGGAGTGCAGAAGCAGACAGAGAAACCGTAATGCACCACTTGTTTTCAGGGAAATGACTAAGCTGATATTTTCAATGACTTTTCGCAGAAGTTGGTCATTAAATATATTTCAAAAATTAACATGACCAAGGGATGAATGTATATATTTAACAGTATTTTATTTGAACAATTACTATGTATGTGAAGCTGCTGCGAGCTGTGTTTTGTAGCACACTAGACTTTTGGGGGTGATTGGTGGTCACTTATGTAATGTGTATGCCATTTAGCAGACGCTTTTATCCAAAGCGACTTACAGTAGTGAATGCATACATTTTTCAGTATATGTGGCCACTTTAATTTGTTCTACCACATTATAGCGTGATAATGCGTATATATATATGTGTGTGTGTGTGTTACTTGACGTATGTTACAAGTCTAACATATCACCACTCACACCACTATCAGTTCTTGTTTTTTTTGTCTTATTATTTAGATGGACCGTTTAACTCCCGATATCAGTTTTCTGGGGAATGGTTATTCGGTAACACCGTGGCAGAGGAAGTTTTGTTTGTGATGTTGAAGTGATTTTCCGCCATCTTGGTACTCAAGTGGCTCTCGGTTTACAAAGGGTAACACAATTATCTGGCGAAAAGAATAATTAATGCAACTTATTAACACATACAAAAATAATAGCGAAACGTCGCAATAGGCAGCTGTGGCTCCTAACTTCGCCGTACCATGCCGGTGTGTTCTGCTTTCAAATGTAACGCCCGCACTGGATACAGCAAAGACAACGACAAAGTGACATTTCACAGGTAGGACTGTTTATCATCAAACGCATAATTTGTATGATCGAGACCAGTGTGCCAAAATCGAAACGATGAATGGAAACAGGCAAACAACCTATATCGTTGCTTGGAGGTAGTGGGACGGCAAGGTGGTAACGTTTGCTAACGGTTCCTGTAAGCTACCAGTTTGCGCTTGTAGTATACAACACGGACTTCCCACACGTCAGACGCCGTCGTATAGTTGTCGATGTCATTGTGTTGAAAATAGAGCATCACTCTTCTTCCATCGTCTCACTAGACGGGACAGACGGTTAAATTGTACTTTACCCGGGCGACGTGCGTGCATTTTCCCTTCGTCTCTCCGAAGGTTGGGCTTGGCTAAATTAGGGGCAGCGCATGCCCGATACACGTGTGGCTATCACAGTGAGCACTGTCACATTCACACGGAGAGTTTGAGAACATATGTTCTGTATTCAGAGCTGGCGTTGGGGTTCAACTATTATGCCGACTTTCTTTACATCTGATCTTCCAAATTGATTCGATTTTAATTGAGCTGTTAATTGAACACTGACCTGAATTTGACGCAAGTTGGCCAGTTGGCCACTTACAGATATCTAAGTGTTAGATATCTTTCCAAGTGTTGGAAAAAGTTCCAAGTGTTGGAGTACCCGAAACAAAGTAGAAACACAGACATGTATTTATTGATTAAGTTAATTAAGATCAGGCTTCTCAGTGGTGCCTAGATCAATTAATTTATCAACTAATTAAACTAGGAACTAACTAATCTTGGAAGGGTTCTGCAAAATTTATTAAAGGGGACAGATATTAATGAGAAAATGTTGAATAAATAAATAAATATATAAGAGCAGACTCCCTACACACCTCAAACAGCATATTTCTATCACTTTTAATTTATAGTCTACCAAATACAGATCCTCAATACTTCCTAAAGTTCAGTGAAAGGTCCAGTCAAATAAAAGTAAAATTTCAGTTGAAAGCTCAATTAAACATAACTAATAATAATATATGCCATTTAGCAGACGCTTTATCCACAGTGACATACAGTAGTGAATGCATACATTTTTCAGTATATGTGGCCCCAATGGGAATCGAACCCACAACCTGAGCGTTGTCAGCGCCATGCTCTACCTACTGAGCCACACAGAACCACACAGATCCATGCTCTACCTACTGAGCCACACAGAACCACACAGATCCATGCTCTACCTACTGAGCCACACAGAACCACACAGATCCATGCTCTACCTACTGAGCCACACAGAACCACACAGATCCATGCTCTACCTACTGAGCCACACAGAACCACACAGATCCATGCTCTACCTACTGAGCCACACAGAACCACACAGATCCATGCTCTACCTACTGAGCCACACAGAACCACACAGATCCATGCTCTACCTACTGAGCCACACAGAACCACACAGATCCATGCTCTACCTACTGAGCCACACAGAACCACACAGATCCATGCTCTACCTACTGAGCCACACAGAACCACACAGATCCATGCTCTACCTACTGAGCCACACAGAACCACACAGATCCATGCTCTACCTACTGAGCCACACAGAACCACACAGATCCACGCTCTACCTACTGAGCCACACAGAACCACACAGATCCATGCTCTACCTACTGAGCCACACAGAACCACACAGATCCACGCTCTACCTACTGAGCCACACAGAGCCGTAACTCACTGAGAACTCCACTGAACTGAAAACCGCAAACACACAAGGTGGGTCTTAAGGACCATGGTTTGGGAAAATACATTCTCTCTCACTGAGAACTCCACTTGAAAACCCAAACCCAATCCCTATATTAAAATTAATAATAATAATTACCTATTGAATATATTGTTGTCAATTTCCCTAATTCCCTTATTTATGCTGCTTAATTGAGGAATGATGTGCTTGAAAGTTGTAGCACCAAGTGTTGTTACTACTAAACAACTAAACTACTAAACAACTTAAGCTGAATGCACTTCCTGTAAGTAATGGAGGTCTGTGCTGGTATTTGTTTAATTTTGCTTCAGTTTTGATTGGGAAAATGTGTCATCTGAATTGACGTTAAACTTTTTATTCTTTTTTTTCATATTTGGCACGGCCCTTGTACAGGTTCCCGCTGAAGCAACCTGACAGACTCAAAATATGGATCCGTATCACGCAGAAAGACGACTGGAGCCCGACGCCCAACTCGGTGCTGTGCTCGCGACACTTTAAAGAGGACTGCTTCGACAGGACCGGACAGACCACGCGAATCAGGGCCGGGGCCGTTCCAACCATCGTACTTTTCCCCCGTTATTCAAAGGTACCCTTTTCTACAGTAACTGCACTAAACTCTGTATGTAGGTATCTGTTATCACCTTGCTTTTTTCTATTTTCTTTTTCTGCTGTTTCCTCCCCATTTTTAGTAATATATCATACCCTCCTTTTTCACGTCAATTATCCCCCTCCCTCATATATCTTACGAGTTTGCTGCCGTAGTCCTGACCCTGGCAGTGACATGCGGCTGAGCACCGCCTCCTCCGAGGCAAAACCCACCAAGCCGTCACCGTAACTCCGGTATGCACACACAGGACCACTCCTATACGCAGTGAGCTCGTATCGGCTTCCCTCCCCCCCCACCCTGGGGCGGACAGCCAATTGCCGCCCCCTAGTGGCACTCCCGGCCAGAGCCAACACTCGCGCGGTCGGTGGAATCGAACCCCGGTCGCCGTGGCCAGCGTCGAAACCACCCGGGAGGCCCTGCTATCACCTTTCTGTGAGGCGATTCTGCAGCATGTATGACATAATATAATATAATATAATACTTATATACGCCATTTAGCAGATGCTTTTATCCAAAGTGACTTACAGTAGTGAATGCATACATTTTCAGTATATGTGGCCCCAGTGGGGATTGAACCCACAACCTAAGCGTTGCCAACGCTGTGCTCTACCAACTGAGCCACAGAGAACCACGTGACATGACATGTGAAATGACTACGTATATTACGCTCTGGTTGTGTCGGACGGAATTGTGTTTGCTGATTGCGGGATTGCGATTGTTTGGGCTTTTCAGAAGTCTCAGCTTCTGGAGATCCAGCAGTGTGAGCCCAGCGACGTGAAGAGAGGCCCCCGGCGGAGGAGGGGCCGTCGCGCCAAGCGCTCCCACGCCAAGAGAAAAGCCCCCGAGCAAACGGAACAGCCCCCCAACACAGACTCGCAAGCCCTCAAACGCCGGCCCTCAGACGACCCGAATAAACCCAGCGATGCCCCTCCGCCCCCGGACGACCCCGACTCCGTCGGATCCGTCCCCCCCCGCGCGGAACCTCCCGCGCTCCCCGACGACGTGACGCCCCCGGCGACGATGGAGTGCCAGCCCAGCGTCCTCACCTACTTCAGCTACGTCCCGCGGGTGGAGCCCAAGCCCCTGCTGCCCGTCGACCACCCGTACGCCGTGACCGAGTCTCCCGTGCGGCTGAAGCGCCGCTGCAACGACATGACCGACCGGCTGGAGGAGTGCCGGCGCAAGCTGAAGATGGAGCAGCAGAAGGTGCGCTTTTCATTTTGTGAAAATGGTGAAAAAGTTGAAAAAGGGGGAGGGAGGAATATATACTCTCCGTTGTAAACACCAGCTTAGAAATGGTAGGAAAGGGGGCCTCGGGTGGCGTATCGGTGTTAGCATAATGGTTAGAGGGAACTGGGCTTGTAACGCGAAAGTTGCAGGTTCGATTCCCAGGTGGGGCACTGCCGTTGTACCCTTGAGCTAAAGGTGCTTAACCTGAATTGCTTCAGTAAAATATCCAGCTGTATAAATGGATTGTATGTAAAGAAATGTAAACTGTGTAAGTCGCTCTGGATAAGAGCGTCTGCTAAATGCCTGTAATGTAAATGTAGGTGCGGCGCTGGCACCGGGATGTGGCACGGCTCAAGACGGCGGTGAGGTCTCTGCGCCGGGAGAACTCCGCCACCGCCGCCGCGCCCCCGCCCAGCTGCGCCGCCCTGGTGGAGGAGAGCTTCGGCAGCGGCGTGCCGCGCGAGCTGGTGAGGAGGATGCTGGGAGAGAAGAGGGCCTCGCTGGAGTACGCAGAGGAGCTGAAGGCCTTCGCCCTCAAGCTGCGCCTGCTGTCGCCCAGGGCCTACAACTACGTGCGGAGCAGCTTCAAGCAGGCCCTGCCTCACCCGCGCGTCATGAGGCTGTGGCGGGCGCACGGCAAGATCGGGGGCGACGGGGACGGAGACGGAGACGGCGACGGAGACGGGCTGCCGGAAGCGTCCGCTGAGGAAGAGGGCGAGTTGAGGAAGGACACGCAGAGGAAGGGCGCGGCACCGCTGCGCGCCAGGACCGTGATCCAGCAGTGCCAGTACGCCAGGCTCAGGGTCAAAGCTGAGGAGGGGGACTCGTTCGCTGAGTGGGTGGAGGTACTCGACTTTACTCTGTCTGCTTCTTTCTTTAGTTTCAGATTTTATCCAATTTTCTCCCAATTTAGTAGCCAATTGCACCCTTGCTTTTCATGTCAATCCCCCTCCCTTGTATTGTGAGTTCACTGCCGTAGCACTGAGACCGGCAGTGACAAAGACGAAGTATCGTCTCCTCTGAGCCGGCACTCGGCAAGCCGTCGACTGTAACTCCGATACACAGAGCCACTCCTATACGCAGCGAGCTCATATCAGCTTCCCTCCCCCCTCCCTGGGGTGGACAGCCAATTACCGCCCCCTAGTGGCACTCCCGGCCAGAGCCGACTCTGGCGCGGCCGGTGGAATCGAACCCCGGTCACATTGGGCAGCATCGAACGTTGTGATCGATGTTAGACCACCCGGGAGGCCCTTTACTTCTTAACAGGTGATAAAACCTTCATCATAGAACAGTGCTGATTGGTCATAGTAATACAGCTTCACTTTTAGACTATATTTCTGTTTTAGCTGTGGTCTGAGCTTGATACTATATTTTAATATACAAAAAATACAAGTGACTGCAAACATAATCTGCTCAATATCAACACGATATCATTGGTTGTATTTCAGGGTTTAGGGCTATGGGGGGGGGGGCGGCAGATGATACTCAAATTTGAGTGTTGTATTGAACTCTTGAACCTTAAATTTACAGATTCACAAGGGAATGGTGGTTTACATCTGCTTCTTCAAAGGAGCCACAGAAAAGCTGATCCCAAAACTGGGTAAGTCAGATCGCCAGCCTTTACCTTTCTCTGAACGATAACAGGTGTTACAGGTACGGTGTGCAGCTGTCAACAATGATGTCTATCGCTGTATTACTGCACTGATCTCTTGTGTGAACTATGATTGATCTTACCATGTATTAATGCACATCTTGTAAGTCGCTCTGGATAAGAGTGTCTGCTAAATGCCTAAAATGTCAAATGATAAAGATCAGCAGCCTTTACCTTTCTCTGAACGATAAGGAAAGAGCCTTTGCCACTAGTAGCCATCTCAATAACCCCAGAGAGGTAACGTTTGATGGTCACTAGCTAACAAATGAGTCTTACACGCACAACAAAAAGCGATTTAGGGCGGTGGATAGCGTATTAGTCTAACGCACCGTATCTTGGCTGGTCTGATACGAGTGTGCGCTGCCTGTCAGGGACGCGGTTCCAAACCCGTCTCTACCAGACCGGCCCTGGGGGGTGGTAAATCGAAATAAATAGAGGGTGTAATTGACTCCCAAATTGGAGGAAAAAAAACAGGAAAAAATCTGAAACAAATATAAAAATAAAATAAAAACATATTTGGTTCTGCATGCACATAGGATAACAGTGTAGCCAACATCCAAAGCAGCTACTGTAACAATAGTATGACGGCTTTACTGTAAACCATGATCTTTTTTAATCAAGGTTTAAGATGTTCATTGTCTGTTTTGATGGGGAGAATGTAAGGCTTATCTAGCCTTCCTCCCATTGGGGTGCCTTCAGAAAGGAAGAATGTGAACATATGCAGCTGATAATGATCATTTTCTCACACACCTCGTAATAGAACAGGTCATGCGTCTATCCGTGTGAAAGAACAAGTGCGCGGTCAGATAAATATTTAAGGGAAACATGGTCGAGCCGCATTGGAATCAGCGCACACAATTCTAAAACTACATTTTGCACCACAATGGTTCACCACATACAGGATGTGTGCACTGGAACAGTTACCTCGACACTGTCTGATTTGATATTAGAGTATTCGGTTAGTGTTTAAAGTGGAGATATTTGGGCAGAAGGGCAGATGCCATTCCATTGGGCAGTTGAATGGCAGAGATCACGTCCATATCGCTGCTAATACAGCAGGCTTGGCACTACACTACTATTTTATGTATTTATTTGACAGGAACAGTGCACAGCCTCTTAGCTGTACCAGAGTTAGCTATAAACGGATGCACGTAAGTGCTGCACCAGTACGCATTCGCGTCCTCAAACGTTAATATTAAAATGAACTTACCAGTGATGGGGATGGCGGACAGCGTAGCGGTCTAACGCACAGTATTTTGGCTGGTCCGGTGTGGTGTGCGCTGCCTGTCAAGGACGCGGTTCGAAACCCATGTCTCTACCAGACCGGCCCCGGTCGTCAGCCCCGATCGGGGGCGGCGTTTGTCTGTCCGCCCCAGGGGGAGGGGGGAAGGAGAGCCGGCTTGGGTCCGCCGAGAAGCACGGAAAGGGAGTCTCCAGAACGTGGGTGGGTGGGCGAGTTCCGTTTCGGAGGAAAAGCGGAGGTGGCTTGCCTCGAGTAGTCGAGTGACGGACCCGTGTGAGGAGGGTGCAATCGGCTACCAAATTGAGAGAGAAACAGGAAAAAATCTGAAAATACATTTTAAGAAAACCTACCAGTGATGGACTGATCAAACTTGAAGTCACGTCTGTTTCAGAAGTTTATCGTCTTGCTCGGTACTCAATCAACGTTTGAGGACGCGGATGCGTACTGGCGTACCACTTATGTGCACCCCTGGTTATAAAGCTACTTTACATCTGTAATTCTACCTTTTATGTGCTGTATTACTGCACTGATCTCGTGCGCTAACTATGATTGTTCCTACCATGTATTAATGCACATCTTGTAAATCGCTCTGGATAAGAGCGTCTGCTAAATGTTTAAAATGTTAATGTAATGTGCGTCTTCATGAGGTTTGCTGTTGTACTGAATGTCTCTGGTCTCTGCTCTCCGTTCCCCTCACAGTGAAGGCCCTGCTGAACGTCAAGGTGTTTGGGGCGGGGCCGGGGAAGCGGGCGTCGGTGCTGGAGGTCCCGGGGAGCGTGCTGGTGGTGCCCCAGGACACCCTCGGGGGGCAGGCCCGCTGGAGGAGCATGCAGTACCCCGATAGCGTCGAGCCCTCCAGGGGCCTGCAGCTCTACGGCAGCTTGGTGGCCCAGCTGGAGACTCAGCTGGTCTCGTCCAGCCGCTGTGCGGAGGCGGGGGTGGTGGTCCGGTATGGGGTGTACGGAGAGCAGCAGGCGCTGGTGATGGACAGCGACGGACTCTGCACACACCTGATGGAGTTTTAAACCCTCCCCCTCCCTCCCTCCCTCCCTCCTCCTGGATCTCTGCACTCTTATCTGCAGCAAGGACGGACGCCCTCTGATACAGTCACGGCAGAACTACAACACTACACCAGATGTGATTTTTTTTTCAGATTTTTTTCAGTTTTTCTCCCAATTTAGTGGCCAATTACATCCACACCTACACACAGATTTGCCCTCCCCACACGAGTCTCTACGAGGCAAGCTAATTCTCAGAGGGCAGCGAACTCCGCTTCCTTCGAGACGGAATTCGCCCCCACCCACCTTCTGGAGACTCCCTTACGTGCTTCACGGCGGACCCGAGCCGGCTCACCCTCCCCCCTCCTCCTGGGGCGGACAGCCAAACACCGCCCCCGATCGGGGCTGACGACCAGGGCCGGTCTGGTAGAGACGGGTTTGGAACCGCATCCCTGACAGGCAGCGCACACCGTATCGGACCAGCCAAGATACAGTGCATTAGACCGCTACACTGTCCACCGCCCATTCATCACCTTTTTAATTTCTTCCAGAATGATTAATACAACTCTGAGGCTATATGAGTTTTCTGACAGGTTTTTAGTAAAATGGTTTCAAATAGATTGAGGTATGGGCCTCTCAGGTGGTCTAGCTGTTACAACGTTCGACACTGGCCACTGCGACAGAGGTTTGATTCCACCGGCTGCGCCAATATCGGCTCTGGCCGGGAGTGCCACTAGGGGGCGGCAATTGGTGGGAGGGGGGTGGGAAGCCCCTATGAGTTTGCTGCGTATAGGAGTGGCTCTGGAGTACCGGAGTTACAGTCGACGGCTTGGCGAGTGCCGGCTCGGGGGAGGCGGTACATCGCCTTTGTCACTGCTGGTCTCAGGGCTACGGCAGCAAACTCACAATACGAGGGGGTGGATTGACATGAAAAAGAGAGGGTGTGATTGGCTACTAAACTGGGAGAAAAATGGGATAAAATCAGAAAGAACAAAAATAAATAGATAGAGGTGTGCAGTTGTGCTAAAGGATGTTCCGTGCCATTAAAGAAACTAGCACTGATATGAAACTGACAGACATGCTCATGTTCACCATATTTTGAAAACCATTCTGCTGTATTTGAGCACGGCTCTTTGTGCTAGCACAATGCACTGCACTACACACGCTGTTTTCTTTACGGTGCTTATTGCGGATATCGGTAAGATGATTTACAGACACCAGAGGTGGACGTGTACAGTGACTGAGCCAGCTGATTCTGGCAGGAATAAAACGTTTTGTTTTTTTGTTTAGCCACGTCTCTCTCTCTGTCCCTGTGTTTGGAGTACAGAAAGATTTACTGCAGGAAATGAGGTGGCAGGCTTTAGCCCTGCACTGCTCAGAGTGAGTCTCATTGCTGGTTTAAATCTAGATTTTTTTTCTTCTTCTTATATTACATTACATTACAGGCATTTAGCAGACGCTCTTATCCAGAGCGACTTACACGTTCACGTTTCTTTACATACAATCCATTTATACAGCTGGATATTTTACTGAAGCAATTCAGGTTAAGTACCTTTAGCTCAAGGGTACAACGGCAGTGCCCCCACCTGCGATCGAAACTGCAACCTTTGCGTTACAAGCCCAGTTCCCTAACCATTATGCCAACACTGCCCCCCTTCTAAATCCTTTGCGGTCCATGGGGGTTTTGAGTTCAAACAGGAACACTGACAATCGTATCACAAATACAGTCAGGTCCATAAATATTTGGACATTGACAAAGTTATTGTTATTTTATCTGTCTACTACAGCATATTGGAGTTGAAATTAAATAGTGAATATGAGCTCAAAGTGCAGACTTTCAGCTTTAATTTGAGGGTATTTACAGTCAGGTCAATAAGTATTTGGACAGTGACACAGGAACACTGACAATCGTATCACAAATATATCGGTGCGGTACAAATATTTGTTATGACACAATCTTGGTGGTAAATTAGGACAGATCTTTCAAGGTGCACAAAGGAGCAGGTTTCCCCCTTCGTTGAACTTTGGTAATAAAGAGGTGTTAATTCCACAGCGTTCTGACTGCCAAGGAGGTTTGCGTCGTGTCGTATATGTGGCCATCGAATACGAGTGAAATGGCGCCATCTGCTGGAGCAAAGCCTCATCTGAGTTATTCACATCACGTGCACCTTGAGCGAGCAGCATTGTAACTGAAACGCACACGAAACCAGCATTTCCCCCAAATGCAGATGTGCTATTGACAGTGGCATGGTCGGAATTGAACAATCCTAAGTATCTATAGAACCAAATAAAAAAGGTCCTGGTCCTATTTCATAATGTATTCTCAAAGCTTCCACAATTCTCCCAACTCAGCTGTTGCCATAGACAGAGACATTAGCACTGCTGTGTAATCTCTGCATGATCACTCAGATACTACAACCTTACATTAATCCACCACGACCACAGAATAAATACATCCATACATGGAGGATTCTGGTCTAAACGACATGGTGCTTCCAAAATCATGCCAGCAAAGAATTTTATTTTTTCAAAGATTCCAAAGATTCAAAGATTTCTTTATTTGTCATTGTCTTTGTACACTTGCGTGCATAAAAAAAAACGAAATATCGTTCCCCCCAGCCCTCAGCAGTACTACAGTAAAAGACAACAATCACAAATAGGCTCAAATATAAAAACATAAAACAGTTTGCATAAAAACAACAATGGAGCAGCAGCTGCATATTACAGTGGCAGCACAGTATATTAAATTACACATATTAAATTACACAGTATATTAAAATGTAGTGAAATGTAGTGTAAAGTGCATGTTCAGTTCAGTAGCAGCAGTGTCTTAAAATGAGTAGCGCAGTCACATCCGGTGCAGTCAGGCAGGTAGTGTGTGTGTGTAAGGGTGGGGGGGGGGGCATGTCAGAGGGAGAGGGCACAGTCTGTTCACCATTCTGACTGCCTGTGGAAGGAAGCTGTTCAGCATCCTTTGGGATCGGGTACGGAGGACGCCTTACAATTCCTACTCGCATATAGATTATTTCCTTGTCCTTGTTGACAAAACTTTAACTAAAGAACGATTAGATTACCTTTATAACACTATCTTGTTAACTGAACAAGTCCACTCAGAAATAAAGTGGATTTATGAATTCAGTCCAAAGATCCTAAAGCAACCCTCTTATGAGGTCAACCATTAAAAACCATCCTATCGCTGTACGTGAATAACCTCAAATAGTAATTTAATGATCACTGGTATAGCGGTACTCACAACATGCGTAAATAACTATTAGATTTCCTTTATAATACTATCTTGTTAACTGAACAACATAAAGTCACATTTAGCGTACAGAACATCCCCCAGGCACAGATGGGTCCTAAAATTAATTGCAGGGTGCTTCGAAAACTCGTATTTTCTCATATATTGATGGTCTCTGTCAGCCGCTCCTCGCGGTCTCGCCTCTTCTCTGTCCTGACCCCTCGGTGGTGGAATGACCTTCCGCACTCGGTCAGGACCGTGGAATCACTGGCCATCTTCCACAAGAGACTAAAAACCCACCTCTTTAGACTCCACTACCACTGACTCTTTACATTAACTAACTGCCACTAACTAACTAGATCAGGGGTGGGCAATCTTACCCTGTGTGGGCCGGTGTGGGTGCAGGCTTTTGTTCCAACTGAACAGTGACACACCTGATTCCACTAATCAAAGCCCTGATTGAAGACTTTGATTAGCTGATTAGTCAAATCAGGTGAGCTACTGCTCGGCTGGAACAAAAGCCTGCACCCACACCGGCCCACACAGGGTAAGATTGCCCACCCTGAACTAGATGATTAAATCTTACCATGTTTAAATGCACGTTTTGTAAGTCGCTCTGGACAAGAGCATCTGCTAAATCCCTAAAATGTAAATGTACTTAAAACATTAAGGAAAGGGGTAGAAGAATCAGGGTAATTGTTGAGCAAGACATTCAGATGTATGCTTTTCTTTTGTTCTTTTTTTTAAAGCCTTTATTTTGGAACTTTTGATCCTGTGTACCAGATTGTCATCTAACTTTACAATTTACATAGAATAGAATAGAATAGTGTTCAATATTCAGTGTATTCAGTATTCAATTGAAAACAAGGTAAGACGTTAGAGAACTTGAGAGACTTGTTTTCTCGAATCAGTAAGTGTGCTCTTCAAACCAGTTTGGTTAGCGCTGTGTCCACTGTGTGGTTTGCATTCGTCATGGCAACATGAGGAAACGAGTGGCATTGCCAGAGAAAATTCTACGTTAAAATACATAATACAAATGAGTCAGTGGACTCTGAGTTTTGATAAACCATATTTTTCAAGGTGGGTATTATTTTTCTGATAAATGGTTAGATATTTATTTGTGGAGTTTTACTTTTACACTATTATTCTTAGGGATTTAAGTATTAAAACGTGATTTTTTCCATGCAAAAAATATACAAAAATGTTGATTCTCTCAAAGTGGACTGAGTGAGTTTTGGAAAAACACTCTTCAAATATCTTACTGTACTTATCTCACGTTTGTTGTCAGTGTAGAGCAGGGGTGTCCAAACTACGGCCCGCGGGCCAACTGCGGCCCGCGGTCCATTTTAATTGGCCCGCAGCAAATTATAAAAATATAATGGAATATCGCCCGCGTATGAAACTTGCACTTGACTGAGTTGTAATTCTTAGTTTCACCACTAGTGGAGCCACCCGTATTCATTGAAGACTCATTAATACAGCAGCCTCTCCCTCCAAATTAATCAATAAAAATGTTGCAAGAGATGACCAAAAATGGCGGAATCAAAGAAACGCACGATAGAAAGTGAGTGCAGAAAATATCAGACACGGTGGGAAAATGAATATTTCTTTATAGAAGTCAAGGGAAGTGTGTCTGTTTGATTTGCAATGATACTGTTGCAGTGATGAAAGAGTACAATATACGTAGGCACTACGAAACAAAACATCAGACCTACAGGTCCTACACCGGTGCTGAGCGGGCAGAGAAAGCTAAACAAATGGCAGCTAGCCTGCGAACTCAACAAGAGTATTTTTCCGTGCTAACAAAATACAAGAGTATGCTACCATAGCCAGCTATGAGGTAGCTCAACTTATTGCAAGACACGGGAAACCTTTTTCAGATGGTGACTTCATTAAACAGTGCCTCACTAAAGTCACAGAAATAACGTGCCCGGAAAAGATGCAAGAAATCAACAACGTGAGCATGTCCAGAAACACAGTTGTGCGCCGAATCGAAGACTTGTCTGCTAACTTAAATCACCAAGTGTCACATAAAGCTTGTGCTTTTGATTTTTACTCGATTGCATGTGACGAGAGCACAGACACCGCACAGCTGTTTAATTTTTCTGCGAGGAGTTTTGCATAACGGAGGAGCTGCTTGATCTCACGAGTCTAAAGGGCACAACAACGGGTAAAGAAATGTTTGAAGCTGTGTCAGATGCAATCGACAAGATGAAACTTCAATGGGACAAGCTGTGTGGAATTACAACGGATGGGGCTCCGGCTATGACAGGAGAGCGCAAAGGAATGGCTTCAATGAATGGCCAAGGTGCGAGAGAGTGGAGGTGACGCTGTTAAAATGCATTACTAAAAAGAATTACTCTTTTATGTCGAAAAGCTTGAATACTCATCAATTATAATAAAAGTTGATTTTAAAACAAAATTTAGTTGAAAAGTGAATAATACCAACAGTTTATTCACTTAATTAACATGCCCCCTATCTCTTTATATAGGGCAGTGAAGGGGGTTTGGCTCTGTTTAAGAAGAAACAGAGACTGATATTTTGAGAATGTGCCGTTAATCCATTTGCAACAAAATATATTAAAATTCATTAATAAAAAGTCGTGATGTTGTCTGTTTTCTTTTTTATTTAAGAATATTGAATTATCAGGCATAATTTACCTACATTTGACTGATTTTGTTAATGTTAACTCTAGTAGTGGCCCAGCCTTTCGTATATTTTTCTGTATGTGGCCCTCAGTGGAAAAAGTTTGGACACCCCTGGTGTAGAGTAACATCATTCCCAGAGCCTTCTTCCTCTGGTGGATGTTTTGACTGGTCGAATACAAATAAAATTGCATATCGCCCCCTACTGTATTGGATTATGACAAAGGCAAGTGGTCTGTCTCTATTCCCTATCCGAGTGGTTCCCAAACCATTTTTTATCTATAAAAAGCCAAAAAGCTCTATGGCTGGGGCCTCGGATAGCGTACCAGTCTAATGCACTCGACTGGTGCTTTGTGTGAGCTGCCTATTCCGATCACGGTTCGAAACCCAACTGTGCCAGACCGGCCCTGACCGGGAGCCCCGATCGGCTGTCCGCCCCAGGGGGGAAGGGGGAGGCCAGAAACTCGCCAGGAAGCGCGAAGGGTGTCTGAAACTAAAATGTAAAAGAAAAAAAATCACTACGGCTGTGCGCTTTATTCATATAAACTTTTGACACGTATTCATCACCTCCTACCAGCTGCAATGCAGTAACTATTTAACATACTATTTAAAAAAATATATTTAACATTATTTATTATTATTATTATTATTTAACTAGTACATGGAAGCATGTCTAAATCGTGGTGTCATATTGTATGTAAGGCATGTACAGGTAACCAAAATAAAAGGAAAAACCAACATAAAGTGTCTTAATAGGGCGTTGTACCACCACAAGCCACCAGAACAGCTTCAATGCGCCTTGGCATAGACTCTACAAGTGTCTGGAACTCTATTAAGGGGATTCAACACAATTCTTCCTAAAAGAAAATCCCATCATATGGTGATTTGTTGATAGTGGTGGGAAATACTGTCTCAGGCGCCACTCCAGAATCTCCCATAAGTGTTCAATTGGGTTGAGATCTGGTGACTGAGACGACCATGGCATATGGTTTTCATGCTCATCAAACCATTCAGTGACCACTCGTGCCCTGTGGATGGGGGCATTATCATCCTGGAAGAGACCACTCCCATCAGGATAGAAATGCTTCACCACAGGATGAAGGTGATCACTCAGAATGGCTTTGTATTTATTGGTGTTTCTTGCCCTCTAAGAGGTTGAGTGGACCTAAACCATGCCAGGAAAATGCACCCCACACCATAACAGAGCCACCAGAACCCTTCATTTACTCAAGTGTTTCCTTTATTTTGGCAGTTACATGCAGCTCTTTACTACACTGTAAATATTTAATTATTAGAATGACCACAATATGACCAAAGATGTGTAAACCAGACATTGTTTATTTTATCTTAAAGTAGAAAATATCTAATTCAAGAAATAAGTAAATATAAACAGTTGGTAGAGCACAGCGTTGGCAACGCTTAGGTCGTGGGTTCAATCCCCACTGGGGCCACATATACTGAAAATGTATGCATTCACTACTGTAAGTCGCTTTGGATAAAAGCGTCTGCTAAATGAAATGGCGTAATGGCGTAAACAAAATATGTGGGGGAAAAAGTCAACACATACTTTCTATTTTTCTGAGGAGCCCTTTCAGACTCCTTCATGGACCCCAGTGTGTGCCCCCCAGCCCCCACCCCCAGCCCCCACCCCCACCACATGGCACACAGAAACTGCAAAGACCATTTATGGACAAAGACTAAGTGCATTCATTTGCATTCCTATTCTTTTTGTGTATTCCATAGTAATGTTATGGTTTCGTGCGAAACAAATATCAGAATGAGCCCTGCTAGGCTCACAAGGTCAGCAATTTGATGTTTCTCTCATCAAAGTTTAAGTTCAAATGTGTGATTCACAGAACCTACAAACCACAGTGCATGACTTTGCTTTGATGAACAAAACTGACCTCTGCAGTTACTAAACTTTTAATGCTGTTAACTTTGACCTTTGAACTTGTGAATTGTCTGTGGAGGGCTTTGCAAGGTGCCCCAGGAACTATATATCTGATGGGGTAAGGGAAAAATTGAATGTATTACGCATATATATTGCTTAGATGTATATTTTAACATTTAAACATTAAGATATTACAATATTTCCAATATGGAAAAAACACCTCTGTCAGAAAGGAATAATTATCTACACACACACACACACAATTTTCCCTGTATTTGGATTTCTTAATAAACTTACGTTTGAAAATCATTTGTTGGTATGCTTTTCAAATATAGTCCTATTTGGTGTTTGTGACAAATGCTATTTGTAAAAAATGAGAAAAAAAGCTTCCATTATTTCAAGGCATCAGTGTTAGCATAATGGTTAGGGAACTGGGCTTGCAACGCAAAGGTTGCAGGTTCGATCCCCAGGTGGGGCGTTGCCGTTGTACCCTTGAGCAAAGTACTTAACCTGAATTGCTTCAGTTAATATCCAGCTGTATAAATGGATTGTATGTAAGGAAAATGTAAACTGTGTAAGTTGCTCTGGATAAGAGCGTCTGCTAAATGCCTGTAATGTAATGTAAATGTAATGCATTATGAACAAGAATGCAAATGTAGGGGTTTATATCTCTCTAAGAATACATCAGAGACAGGACTGTGCGGATTGTCTCTTCGCAATGCAATGCTTAACAGGGAATGCTGGATGAAGCTCATCAAGTCATCACAGATGTGAATGAATTAATGAATAATGAATGAAGAATACATGAACTCAGAGTCAGATTAGTCAAATATGCTAGAAAAAATTTAATCTTGAAATTAAAATGTAGTTATTGGAAACTGAAACCCCTTTTATGAATTTAGGAAACATAGTGCTACACTTGGTACGCATTATGTTTGAAGAGAAAACAATATCTCACTTTAAATTACATTATTACATTACATTACATGCTAAAAGTCTGCTAAATGCCTGTAATGTAATAATGTAAATTGTCGGTGTAGATATTGCTTACACCTCTGACAAGTTTAAGGGGGCCATTTTTCAGACTCGTGTATATTGAGCTGAAGTGGCTCCTTGTCATTACAGCTAATTAAACATTATTTTATAATAAGTCAAACCTCCTTGTGAGGGATAAGCTTGAGGTCTCAATATTAAAACCAAGCGGTATCGCCGTGGCTCTCGCGAGACTTTAGAATTTAGAGCATGGTGGCTAACGGGACTTGGTGTGGGACGGGGTTGAGTTTGTGTTGTCGAAGAAGGAGGAAGAGAGACAGGAGGCAGAGAGGGAGGGGGGGATCGGCAAATACAACAGAGCGAGTGTGTGTGTGTATGAGAGAGAGAGAGCGAGAGAGAGCATTCTGGGGGGGAATCCAATATGGCATCGGGCGATACGCTCTACATCGAGACAGATGGCACGGAAATGCCAGCCGAGATCGTGGAACTGCACGAGATTGAAGTGGAGACCATCCCGGTGGAGACCATCGAGACGACGGTGGTCGGCGGAGAGGAGGATGACGACGACCACCACCAGCCCATGATCGCACTGCAGCCGCTGGTCACCGACGACCCGAACCACGTACACCACCACCACCATCACCACCACCACCAAGAGGTGATACTGGTGCAGACCCGGGAGGAGGTGGTCGGCGGGGATGACTCCGACCTGCGGGGGGATGATGACGGCTATGAGGACCAGATCCTCATCCCGGTGCCCGTACCGGCCGCCGAGGACGAGTACATCGAGCAGACTCTGGTGACTGTGGCCGGGAAGAGCTCCTCGATGGGCCGGGTGAAGAAGGGGGGAGGCGGCAGTGGCAAGAAAGCGGGTAAAAAAAGCTACCTGAGTGCTGCGGAGGCCAGCGGTAGAAAATGGGAACAGAAGCAGGTGCAGATAAAGACCCTGGAGGGCGAGTTCTCCGTCACGATGTGGGCATCTGGTGAGTTTGGTGTGCTGATTTCATTCTGGGGGGGAAAAAGCTGTTTTTTCTGTGCATTGTTCTGTCTTATGCTAACAAAAGCGGGCCTGCAAGGGCGTTGTCCACCTCTAAGCAAGCCTTCGCGTTTCTCGTCGTGGGGCTAAACGCGACTGTCAGAAGTGTTGTTATTTTTTTTGCTTTTTACACGCACGCTTTGAATGCAGTCCCGACTTGAACTGTTTTTGTTTTGGAAGGGAAGCCATGTTTTTTTTATGTGTTGATGGGCGCCGCCATGTTCCCCCTCCCCGGTCCAGTATGGCGGCCCGACAAAGATGGCGTTTGTGCGGCCGGGGGAACAACATGGCGGCGGGCGGTGGGAGAGACGCCGCTCGCGACCCGAGGAAGGAGGCCTCAATGGCGCAGTTTGATTAGAGTAGATCGGATTAGGTTACATTACTAGACCTTTATGATCCCCCAAAGAGGGGAAATTCGTTTGGGCAGCTTCAGTACACATTAAAGAACGTATTAAACCACACGACACACGACACCATTTAAAAACATTGTGAACATTTATGAGCCAGAATGCGAGTTTGCCGTTCAGAGACCGGAGGGTGGGGGGGAAGGGGGTGCGTTGAGCGGGAAGCTAAGCGCTAGCTGTGGCTAACGTTAGCTAGCGAGCTAATTTGACAGAAAGGGTCCGAAATATTTCATTCGCCTATTTAGCTAACATCGGCGTTCGCAGAATGAAGATTGTTATTTTCTTTTCTTTTTCTCTTGCCCGAGTGGGACTAGCTTGTGATTTTAGTGATATTATGTTCGTTTAATGATCGCGAATACGAGCTAGCCTAAGCGAACTGCGTGTAGTACGCTAGCTTTATAACCGTTAGCCATCGTATGGGTTTGCTATTAGTGTAGCTAATAGCTCGCTAACGTTCGCTAGATTTCACCGTTATTGCCCAAAGTTAGCCAATCCCGCTAGCTTGGAAATATATACGTATTTGGTCGTGTTAAACATAGCAACATTTGTGTGTTCGTAATGCAGCTGCTTATCCAAGTTGTTAAACTTAATTTCCCGGGTAATGTAACGGCTAAAAAACTACATTGCTAACTTTAGCTGACGTTAACGTCAGTTCTCGCTCGAGAGCAAATATTCCCGTTTGATAGCTAGCAACGACATATCACGATTGGTAGCCAGCTAGCTAGCTAATGTTAGCTGTCACGTTTGTAAAAAATACATACACAGCTGGGTATATTTGGGTTTTGCGGTGTAAAATAGTCTGGTAAATAATTGCTAATGCTTGCCAACTATGTTGTTAATGTAATGTAATCGATAATAATCGCTAGCTAGGCGAACAAGTTACTGTTCTAAGCGCTGATCGCTAGCTAACGTCGTTAGCCGTTCAACAGGCGTCTAGGACCGTTTCAGGGAAGTGACCTGTTGTGGCTTCTGACGAAGTTCAAGATAGCTAAGTGTGTCAGCTTGTGGTCGATGTTGCGACAAGCAATCGCCAACTAGTCTTTGCGTAGTATTTTAAGCAATTTCAATAACTAAGTTAACGTTGAGTTGGCTATTATTGTAGCTGGCAAATGTTATTTGGCTAACGTTAGCACTGTGTCCGTTCGGGGTAGTAATATATGCCATTTAGCAGACGCTTTTATCCAACAGTAGTGAATGCATACATTTTCCAGTATGTGTGAGTGCCAGTGGGAATCGAACCCACCAAAACATATTTTTCCATCCAAGCATGTTATAGTGTCAGTTTTACACACACACTGTATTTTGCTAGAGATCACACACCATTGTCCAGGATGAAACCGCAGTGCCCCCATGTGGCATAGCAACCTACGAACTTATGTCACAGTTCTTGGTTCAAAGTTTTCCTGTCCACACATCAACATTTCGATTTTACATTTTAAGCATTTGATTTAGCAGACGCTCTTATCCAGAGCGACTTGCAAGATGTGCATTAATACATGGTATTACCAATCATTGTTCACACAAAAGATGCAGTGATACAGTAATAGACATTGTTGGCAGCTGCACATCATACCTGTAACACCGGGAAGGAAAAGGTTAGTAATTTATTTTGAGAAAGTTTTAAACAAGTATACATATACAAAAAGCAGTAAGAAACAAGTAGGCAGTGGTGATGAAAATTGGCTAGATGTACAGAATTCAGTGGTAGTTGAGTCTGACCCTCTTGATTAAGCTTAGATATTGTTACAAACTGATCTTTTTGACCATACACAAAAGAGTGGGGAAGGGAAATTGCCAGATCGATAGATGGCTTCAATTGAAACGCGAATTGTTTATTAAAAAAAAGAAAAGAATAGTCTAATATAGTAGGCTTCGTATCATGTGTCTGTTGGTCTAATTGGTAGCCTGCATGTGCGGTGTGGTCACAGAGCCAGACGTGTGTACTGGGAGCACTTCCCTGTTGTGTCGTCTCGTGACAGTGACAGAAGTCTCCTGTGTGCAAAGAAAGGACTTTCACGTCTGCTTTCACAGCCAGTGTGCTGCCAATGTCCCCTTTCCCCTGACGTTGCACGCCACCCTCTTCCATCATGAAGCTCTGCAGGGTTTTCGCCTGGAATGGATAACACACACACTCGAGTTTGATCTTAAAATTCAGCAAGTGTGATGATGTAGGACAGAGCAATGTCGTTTTGGAGGAAGCGGTCTTAGTGGAGCGCTGGAAATGAATCATTAATGTCTGAAGAGATGTGCCTTGTGCATAGCTGAAACACAAGCCGAGAGACTGAAGTAGCTCTGCGATTACCCTCGGCGTGATTCTAATTCTGTCTTTGAGAAACGCTGGGCTGTTGGTTTAGAGGGGACTCTCTGGAGGCTGACCTGAACAGAATACAGGTCTGGAGCTGTCGGCCGTGTCTGTTTAGCGTGGGCAGGCAGTGTGGTATAATGGTTAGGGAACTGGGCTTGTAACGTTAAGGTTGCAGGTTCAATCCCCAGGTGGGACACTGCTGTTGTACCCTTGAGCTAAAGGTACTTAACCTGAATTGCTTCAGTAAATATCCAGCTGTATAAATGGATTGTAAAGAAATGTAAAACTGCTAAATGTTTGTAATGTAATGGCTATCTAAATGCTCACTCGGTATTCAGGCAGTGCAGCAACCCTTCAGTGAAAGGGGACGGAGCCAGTGAGGATGGTCTGAAAGTGATCGATTAAAGGTAGTGACTTCTGCTGAGTGTGCAACAGGAAGTCGATTAAACAATTTGTTAGCGGAGCACAGGAGCACAGTGTTGTTCCGGTGTCGGCCCGTGAAGAGGTGTTCAATGAAACGTGGCCTCTTTCTCCTGGGTTGACCTGTTTGAAGTGTGCAGTCAGAGCCATGCTGTGTGATGTCAGACTCAATGCTCTGTGATGTCAGACACAATGCTCTGTGATGTCACACACACAATGCTCTGTGATGTCAGACACAATGCTCTGTGATGTCACACACAATGCTCTGTGATGTCAGACCGAATGCTCTGTGATGTCACACAGTCAATGCACTGTGATGTCAGACACACAATGCTCTATAGGCGGCAGTGTAGTGTAATGGTTAGGGAGCTGGGCTTGTAACTCAGAGGTTGCAGGTTCAATTCCCAGGTGGGGCACTGCTGATGTACCCTTGAGCTAAAGGTACTTAACCTGAATTGCTTCAGTAAAATGGATGTATGTATAAATGGATTGTATGTAAAGAAATATGAACTGTATGTCGCTCTGGATAAGAGCGTCTGCTAAATGAGCTGCAGGCCCTGGGGTCTTTGTAAATTCATACTGTAAGCTTGCTGCTTTTTCAGGCAGTGTAGCAACCCTTCAGTAAAAGGGGATGGAGCCAGTGAGGATGGCCTCAAAGTGTTCCATCAAAGCAGTTTTTTATCAAATAAATGAAGCAAACCACTGTCTATGTGTGGTTGGCAATGATAGTTAATGTCATCTTGTGTTGTGCTTTTTCTCTGTGATCATCGGTTTTGTTTATATTATATAAGTGAGACAACATGACAGTGTAATGGCAGTAGACTGAAAATACCTGACGTCTCGACAGTTTTCATGAATGTTGACTGTTGAATGCGTTTCCAGAAAGCAGCTAATCATCCAGTCATCCTGAAAACACTGAGAGTGAGCACAGGGGGACACAGGGCAGCATGGGCCCTGTTAAAACATGCAACTTAAGCACTGAGATATTTCCAAACGCATGTGCTTCATGTACGTGCTTGCAAGTGTTAACACTGAGCAAACATTCCTTTCAAATGAAGTGAATCGACGTGAGGAATATGAAATGTACACAGTGTTAGCGGGACCCACTTGCCTGAAGGCCTCGAGACTCTTGCTTAAGTACACTTCTGCTCATTTCCATTTCAGTGGCAGGTCATTAGCAGACGTGTCAAAATAAGCCTCGCTTTCATTTTGAGTAGCAGTGCAAAAGACTTAAGCAATTTCACGATAATCTCCTAGTTATTCATTTTGGCCTGTTTTCCCCCCATGAATAGACTCTCTTTCCATAACAACCCTAGTGTGGAGCTGAACATGCCACCGTGTAGTACCTTCTCTTTAAAAAAACCACATTTGTTTCAGATTGTTTCCCATTTTTCTCCCCATTTCAATTTCAACTTCAACCTCTTTATTTTGATTTACCCTCCCCCACACGAGGCAAGCTAATTCTCTGAGGGCAGTGAACTCCGCTTCCTTCAAGACGGAATTCACCCACCCACGTTCTGGAGACTCGCTTACGTGCTTCACGGCGGACCCGAGCCGGCTCACCCTCCCCCCTCCCCCTGGGGCAGACAGCCAAACGCCCCCGCCCCCGATCGGGGCTGACGACCAGGGCCTGTCTGGTAGAGACGGGTTTAGAACCACATCCCTGACAGGCAGCGCACACTGTACAGGACCAGCCAAGATACGCTGCGTTAGACCGCTGTGCTATCCGTCACCCCAGTACCGTCTTTTTCAGCGGTCTCCTCTGTAACGTGTTCACGTTGTGTGTCAACGTGCGTCTCTCAGCTGACATGGCCCACAGCCAGGAGAGAGCCATACTTCCCTGACAGCCAAGTGCTTTCTGCGTGGCTTCTGCCACTCGATCTATTGTTCAGATCATAATCCACAAGGACATCGCGACTCAGTGACCTTTGCAGACATCTCGGTTTCGTGAAGGCGGTTGTGGATGAGATGACGTACCTCCCACCGAGGTACAGTGCTTACCTGCAGTGCTTAGATATTTATTTTCTGGGCCTGTATGTACAAAGATTCTAAGAGCAGGAGTGCTGATCTAGGATCAGGTTTCCCCTGTCCATATCCTAACCATATCCATTATGAGCTTAAAAGGCTAAACTGATCCTAGATCAGCACTCCTATTCTTAGAATCTTTGTACATACGGGCATTGGTCTGTTGTTTTCTGATCTCTGTGGGTTTTGTGTCAGGTCACCTCCAGTAGAGCCACCCACTCTAACCTCTGAGTCCAAGCTGAAATTATAGGATCTGCTGTAACAATGGGATCCTTCTGTGCTATCTTTTCTTTGCTAAAAAAATAATTTAAAAAAGGGCTTTAAACAAACTTAAAAATATGACATTTGCTCATAAAGCTAGGAGCTAGTAGTCGCCAGGCTAGATGGAGGCACTGGGCTATGTTTAGAGACCTAGCTGTATTGCAAACCAATAGATAACAAACGAACGTCCCTTGTCGCACATACACGCTCCTGTGTGTGTGTGTGTGTGTGTGTGTGTGTGTGTGTGTGTGTGTGTGAGAATGCACTGTGTCTGTGTGTGCATGGTGTGTGTATGTGTGACTGAGTGTGTGTGCATGGTGTGTTTGTGTGTATTATATGTACAGTGAGCATTTTATTCTGTACTCTAGGATACAAGTGTAGACTGTCAGTTTTAATTTGAGGGTATTTTCATCCATATCGGATGAACCGTTTAGAAATGACAGCACCTTTTGTACATGGTCCCCCCCATTTTAAGGTACTACAAGTATTTGTTGAATTGGCTTCACAGATGTGTTTCGTTAGGCAGATGTATTATTTTGTGTCGTTAGTGAATGCAGAAGAGAGCTGTTGATGTCTAGTCTGGATTCTAGACTTTGCAATTGCCTTTGGAGATTGTTGTTGGGGTGTGACAACATGAGGAAGACAGCAGGATTTTTGACGGCCAAAAGTGGAAAATCCTTGACTGGCCGAGTCGATCACTGGATCTGAATCCAATTGAACATGCATTTTACATGCTGAAGAGGAGACTGAAAGCAAAAAGTCCCCGAAACAAGCAGGAACTGAAGATGGCTGTAGTACAGGCCTGGCAGAGCATCACCAGGGAAGATACCCAGCGTCTGGTGATGTCTATACGTCGCAGACTTCAAGCAGTTATTGCATGCAAAGGATATGCGACCAAATATTAAAAATGATTACTTTATTCTACACTATGTTAAACTGTCCAATGAATTATGGTGCCTGAAAATGGGGGCTATGTACAAAAGGATAATTTCTAAACGGTTAATGTTTCATTTCTAAATTAAAGCTGACAATCTGCACTTCATTGTCATTGTATCCTTTCAATCTCAAAGTGCTAGAGTACAGAACCAAAATAACAAAAAATGTGTCGCTGTCCAATGAATTATGGCGCTCACTGTATATATACACTACTGGTCAGAAGTTTTAGAACACCCCCATTTTCCAGTTTTTACTGAAATGTAAGCAGTTCAAGTCCAGTGAATAACCTGAAATGGTACAAAGGTAAGCGGTAAACTGCCAGAGGTTAAAACATTTTTTTAAGTTACCAAAAACTGAAAAATAATGTAAGTATTTTTGCAGTGAGTAGTTTACTACACCATCAAAAGGCACTTGGTAACTGGAGGAAACTCTGACAGGAAGAGGTCTGGCAGACCCAAAGCCACAACAAAATCAGAAGACAAGTTTCCAAGAGTCAACAGCTTGCGTGATAGGCGGCTCACAGGACAACAGCTTCAAGCACAGCTTAACACTGGTCGAAGTAAGGAAGTCTCAGTTTCAACTGTGAAGAGAAGACTTCAAGCTGCAGGTTTGACAGGTCAAGTGGCTGTAAGAAAGCCATTGCTAAGATGGCAAAATAAGAAAAAGAGGTTTGCCAGGGCCATGAAGCACCGCCAGTGGAATACTGAAGACTGGAAGAAGGTCTTCTGGACAGATGAATGAGGCGAAAGGATGGTTCCTCAGTGTGTGACACCAACTGTCAAACATGGAGGAGGAAGCGTGATGGTCTGGGGCTCTTTTGCTGGATACAGAGTCGGCGACTTGCACAGAATGACACTTACCCCATTATTTGTTCCCTGAAACAAATAATGTGTTCTAAAACATTGACTGGTAGTGTATATACAGGCAGCATTTAGGAACTAATTACAGGTAACTGCCAAAATAGGAAAACACTTGAGTAAACATAGGGATACTGGTGGGTCTGTTAAGGTGTGGGGCACACAACCAAATCGAACAGTTGTGGGAGATTCTGGAGCAGCGCTTTAGAGCGTGTACCACCTCCGTCAACAGAACACCAAACAATGGAATTTCTCGTGGAACAATGGTGTTGCATCACTCCGATACAGATCCAGAGTTCTTGTAGAATCTATGCCAAGGCACACTGAAGCTGTTGTGGTGGCTGGTTGAGGCCCAGCACCCTATTAAGACACTTCATGTTGGCGGTCACCTGTATGTCCTTTATTCCTTTTCCATAATCCTATTTTAAATGTACAAACATCTTTAAACGAGAGGATAGAACATTTCCTGCTAACAAGTGACCAAATCTTTCCAAAAATCGGGTAGGACATTTTAATTTACATTTTCTTTAGCAGACGCTCTTATCCAGAGCGATACAAGATGTGCATTAATACATGGTAAGAACAATCATAGTTCACACAAGAGATCAGTGCAGTGACAGCATATACATCATTTCCAATACCTGTAACACTGGGAAAGAAAAGGTTAGTGTTGTTTTCTGTGTTTTTTTTTTTTAGGACTACTACTTGCATAGAAGTGGTCATACTCCTCTGGTTGACTGCAGAATTACTGACTGTTTTCAGTTTGAAGGCTTTCTAAATTCATCGCTTGGCTTTGGTTGCATTTACATTGATAAAATTACAGCTTTTTATCAAAGAGATACTGACTAACCTTTCTATCGTCCATGCCATATCACAAACTGTTCCTCTGGGCCAGGCATGCTGTTATAAATTCACAAAGGTTCATTATCACCATTTTATAATGACCACGTGATTATTGTATTCTACATGCTTAGTATTGGAAGTTAATAATAATATATGCCATTTAGCAGATGCTTTTATCCACAGTGACATACAGTAGTGAATGCATACATTTGTCAGTATATGTGGTCCCAGTGGGGATTGAACCCACAACCTAAGCGTTGCCAATGCCATGCTCTATGTACTGAGCCACACAGAACCACACAGAACCATGCTCTACCTACTGAGCCACACAGAACCACACAGATCCATGCTCTACCTACTGAGACACACAGAACCACACAGATCCATGCTCTACCTACTGAGACACACAGAACCACACAGATCCATGCTCTACCTACTGAGACACACAGAACCACACAGATCCACGCTCTACCTCCTGAGCCACACAGAACCACATGCTAGACATGGAAAATTGCTTGAATTCACAGAGACTTAAGATCATTTAACGGTTAGTGGTTACTTACATAGATCAATGTTCTTTTTCAGTTCCCCAAAGGATAAAAAAGACCCTTACTAATTATGGAAACACAGCCTTTGAGTCGTGATGGTGATACAGGGACTCAGTGGACAAGAGAGAGCTGTTAGCCAGGCCACCTGGACGTCCGTTAAAGACATGCGTCATCACTGGTCCAGTTTGCCCTGGTTTTGGCCCATCACAGGTCCAGTTTGCCCTGGTTTTGGCCCATCACTGGTCCAGTTTGCCCTGGTTTTGGCCCATCACTGGTCCAGTTTGCCCTGGTTTTGGCCCGTTTTTACACTCCTCTACTTCATTGCCGTCTGTCGTTTGCATGAGAACCTGGCCACCGTGGGGCTCGAGCAGGCCTCCTGTAGATCACCACGCTCTCGACCCTCGGGGGAGCCTCTGGGGCTTGTGCAGGCGAGCGCCATGCCAGTCAGGCAGCAGTGAAGGCCGCTACCTTCGTAATTGCTTTACGTCCCAGGTGGATTCACGCTGCAGAGTCGAGATTAGCATATTTTAGACGGCTGTTGTATCATCGTTTGAAGGTGGTATTTATTTTGTGGACTTAAAATACAGCAACGGATCAATTTTTTTGTGTGTGTGTGTAAATCATGATCCCACAAATCCATCATGGGTCTGGAGAAACGTATTGGTTTGTGTTCTTAACCTTTTTTCCTCCAACTTAAACGGCTAAGCCTTTACTGCACAAATGTTTGAATAATAATAATAATTAAAAATGAATGAATGAATGACTATTATTTGGTCGAATTGGTTGGCAGATGCTCTAGGCCAGTGATTTTCAAGGCCATCGTGGCAAGATGTATTTTGAATGCTTTTCACGAAAGTAATAATACAATCTTAACCATAGGAAGCACAGTGTCAGCATAGCAGTGAATGCTGCTTGTTTACCATGCTATTGGGTGTTCTGTAGATCCAAAAACACAGTGCTGAAATGTAGGCGGTGTATAACAGTCGTTAGCATACACATTGCGCCAACAGTTAACCGTTAACAACATACCTGCATTCCATTTACATTTGCATTTACATTTTAGGCATTTAGCAGACGCTCTTATCCAGAGCGACTTACACAGTTTACATTTCCTTACATACAATCCATTTATACAGCTGGATATTTTACTGAAGCAATTCAGGTTAAGTACCTTTAGCTCAAGGGTACAACAGCAGTGCCCCCACCTGGGAATTGAACCTGCAACCTCTGAGTTACAAGTCCAGCCCCTAACCATTACACTACACTGCCAGCTGAGCCTAATGATAATCCGTAAGAGCAACGTTACCTCATCACGCTTTGGGGCTAAAGCCGCCGCCGTAGTCCTGGATCAAGACACCTCTTGGGGGTCCAGTTGGGTCAGAACCGGCCTAGCCCAGTCACATTCGGTTCCACTCGGTTCCTGAACTCAAGGGTCTAAAGAGACTCATCGCTCTTGAGGATAATGATCGCATGTTACAAATATTTTTATTTAATCTTTATTTAACCAGGTTAGTCTCATTGAGATTAGAAATCTCTTTTTCAAGAGAGACCCTGGCCAAGAAAGCAGAAATGGATTACAGACACTACAAAAATGATGAGATTTACCATAAAAGCAGACAAGCAACAATGTTCACAGTTTCACATCTGGTTACACAAGAGCAGTCTAAATATGTGGTGCCACTAAGGGTCAAAGCGTTTACAATATTCACTTTCCTCCACAGCTTTAAGATCATTTAGTGAGAGGAGCTCCTGTAGGTGAAGCTCTTTCTGGAGCTCATTCCACGCCGAAGGAGCTGAGAACTGGAACGCTTTTTTACCAAACTCTGTACGAGCCTTTGGCACCGACAGTAAAAGCACTGTTTTGTGAGCGAACCCGGCAATTTTCATTTGTCTGCTGGACAATGCACGCACATAAGTAAGATGGGAGCAGTCTCAGTAGGGCCTTATTAAAAGGATCCAGTGCGCCAGAAAGTGACACCCATCCCACCACCACCACCACCTACGCTGGTTAGGACAGCTTGTGGTAGCAGCAGCAGCATCTTTACATTTGAAGTGTGCAGCAGTGGAGAGAGAGACACACGGGCATGTTCTGAGAGGCTGAAGGCCGGTGCAGTGGCATTGTGCAGTGGCACAGACTGGAGTGATTCTCTTAAATGTTTGAGTATCTTTGTCATCATTATTCATCTTTTTGAGTGTTTATTTAGTCATTTATGAGTGTCTTTTTTTGTATGCATTAAGGTGTTTATTATAGTTTATTTAAGAATATTTATTCTCATTGACCAAATGTCATTGCTGCGGGGGTCACCAAGACATTTGAACTCTCCTTTAAAACTTATCTTGTAATTAATTGAAATATGTCAATATTGGAGGTTAAACCATTTATTTCAAAGAAACTCCTATACGCAGCAAACTCATATCAGCTTCCCTCCCCCCTCCCTGGTGTGGACAGCCAATCGTCGCCCCCTAGTGGCACTCCTGGGAGGCTGTCAGTTTTATTACCGAGGTGTTGCTAGTGAAACGGTTGGTTGCTCGTGTCTCTTAATGCGCGATGCTTCCATCGCTTCCAGAAGGTTTAAAACACACCTTTACATCATGGCCTTTAACAACAACCAGTGACCCCCACCACACACACACAGACACACTACATTCATGTCCTGAATGTGTGTGTGTGTGTGTGTGTATATATTTTTTTCTTTTCTTTTTTTGCTATGTGCCTCCTGCTGCTTGGAATTTGTTTTATTTGATCTCTCATCTTTCCTTGTCATGTTTTTATTTATTGTGGCTGTTCCTATAACTTCAGATTTTGTATCTACCGTGTTAAGCGCCTTGAGATATCTGATATCTGCGCTATATAAAACAAAGCTTATTGTTATTATTCCGCTCCGCCTCCTCTGGTAAACTGACTGTCCCTTCCCTCCGGGCGCCTGGCAGCCGCTCCTCGCGGTCTCGTCTCTTCTCTGTCCTGACCCCTCGCTAGTGGAACGACCTCCTGCAATCGGTCAGGACCGCAGAATCACTGGCCATCTTCCGCAAGAGACTCAATACCCACCTCTTCAGACTCCACTACCACTGAACTCTGTCCATCTAGCTAAATTGTCTTCACCACTGTTTACTTGTTCAACACTATACTACAAAAAACAAAAAATAATAATAATTACACTGACCATTTCCTTCCCAGTGTTACAGGTATGGTACGCAGCTGCCAACATTGATGTCTATTGCTGTATTACTGCACTGATCTCTTGCGCTAACCATGATTGTTCCTACCATGTATTAATGCACATCTTGTAAGTCGCTCTGGATAAGAGCGTCTGCTAAATGCCTAAAATGTCAAAATGATTATTACCGAGCTGCTGTGAGACGATGGTCTGCGCTCTCTCTTTGGGTCACAGACGACAAGAAGGACCTGGAGCACGAGACGGTGGTGGAGGAGCAGATCATCGGGGAGAACTCGCCGCCCGATTACTCCGAGTACATGACGGGGAAGAAGCTCCCGCCCGGCGGGATCCCGGGCATCGACCTCTCCGACCCCAAACAGCTGGCCGAGTTCGCCAGGTGAGCGCCAGGTGGACCTCCAGGGGCCTCGGGGCACGCGTAGGACCGGCCTCGGGACCCCCCAGGGACCCTTTCATCTTCACCCGCCCGCCCGCCTAAGGGGGAAAAACCCTGAAACATTTCACTGTTATATCCAGGAGTACACATCCGCGTCTTCAAGTGTTAATTGCGTACCAAGCAAGACGACAAATTAACTTAGTTAGTTAAATTACCAGTGATGGACTGATCAAACTGAAAGTCGCAAATGTTTCAAAGGTTTGTCGTCTTGCTTGGTACGCAACTAACGTTTGAAGACGCGGATGTGTACTGGTGTACCACTTATGTGCACGCCTGCTTATATCATATCTCAGGGGTGGGCAAGGAGGGCCGAAGCCGTTTCTGTATTTCATGCCAACTTCTGCTCTTAATTATTTAATTAGCCCAATCATTTACGTGATCTGACATTTTAGCTTCATTTCTTGATAGGCCCATGAGTGACAGCTGAAAACTGTTCTTGTGTTCCCATATGAAACATGTTACTGTGGTCTAATCTACCAGTGAACCAGCATTGGCGTATCCAACTAATTTGCTAATTGAGCCACAGGGGTAATTGGTAGAAACAAAAACCTGCACACACACCGGCCCTCCAGGACCGGAGTTCCCCCCGCTGTCATAGTTATTCAATAATGATAAATAACCTTTTTGGTCAAATTTTTGTCAGTCAATTTCTTTTTTCTTCCGAAATCATACATCAACAAATCACTTTCTGCTACTGCTAAACAGTCACGCATGTTGTGAGTACCGCTATACCAGTGATCATTAAATTACTATTTGAGGTTATTATTCACGTACAGCGATAGGATGGTTTTTAATGATTGACCTCATAAGAGGGTTGCTTTAGGATCTTTGGACTGAATTCAAAAATCCACTTTATTTCTGAGTGGACTTGTGTCTGAGGACGTAATGTTGGCTTTGTCTTCTGATTCTCTCGATATCAAAACAGGAAGTACACCCCTCTCAGCCAGATCGTCTTCCACATAGAAGTTAATAAATGGCATACAGTGGGGAGAATGTCTAAATCTTCTCAAACATTTTACTGGTGGTGTTGCATGTTGAATGGGTTGCTCACAATTGGCCATTTGACATTTTTAAACCCCTCGCCCCCTCTCTCTCTCTCTCTCTCTCTGCAGGATGAAGCCACGGAAGATTAAGGAGGATGACGCCCCTCGGACGATAGCCTGTCCCCACAAAGTGAGTCGCCTGAGGGGTCCCCCCGTTCAGAAGCCCCCCTCTCCACTATAGAGACTCCCCCGTTGCAAACAGGTTGTGTTCAGATATGGCGTCATGTGTTTTTTTTCTTCTTCTATTTTCTCCCCATTTTTTGTATCCAATTATACCCCGCCTTTCACATCAATTATCCCCCTTCCTCGTATTGTGAGCTCGCTGCCGTAGCCCTGAGACTGGCAGTGACAAAGGCAAAATATCGTCTCCTCCGAGCCGGAACCCGCCAAGCCGTCACCGTAACTCCGGTATGCACACAGGGCCACTCCTATACGCAGCGAACTCATATCGGCTTCCTTCCCCCCTCCCTGGGGCGGACAGCCAATCGCCGCCCCCTAGTGGCACTCCCGGCCAGAGCCGAAACTGGTGCGGCTGGTGGAATGGAACCCCGGTTACAGTGACCATCGTTGAACATTGTAACCGCTAGACCACCCGGGAGGCAGACCCCTGAAATGCTGGTTTCGGCTGTAGGCCCTACAGCAGTCAACCAGTATAATTATCCTCTTTTATCGGTTCTTTACTGTAAAGGACCATAACTCAGGACGTTATTTTTTCCCAACGGTCTCTCTGATTAAGATGATTACGGGTTAACGGTTAGGCTCGTCGGTTGTATCGTTGCCGCAGCGACCTGGTGACGTAATAGTGACTCTGGGTTCCGCGCTCTGCAGGGATGCACAAAGATGTTCCGGGACAACTCCGCGATGAGGAAGCACCTGCACACCCACGGCCCGCGCGTGCACGTCTGCGCCGAGTGCGGGAAGGCGTTCGTGGAGAGCTCCAAACTCAAGCGGCACCAGCTCGTCCACACCGGAGAAAAGCCTTTTCAGGTACTCCCACACCCACGCCCACGCCCACTCCCCACGCCCACTCCCACTCCCACTCTCCACTCCCACTCCCCACTCCCCACTCCCACTCCCACCCCCACTCCCACCCCCACTCCCACTCCCACTCTCCACTCCCACTCCCCACCCCACTCCCCACTCCCCACTCCCCACTCCC
The DNA here is from genome assembly GCA_029706075.1 of Aldrovandia affinis. Taxonomy (NCBI): domain Eukaryota; kingdom Metazoa; phylum Chordata; class Actinopteri; order Notacanthiformes; family Halosauridae; genus Aldrovandia; species Aldrovandia affinis. The sequence goes on from JAINUG010000128.1 coordinate 1,863,761, forward strand.
CACTCCCACTCCCACTCCCCACTCCCACCCCCACTCCCACCCCACTCCCACTCCCACTCTCCACGCCCACTCCCACGCCCACGCCCACTCCCACTCTCTCTCGCACTCACTCTCCACGCCCACTCCCACTCCCACTCCCTCTCCTCCACACTCCCACTCTCCATGCCCACTCCCACTCGCCCTTTGATTTCATATTTAGATTAGATATCTTTATTGTCTGTTTTCACAAATGTACTTTTACAAAAAAGTGCACAAAAGACACACACATTGTACAGGGTTTAGCCACAAAAAAAAGTAGTACAAACTACATACACAAACACTATACCAGGTGCATACCCACACACTGTACAAGATACATTACATTACATTACAGGCATTTGGGAGACGCTCTTATCCAGAGCGACTAACAACAAAGTGTTAACCGTAGTCAAGAACAGTTTAGCTGAAAGCCACCCTAGTGGGAAGTACAGTTCCTGGGTGCTAGGAGCAACCACATAGTTAAACTAGGACCCTGTAGGTAAATCTGTAGCCACAATTCAAAGGCAGAACAGCACACCATGTATAAAACACTATAAACAAAAGTCTAAAAAAGTCACAAAAAACCCTCAAAACAGACCTGCATTACAGGCCAGCGTTAAGGCCCTTGCTCTTATCCAGCTGCCCGCTCCCCTGCCTGTTCAGAAGCCCAATGGAGCATGGCACAAAAGAGTATTTGATTTGATCAGTAATGATCAGATTTGATGTTTTGAATTTGATCAGTAAACAAACTTGCGCTCGTCCACGGCGGTCAACGATTGAACCGCAATAATCCTGTTGCCATTGGTGGTGGAGGTGTGTAGCATCATCACAATTTAGGCCTGATTGTTTCTCAACTTACCCTCCATCTCTCTCTCTCTCTCTCCCCCTCTCCCTCTCTCCCTCCCTCCAGTGTACGTTTGAGGGCTGTGGCAAGCGGTTCTCCCTGGACTTTAACTTGCGCACACACGTGCGGATTCACACTGGAGACCGGCCCTACGTCTGCCCCTTCGACGGCTGCAATAAGAAGTTTGCCCAGTCCACCAACCTGAAGTCCCACATCTTAACACACGCTAAAGCCAAAAACAATCAGTGACCTGCGAGAGGACGACGCTCCCTCTCACTCCTCAACACGGCGGCATCTTAACACAAAATGCTCACAAATCAAATACCAATCCCCTTTGTATATTGTTTCTAGGACAAAAAAAAAAAATGTTTTAAAAAAGAAAATGACCACACAGACTTTTTGATAAGAATGAGGGGGGGATGAGAAAAGAGGAGAAATTACTAAACGGTGAAGATATTTCTCCCTTCCCTCCCCCTCCGTGTTTTGTCCCTGACAAGAAGAACCCACCTGGTATACAATGTTGTATTCACGAAGACAAAACTCAAGACTTTCCATCTATGGACAATTGTTTGTACAACCGAGCCCAAAGGAATAATTGGTCTGGGTTTTTCAATCGAGAATGGTTTTCACTACTCTGCATAGAAAAATTATTGCTGTTTAATTTTGTATTTTTCTTCTTCTTTTTTGTTTTCTCTCTCCAAGTGTGCATATTGTACACTTATTTTGGGATATGCTTAGTGATGCGATGTGTGTGTTTTCCCCCCTGAAGGTTGAGCTTGTGATAGTACCTGGAAGAGAATTGGCCTTTACTGTACTTACACACATACTTTTGGAAGTGTTTTAATTTGTTTCGTTTGTTTTGGGTGTATTCTTTACTCCTTTTTGTACAATTGTAACGTACAGCTGTATTGAGATCATGTAGACTCTTGATAGCGATGTGATTTAGAAATGTTAACGGATTAAAACCCCATTTTAGTCACCCCGCGCTTTTCTCCTTTTGCCCCGACAAACTCTTCTAGACGCAAAATGAGAAAAGCGTGTATGCCGTTCTTCACTTACAAGGCCTGTCCGTTTCGTTGCACACAACTTTGGAGAAAACAAATCAACTTAAAAGTGTTGCTCGGTTGCATTGTTCGAGTGTATTGTACAGGCAGCGTTAATTAATCCTTGTTCATTTGTACATCATGTACTTCGATGGCCAATAATAAAACTGGTCTCCAAGCGCGAGCGCTTATTAGAAGTTTGTCTTAGACGGTGCTTATAATTTCTAAAATATCCCAGAAATAGGAATATGAGGTCATCCATATACATATGAATATAAATATATATATTTTTTAGGCTATTTCAACGTGAGACCTCCCTTGTTGTGGTGATTGCTGGCCCTGGTTTCACAGTGTATTGGTTAATAAAGAAACAAAATAAAATAAAAATGGCTGACACAAACGCCGTGGGATGTGGAGGGATTAATGAGGGTCCGAGCTGCGGCCACGGTGCGCGTTCCTGCGTGACAATGTCTCGTTTTATTCCTTCTGTACAACTCCTTGGGCTCAACCTTGTTCCTGGAAGGTTGTAATCTCCTACACTGTCCTGCCTCCTCTTTAAACAATTTCAGTTGAACCATGGAGGTTCTGAGAAGAAGTCAGGTGACTATGGTCCGGTGTGTTGATTGGTCAGTATGGTCCGGTGCAGTGATTATCTTGGTGTTATGGGGCATGATGTATATATATATATATATAAATATATAATATATGCCATTTAGATTATTTTATCCAAAGCAACTTAGTAGTGAATGCATACATTTTTCAGTATATGTAGTCCGAGTGGGAATTGAACCCACAACCTAAGTGTTGCCAACGCCATGCTCTACCTACTGAGACACACAGAACCATGCTCTACCTACTGAGCCACATAGAACCATATTCATAGATATATACACGTAGATGCCTCATTCACCCTGTTCAGATGCGCCTTCACGGCCGCCATATTGGCGTGGGCAAGATCCGCGTCTAAACAAACGCATGTGTATTGAGAGAATCAGACTTCCCCTGATAAAATCTACTGTAACTGGCATTATTCTCAACCAATTTTCCAGACAACCCCTTTTGAGTCCTGTCCCCTCTACCAACTGCAATAATGAGATTTGCCACTGGGTGGCATAGGAGACTCAGTTCTGAAAATGGGAGTCGAGTTGCGTTGAATTTACGATATGATGTTATTTAGCAGACGCTCTTATCCAGAGCGATTTACAAGATGTGCATTAATACATGGCAAGAACAATCATAGTTAGCGCAAGAGATCAGTGCAGGAATACAGCAATAGACATCATTGTAGGCATCTGCGTACCATACCTGTAACACCGGGAAGGGAAAGGTTCGTGAATTTAGTTTTTAACTTTGGTAGGGTTTTGAGTCTCTTGCGGAAGATCGCAAGTGATTCTGACTTTGGGCCAGAATAAACTTCTAAAGCGCAAAGATGTAAGTAAGTACTTACATTACTTTGGAATTAATCGCAGTTTGAAAGGAAATTAAATACATTTCCGGTCTACATAATTACATGTAGTTCATTATTAGCCCACATGTTGAGAGTGAAAACCATAAGCTACGTTTCCATTGATAGCAGCAAGTGTACTTTGGAGCGCTACAGTAGCTTTGAGCCCACTTGTGTACTAAACAGCCACCAAGACCAGTGTTTTGACATTGCTTTTGTGTTTTGTTGGTAAGTGGTAACACGTGATAGAGCAAGTCTCAAATGATTAGGGTGAGTGACGACTTAACTAACCATTTGCACCGGATAATTGTTTATTTTTTTAAACATGCCTTGGTGGTAATTTTTTATTTACTGAACGCAAAAGTCTAAAAGGCCATCGTTTCCATGGTAGACCTACGTCCAAAATGCACGTTCTTCAGGCCAACATACTCACACCAATGACTAGTCCTCCCTTTTGAACATGGCCTCCTCTGAATTTGGTGTTTGTTTTCATGCATCTTTGTGCGTTTTGTTTTATGCTTGTGTAGCACTTTGAGATTTGACCTATAATGAAAAGCATTCTAAGTAAAATTGTTTTATTATTATTAATGGAACTTAACTACTCCATGATTAAGTGTACAGCATACATATTAAATAAATGTGACAATTGGTAATGACCTATTATACACACGTTGACATGTCCACAGCAGGCTAGCAAGTACTCGACTGGAGACCGCGGAGCGACGCTTGTTCATCAGCGATATTTTTCGAGTGATTAACACAGGTTACCTATTTAAAAGACCACGGAGATTTAGAAGATAGCAAATGTATTTCAAAAGCTACCGTGAGGAGTGGACTCACTCGAACTAACTGCACGCGGTTTTGCGTTACAGCCAGTTAGTGAGGTTATTGTTGAAAACATGCGTTTGAAGTTTTCCCAAATTGTTTTCGTTATACTTTTGAACACAATGCACGTTTGGCTTGTTGCCATGATTTGCTGCCATTTAACTCCACAAATGATTCAGTTTCAGTGACCTGGGGCCTCATTTATAAAAAGTTGCGTAGAAACCATCCTATATTTGATCTAAGATCATTTCTGAAATGTGCGTAAGTGTGATTCAGAGAAACTGAACGTACGCCCAAAAAACGTGCGTACGCCACTGGCCCAGATGTGAAATCTATAAATCGCAAATGATCTTGAAATTGTGCGTAGCTGAATGGTTTTAGATCTCCGCCTTGTAAACGCCCCTAATTAATATCATTAGCATATAAAGGAGCACGAATAAAAACAGAAATGTTCTACTTGATAATGGCGAGCTGCAAGAAAAAGAATTTTAGCGAGGCGGAAATCGAGGTCTTGTTGGCGGAGGTGCAGCTGCGTGCAGGGACGCTGTTTGGGAGCCTTTCCAATGGCTTTACCAGTACAACCAAGCACGTGGCCTGGCAGTCTGTAGCCCAGGCTGTGAACGGGGGCAGCAAAGGTCCCTGAAGGACGTAAATAATTTTTAAACTGATTTAAAACTGAGGTCAAAATCTCTAACAACTCGTTCCCTTCTTATTGCGCGGTTGGCGATATCTTCAGAAGCGAAGCCATTCTATTCTATAGCCTACAGATTGACCGAAGTGTTTTACACGCGTGGAACCATAATATGTATTAAATACATTTCAAGGATGTGTCAATTATGCTAATTGGGGTAGTTTTTGAAAATCAATGTGTGTTTTTGTTTTGTTTTCCACAAGTAGCTTAGCTTATGTTGTTTTAATTTATTAATAAATGTATTGTGCAAACCATTACGTATAGCCTAAGCAATGTGTTCAATCTGGTAATACTACTACTACTACTACTAATAATAATAATAATAATAATAGGCAGCAGACGACATGTTGGCGCTGTTAGATTTCCGAATACATTTTACATTACATTTACATTTTAAGCATTTAGCAGATGCTCTTATCCAGAGCGACTTACAATATGTACATTAATACATGGTAGGAACAATCATAGTACGCGCAAGAGATCAGTGCAGTAATACAGCAATAAACCATTGCAGGCAGCTGCGTACCATACCTGTAACACTGGGAAGGAAAAGGTTAGTCAATTATTATTTTTTAATGGAGTAAGCAGGGGTATATAGTGTTGAGCAAGTAGGCAGTGGTGATGACAATTAGCTAGATGTACAGAATTCAGTGGTAGTGGAGTCTGAAAAGGTGGGTTTTGAGTCTCTCGCGGAAGATCGCAAGTGATTCCGCGGTCCTGACCGATTGCGGAAGATTATTTCACCAGCGAGGGGTCAGACAGAGAAGAGACGAGACCGCGAATACCTGCAGTACTCCAACATTGCCACAAGGAAAAGTGCGTACGCCAGGTTGAAACCTGACGTGGAGCTGAGTACTTTTCCACGTCAAAGACCGTTTTTATAAATCTGAACTTTGACGTGGATTTGAGCGTACGCACGTTCTAAGATCAAATTTGTGCGTAAGTACGTTTTATAAATGAGGCCCCAGGTGTCCACACTTTCAGCCACTAGTCACCGATTTCACCGGCCATTGAACCAATTCAAAAACGTTATCTATTTCTACGAATCATTTGCCATACAGCACACTACAGAAAATTAGAGCATTAGTTGATCTGACTGATTAAAAGTGCTGCAGTGTGAATATTGGACATTTATTCTTCATGTCATTCAGCCATTTCTGACATCATGCAGCCTCAAAGGGACATTAAAAGTGTCTAATTAGTGATGATCAACAGCTTGTTACAATTCAGAGGTTGCAATTAGGGATGGGATTAAAAGCAGCATACACCAGTGGGTCCTCAGCACTACACTTGAGGCATGGTATAATGGTTAGGGAGCTGGGCTTGTAACTCAGAGGTTGCAGGTTCAATTCCCAGGTGAGGCACTGCTGTTGTACCCTTGAGCTAAAGGCACTTAACCTGAATTGCTTCAGTTAATATCCAGCTGTATAAATGGATTGTATGTAAAGAAATGTCAACTGTGTAAGTCACTCTGGACAAGAGCGTCTGATAAATGCCTAAAATGTAAATACACGAATTCATACTAAAAATACACATTTTACCACGTAATGCTTTTGTAGATCCACTTCTCCGGGAGCGGGCCATAATTCAAAATCCTCCGGTTGTCTCGTATTCAGGGTTGCCAACTTTCTATCATCCAAATAAGGGACAGAAGGCGGGGCACTGGGGGTGAAGTGGGTATGGTGTTGTATGGATGTAAATCAACACATACTGTATATTGTAATGGCGATTGCTGAAGGAAGACTCAGGAAAGTTTGCTTTTCCACAATCAAGCAATCATTCAAAGTTTTTATCTTTATTTGGTTTTTACAAAAACCGTAAAACCTTTTTACAAAGACATTATTTTAAAAGTTGGCATTCCCAACTACAAAAACAAGAAAAACAGTGAATCGGCAAACAATAGGCTCTTACAATACATTTCAAGGACAGGGGCACCGTACAAAACATTCACATCCAACATCAGGCACAAGACGGGAACATAGAGGCACTAATTAACAAAACAAACTCAAAAAGGTCCCAAAAAAAAAAAAGAACAAAAAAAAGGGAGTTTGTTCAGGGGTTGGCTGCCCAGAGCGCACCTCCTCTGGGGGGTGAGCTATATAATAAGTTATTTCCAGTGGCTCACCCCCCATTTCCTCCTCGCCCCTCTCCTCCTTCAGAAAGTCAACCAAAACGCCACCCTGGAGGAGTGCAGGTAGACCTCGATGTTCCTCGTCTCCCACAGGAGCGCAGCAGACCGAGGAGGGATCAGTCCAGCGAGGGGCTGCGGTCCGTCATAGAAGATTTGGAGGTGGGTGTGAGGGTGTTTTTATATCCTGTTGGGGGGGGCTTTGGTTTGGGGATTGTGGTTTCTTGGAACGAAGGGTAACCTGTGGCCTACTGGTTTTGGTTGAGGGTTGAAGGGGGGTTGTGACTGTCTGTGTAGAAGGGCAACTCGCCTCAACCAGCACCAATGTGCAGCACCCACCTGGATGAACGCAGCGGCAGCCATAGTGCACCAGTACAAACTCACTACACACAGTGGAGAGGCCAGGGAATGAATAAATTCCATGTATATATATATAGTCTTGGGTTGGGAATTTGGCCAGTTTTTCAAAAAAAGAGTCATGGGATCTTTTGTGACCAGAGTCAGGACCTCAGTTTTCACTGTCCCATCTGAACGAGGATCGAACCCACAGCCATGGCATTGCCAGTGCCATGCTCTATGACATGAGCTATGGGACTTAATTGGAAAGGGGTATCTGCCACTCAGCCAGGGGGCTGCCCACTACAGAATGTGTGGAATGTTGCACTCCTGTGGTTGGTGGCACCCTTGGGTGCACTACGTGCCCCACCCTACCCACGTTTATAAATAACCTCCTGGTAGCCCCAGAGTAATAACATCTCAGCTAGCTATATAGAGGGCAGACTGTTTTACCCCCAGCAAAAAAGTCAACACCAATTTTTTAATTCTCCCGCCACAATTTGCGTTTCATCGATCTGTCGATTACCCTGAACACACTTCATAGTAGCTAGCTTGCTAGTTACAATACAATACAAAAAGCTCTTATATAGCACTCTTCTTGCGAACAACCCAGGGCACTTTACAAAGAGAAAATACAATAAAATTAAAATTAAAATTAAACTGAAATAAAATTAAAATAAATAAATAAATCTCAATCAGCCAAACTAGGAAGAATAGACACATGAGAACAGGTAAGTCGTAGTTGGGTAGGTAGCTAGAATCGCTACCTGAAATCAGAATTTCACTGAAGCCTCTTGTGAACGCGCTCAATTTGCGAATGTGCTTATTACCCTTAAGGCAAGGCAAGGTTATTTATATAGCACATTTCATACAACAATGGCAATTCAAAGTGCTTTACACAGAGCATAGAAAATACAGAGCAAGGAGAATAGGTAAGAAAATACAAATAAGTGAATATATAATAAATAAATAAAAATCATAATCATAATAAAAATAAGATATAAAAAGTAATAACAGATAAAAAATAAAATATATAGAGTTAAAAATACAAATAAATCATTAAAAGAGTAAATCAAAGTGCTAGTGATTAGTCATAGATATTGCAGAACATGAAGGTTTTTAGCCTAGTTTTTAATATATTTAGTTTGGGCTAGTTCTTCAGGAAGTTTATTCCAGATGCACGAGGCAGAATGACTAAAAGCTGCTTCACCGTGTTTTGTTTTCACTCTTGGAGTGTTTAATAGACTGGACCCAGCTGACCTTACGGGTCTAGCTGGAATGTAAGGTGAGAGGTCTGATATGTATTTTGGTCCAAGACTATTTAGCAATTTATAGACAACTAGGAGTAGGGGAGAGCAGGGTAAGTTGTCACACGGGTAAGTTGTCACACTGTTCATACCTCCAACCACAGGGGCGCCATCTAAAAAATGGAATAGCTGCTTTGGTGCAATTAGGGCCAGCTTGAAATTACTTTGCACAGGTGGTAGTCACAGGCCTCTTTAATTGCAATCAAGCAGAAGGCGTCGCCTTTTTTCCTGCAAAAGTAAGTAAATGGTGTCGTGTATTTCATGTAATAAAACCGTGTTAGGTATAAAAATGTCCTAAATTATGTTTCTGTACCGAATGAGGGAAACAATAAGGTGTTTATTTATATGTTAGCTGCAGTATTTTGTCGAACTAACGTGTTTTTTAACAAACGTTTGCCCACATGCCCGTTTGGGGCTAGTTGTCTAAATGGCTTTGAGGCAAGTTGTCACATGAGGCTAATTTAAATTTGTTTTTGAAGGAAATATGCATTGAGGGGAGGAAGGAAAGGAACAAACAAACGAAGGAACCAAAAATAAAGTGAGATGATGGTGCGAAATTATAAAAGAAAGACAGAGAATGGTAGCACAGCTCCGGATATAATGCTGAAGGCAGTCAGACAGGTGAAGCTGGAGAACAAATCAATCAGAAGCACAGCAAACGATTTTAATATAAACTACCGTACTCTGGCTCGGTATTGTGAAAAGATTACCAGCGAAGAGATTGTCAGTCAGGCAGCCATGCCAACAACAGTGGTTGGCTATAGAAAGCCACAGATATTTCCACCTGAGTTGGAGATGCAGCTGGTTCATTATATTGCCAGGTCAGCGGACATTTATTTCGGTCTGTCGCCTAGTGAGACCAAAAGACTTGCCTACCAGTTTGCTGTGGCACACAAGCTGAAGTTCTCACCAACGTGGGCTGAAACAGAAAAGGCCAGCTCCGAGTGGTTTACAGCCTTTTTAAAAAAGGCACCCAATGCTGTCGATAAGAAAGCCTGAGGCAACGAGCCTTGCCAGAGCTAGTAGCTTCAACCGAGAAAATGTCAATGCCTTCTTCGACAATTTAGCAAATGTGCTGGACAGGCATCGATTTGGACCAGGGGACATATGGAATGTGGGTGAAACTGGGGTGACCACGGTCCATAAACCTGACAAAGTAGTGGCCAGATGCGGATTCAAACAAGTAGGGTCGCTGACCTCCGCTGAAAGGGGGACACTTGTCACACTGGCCTGTGCTGTGTCAGCCACAGGAAATAGTATACCTCCATATTTCATATTCCCCGTGTCAACTTCCGAGACCATTTTTTAAACAGCGGACCACCTGGCAGCAGGGGGCAAATCCATCGGGGTGGATGAAAGATGTGCACTTTGTTGACTTTCTTAAACATTTCACTGAGCATACAAAATGCTCAAAGGAGAAACCATCTTTGCTGCTTCTGGACAACCACATATCTCATATGTCCATTGATGGACTCAATTCGCCAAAGAAAGCGGCATAATTATGGTCGTTCCCACCCCACTGCTCTCATCGGCTTCAACCCTTAGACAGGTCTGTCTACGGGCGCTAAAAAGGCACATCTTTGGCGTGTGATGCATGGATGAGGAACAATCCTGGGAAAACAATGACTATTTATGACATTCCTGGGATTGTGGCAATCGCGTATCCTGTGGCGGCAACCCCCTGAACATTCAGGCTGGCTTTAGGGTAGCTGGGTACAGCCTTACAACAGGGACATCTTTTTGGAAACTGAGTTTGCGCCATCCTATGTCACGGATCGCCCTGCCCCATCAGGCCCCAGCACCAACCCTGCCCTGCCAGGCACAAGCACCAACCCTGCCCTGCCAGGTACAAGCACCAACCCTGCCCTGCCAGGCACAAGCACAGGCACAGACACACCCAGACCCGGTCAGTTCCCATGCCAGCAGACTACCAACTCCAGAGGACCTCCGGCCATTTCCAAAAGCTGGTCCCCGAAACAAGCTAATAATGGAAAGCGGCGGAGGACCAATTTAACAGACACACCCGTGAAGCAAGCACTACAAATGGAAACATCGCAATCTAAAAAAGGCTGTTTCTGGGAATAAAAAGGCAAGGGTAAAAAGAAACCTGGACGAGTCAGCAGCAGATGAAGAGGAATGCTTATGCCTAGTCTGCATGGAGCCATTTTCGAACAGCCGCCCAAAACGAGACTTGGGTGCAGTGTGGAGATGCAAGAAGTGGGCCCATGATGCTTGCACCCCAGGCCACACAATTTATGTGTGCCAGAACTGTGACTCCGGAAGATGAGTCTGATTAGATGAGTTCTGTAATGAAATGTACTTGGTTGTTTTTGAATTTTAAAGTAAAAAGAAATGTTTTCTTCACAATTACTGTGTTGTGTTCTTATTTGTTGATAATCCAATGTGACAACTTACCCACTGGTGGGGTAAGTCGTCCCAAGTGCACACCTCTATGTAACTGTCTACAACTCCATACTGAAATAATACATGAAAATGCAATTAATACAAAATATGTGCCCAAGACTTCCACCTTTCATTTGGTATGACATTTATACCACTCTGATGTATTGTGCCCAGTACAGGTAAGACACAGTGGAAAGTGTGCCAACATACCCCGCTCTCCCCTACTTTGAATTAAATTCTCTGACAGACTGGTAACCAGTGTAGAGATCTGAGAATAGGTGTAATGTGTTCAAATTGTTTAGTTTTTGTTAAGACTCTAGTATGGATGAGCTTTTCAAGGTCTTGTTTAGACATGAAACCTCTAATTCCTGCTATGTTTTCCAGGTGATAGTTATTGCTGATTTCGTTATTGAGTTTATGCGGCTGTTGAAGTTTAGATCAGAGTATAGAATTACACCAAGATTTCTGACCTGGTTTTTAGTCTGAAGAGAGAGAGAATCAAGGTGGGCACTGACTTTTGATCTTTTGTCATCAAAGACAATTATCTCAGTTTTATCTTTATTTAGCTGGAGAAAATGATGTCTCATCCAGCTGTATATCTGTTCAATGCATTGACAGAGATTGTCGATGGGACTATAGTCATTTGGTGAAAGGGCTATATAAATTTGAGTGTCCTCCGCATAGTTGTGGTAGGCAATTTGGTTGTTTTTTAAGATGTGTCCTAGTGGCAGCATGTAGAGATTTAATAAAAGAGGGCCAAGGATTGATCCTTGGGGAACTCCACGTCATTTTAATTTGATCGGATACAAACTTGCCAATGGAGACATAATAGTTTCTGTCCTGTAGGTAGGATCTAAACCATCAGAGATGGACATCTTAAACTACACCAGCAAACTCATACAAGGGAGAGGCTGTACCTCTGTGCACAGTGTGGGAAAAGTTTCAGTAGAGATGGACATCTTAAACTACACCAGCAAACTCACACATGGGAGAGGCCGTACCTCTGTGCACAGTGTGGGAAAAGTTTCAGTAGAGATGGACATCTTAACAGGGCTCGAGACTAACACCGTCCCATCGTCCCGGGGATGATAAAATATGTATTTGGGATGAACAGAAATCCTCCCCGGGACGCAGTCGGGACGAAGAGGATTTTTTTTTCCACTTGGAAAATGTCAACTGAGCCGACTGTCAGTGCGCATATCACTGTCACTGGCAAACGGTGCGCGTCTTCTGAGTGCTCGCCTAGTTGACAGTGGCATGAGACCACTGCACGAGACCCGCGAAAATATCAGAATGTTTAATAAAAGTTCCCGCGGTACTCTCAGTCAAGGGAGCACTCGCAAACATGTTGCGCTATTTGAAGAGGATAAACACAGCAGAAGAAGATGGAGAACAGACACAGACTGACCAACAGGGAACTGCATCCAACCCAAGTACAACCCGAGTCTAAGGTAAGGACACATTTAAATCACAGAGGTGTAATGTTAGTCTATTGGAACTGTATACAGTAGTCAGCTGCTAGCTAGATAGCGGGCTGCTTTCTAGCTAACGTTAGCCCTGTGTGTGTGTGGCGTGTGTGAAAAAACGGTGTTAGCGCTAACTCCGTGCTGAGTGCGAGCACCCACAATAATTAGCAAGGCAACCAGCGAAGTGTAAGCTACATTTAGGCTATTTCAGTATATTATTTTTGTTAATTACACTAATTGGTTGATTCCGTGATGTTTTGGTTCATATTAGTTAAATTTTAGATTCACGCCATGGCCGGCAAATGCTTCACCACTGCTGTAGGCTGCACGGCAGTCCCCGAAGCCATTCCCCTGCGCACGATGGCCACCTAGGGCATCGCACAAGAACTGATGCTGCTGTTCTCCCGGGTCGGCATACCGGACGAGATCCTGACGGACCAGGGAACCCCCTTTATGAGCAAGGTAATGCGTGACCTATGCCAGCTACTGGAGATCAGGGAAAAGCGTACGTCGTGATACCACCCCCAGGCTGATGGTCTGATTGAAAGGTTCAACCGAACCCTTAAGAGCATGTTGCGGAAGGTGATGGAGGCGGATGGCCGAAACTGGGACCAGCTACTCCCCTTTCTGATGTTCTCGGTCAGAGAGGTACCACAGGCATCTACAGGCTTCTCACCCTTCGAGCTGCTATACGGCCAACGGCCACGGGGCATGCTGGACCTGGCCAAGGAAGCCTGGGAGGCCCAGCCATCCCCCCACCGAACTGTAGTGGAACACGTGACTGAGATGAGAGAGCGGATGGCCACCCTGTGGCCCATTGTCCGCAAGCATATGCAGGAGGCGCAGCAGCGCATATACAATCGCGGGGCACAGCTCCGTGAGTTTCAGCCCGGGGATCAGGTCCTGGTGCTGGTCCCCACATCAGAGTGCAAGTTCCTCGCCCGCTGGAAAGGACCGTACGAGGTCCTAGAGAAAGTGGGCGAGGTTAATTATAGGGTAAGTCAACCCGACCGTCGCAAGAAAACCCAGCTATACCATATTAACCTTTTGAAACAGTGGCATGTCAGCGACCAGGTCCCAGAGAGAGGACCGCAGCCATGTCTTACAGCCAGCCAGGTGGCGCTCTGTTTCAGACCGGTGCTGGTCACTCCGGACTTCCAAAAGCCCCTGCTGGTCCAGACAGATGCATCTGAGACCCCGGAACCCCGGGACTAATTCCACAGCTGATGTGCATAAGCGCGATTACAAAATAATAAAAAGAGCGCTCTCACACAGGTGCGTGGTTGGGAGTAGGTACGAGTTTGGGTGGGTGAGAGTTTGGCGAGAGATAGAGATTTGTTCTTTTTAAAGTTTTGTTTGTGATTATTATTTTGTGGCAATCGGACATTCTTTTTTGGATAAACGACAACGGATTGGATGACAACAACGACAAAGGATTTACCCCGGAACGAACAACAACAACGGAATTGGATCACCGAAAGAACAACAACGAGAGCGAAAGTTTGTGGACACTCTAATCACTTTGTATGTACATTAAATGTACATCATGTTACGTCTCCGTCCCGTCCTGTCCACCTCCCTTGTGTTTCCTGCCAGTTTTTCCCTTGTTCCTGTCTCGGTTTTCCTTTTCCTTGTTTCTCCCTCTTGATTGTTTGTGTTAATTGTTTTATGATTTTCTATTATTCTATTATCTTCCCTCATCACTACTAATCATGCTCACCTGTTACCAATTCCGCACACCAGCCTCCCATCTAGTTCATCAGCCCTGCAGTGTATATCTACCCGGTTTCTCCTTCACTCTTTGTCAGATCGTTGTTTTCCCTGCCTAGCTCCTTCCCCGTTGGTCTCTCAGTTCCAGTAGTTTTTCGACTTGCCTGTCTTGCTTGCTCTGCTTGCTCCTCCCTGCGTGCCCACGGACCAGCCAGCCCCTGCCCTGCCTCCAAGCCAGCTTCCCTGCCCTGCCTCCAAGCCAGCTTCCCTGCCCTGCCTCCAAGCCGAGGGGCTTCCCTGCGTGCTTGCCTGCCAGCCAGCATTCCCTCCCGGCCTGCCTTCGTCTGCCCTTTCCTTTGTTCCCCTGTGCCAGTCTTATATATATATATATAATAATAAATACCCTCACCTATCTCATCCCCTGTGTCAGCGCCCTGCGCCTCCTTGGGTCCTACAAGCCAGCTTCCCTGCCCTGCGCCATCTACACACAACACATCACCTCAATTTTAATGCACATATCCATCGGCACTTCTTCACTTTATATTTACATATTTAAAACTCTTATTCTTACTGTCTATATTCCCCTTTTTACTGGTTCTGGAACTGCTACAAATGTTTAATGTTTTCCTGTTTTGTATATTTATGTATATTTCTGCTTTTGGTTAATAATTAGTTGTTGCTTGCCATGTCCTAAGAATTTCATTGTTCAGAATGACCTTGTGTTATACTGTACACTTGATAAATAAAACACTTTGACTTTTTTTACTTTGGCATTTCAGTGACTTTGCTTGCGAGCCGAATATCCCTACACGGGAGCGGCGTTTCGACCGCGGAATTATCCGCTGTAATTAATAAATCTCTTTCGATTTTGAACTGTCTCCATTTTTATCGTTGTACATTGATTAAGTTATCGATTATTGGCGGAGTGGAAACCCCACACCCTCGGTTGCGCTACAATATGTGAAGTTGGCACTAGATTAGTGTAAGTAACCCGCACGGTGAATTGCATAGCGATGGAATTCAAACAAGTGATACATACTCAGTACAATAATGAGTCATACTCAAAGGCAATAGAGGGAGCGTAGTTTGGCAGCAGCTGCACTGAAACGCAAGCAGTGGGTTTGAATGGAGCGTGGTGAAGCACGGGTGTGTGTTTCTGCCACAGGACCATACAGTCGGGCTTATGATGAGGGTGCTGTTTGAAAACAGCGAGGTGCAGACATCAGCCCTGGCGCTGCTGGACGGCCGCGCACTGGCCACGGACGCCAGTAGTGGGTGAGAGCCCAACGTTCTCACGACTTTCACAGGCTTTTGTGGGTCTGCTTCAGGACCGCAGTGTAGCATAATGGTTTGCACTGTGATCAGCTGGATGCTAAGGAGGGAGGAAGTGAGCAGCTGGATCGACGAAATGACCAGCTGGACAGAGGAAGTGAGCAGCTGGATATTAAGGAGAGAGGAAGTGAGCAGCTGGATGGAGGAAGTGAGCAGCTGGATATTAAGGATGGAAGAAGTGAGCAGCTGGAGAGAGGAAGTGAGCAGCTGGATATTAAGGAGAGAGGAAGTGAGCAGCTGGATATTAAGGAGAGAGGAAGTGAGCAGCTGGACGTTAAGGAGAGGAAGTGAGCAGCTGGACGTTAAGGAGAGAGGAAGTGAGCAGCTGGATATTAAGGAGAGAGGAAGAGAGCAGCTGGATGGAGGAAGTGAGCAGATAGACGTTAAGGAGAGAGGAAGTGAGCAGCTAGACGGAGGAAGTGAGCAGATGGACGTTAAGGAGGGATGGAGTGAGCAGATGAAGGAGCAGGTTGACTGTGCTCAAACTAAGCTTTTTTTTCTTCTTTCGCGAGAAGGTCGATGACATTCGCAACTCCTGAAACAGTTGGGTTATAGTAATAGATTAATCCCCAAAACTGCTAACATCGGCCTGAAGATGGGTGGGAAGATCACATCGGACAAAACGGAGATCGCCAACAGCCTGAATGGGTTTTTCTCATCCGTGAGCAAACATCTAGTTTCAAAGTTGCCCAGGCAAACAGATAGATATGGTGAAGCCCTCTCTTTCGAGAGAAGGTTGACGACGTTCGCAACTCCTTCCCACCATCTTCTCCCTCACTTAATTCTCCTTCACCCATCTCGCTACCAAACTTCTCTGGTTTGATTGTGCCTTGTCATCTCCACTGACATCACCTCAGTGAGCAGCCAGAGACAGTTTGAGTCTATGAGAGAGGAAGTGAGCAGCTGGATATTAAGGAGAGAGGAAGTGAGCAGCTGGATGGAGGAAGTGAGCAGATGAACGTTAAGGAGAGAGGAAGTGAGCAGCTGGAAATTAAGGAGAGAAAGTGAGCAGCTGGATATTAAGGAGAGAGGAAGTGAGCAGATGGAGAAGTGAAGTGAGCAGCTGGATAGCAGTTGGAGAGAGGAAGTGAGCAGGTTCATATTAAGGAGAGAGGAAGTGAGCAGCAGGATGGAGGAAGTGAGCAGCTGGATATTAAGGAGAGAGGAAGTGAGCAGCTGGATGGAGGAAGTGAGCAGCTAGACGGAGGAAGTGAGCAGATGGACGTTAAGGAGGGATGGAGTGAGCAGATGAAGGAGCAGGTTGACTGTGCTCAAACTAAGCTTTTTTTTCTTCTTTCGCGAGAAGGTCGATGACATTCGCAACTCCTGAAACAGTTGGGTTATAGTAATAGATTAATCCCCAAAACTGCTAACATCGGCCTGAAGATGGGTGGGAAGATCACATCGGACAAAACGGAGATCGCCAACAGCCTGAATGGGTTTTTCTCATCCGTGAGCAAACATCTAGTTTCAAAGTTGCCCAGGCAAACAGATAGATATGGTGAAGCCCTCTCTTTCGAGAGAAGGTTGACGACGTTCGCAACTCCTTCCCACCATCTTCTCCCTCACTTAATTCTCCCTCACCCATCTCGCTACCAAACTTCTCTGGTTTGATTGTGCCTTGTCATCTCCACTGACATCACCTCAGTGAGCAGCCAGAGACAGTTTGAGTCTATGAGAGAGGAAGTGAGCAGCTGGATATTAAGGAGAGAGAGAGGAAGTGAGCAGCTGGATATTAAGGAGAGAGGAAGTGAGCAGCTGGATGGAGGAAGTGAGCAGATGAACGTTAAGGAGAGAGGAAGTGAGCAGCTGGAAATTAAGGAGAGAAAGTGAGCAGCTGGATATTAAGGAGAGAGGAAGTGAGCAGCTGGATGGAGGAAGTGAGCAGCTGGATATTAAGGATGGAAGAAGTGAGCAGTTGGAGAGAGGAAGTGAGCAGCTGGATATTAAGGAGAGAGGAAGTGAGCAGGTTCATATTAAGGAGAGAGGAAGTGAGCAGCAGGATGGAGGAAGTGAGCAGCTGGATATTAAGGAGAGAGGAAGTGAGCAGCTGGATGGAGGAAGTGAGCAGATGGACGTTGAGAGAGGAAGTGAGCAGCTAGACGGAGGAAGTGAGCAGATGGACGTTAAGGAGGGATGGAGTGAGCAGATGAAGGAGCAGGTTGACTGTGCTCAAACTAAGCTATTTTTTTCTTCTTTCGCGAGAAGGTCGATGACATTCGCAACTCCTGAAACAGTTGGGTTATCAAATCAAATCAAGTTTATTTGTATAGCGCTTTTCACAATAGAATTGTCACAAAACGCTTAACAGAGGGGGAACCCAGGCCTAGACCCCCCCAAAAGCAAGCCTAACGGCAACAGTGGCAAGGAAAACTCCTTGGTAGGGAGAAACCTTGGGAGGAACCAGACTAAAAAGGGGGAGCCCATCCTCTTCTGGCCGGCACAGGGTATGTCCAAAAAGACCATGTCATGGTCAGTCCAAGGTGGCTCAGGGCTGAAAGACTTTGCCCCTCCTGAGTTAGGTAGTCGTCGGGGGGGGCTAAACCACGCGGAGAGGGTCCAGATCCAGGAACTGGGGTTGGCGTGGGGGTGAGGGTTGATGGGGGCAGCTCACACTTCTTCGCAGGATCTAGGGCTCGGGGGCAGATGCCCCGAGTCAGAGGCCGAGGCAGAGAAGAGAACATGCAGTCAGAAAAAAGCAGTGCTATAGCCAGTAGCATTATGTAAGAGCAGGGGAGCACAAGCATAGGAAATATACAGATAACCCCAACAGGTGTAAGCTATGGCAGCATACCTATTAGGAGAGGGACAGAGAAAACACGCAGCCATGAGAGAGTTCCAAACAATCCACACCTGATCAAGGATAACCAGCATAACAGTGGTGGTAACACATTGAGGAGGTGACAGTATGGAAAGTTTCTCACTCCATAAGACACTAAGGCACGGCCTTCTCCATCTCTCCACCTAGACTATGTTTGGCAGTAGGCTAGGCTGAAAAGATATGTTTTTAATCTACATTTAAAAATTGAAACTGTGTCCGAATCCCTAACATGCCTTGGTAAACCGTTCCACAACAGAGGAGCTCTAAAAGAGAAGGCTCTACCACCAGCTGTGCTGTAGTAATAGTAATAGATTAATCCCCAAAACTGCTAACATCAGCCTGAAGATGGGTGGGAAGATCACATCCGACAAAACGGAGATCGCCAACAGCCTGAATGGGTTTTTCTCACCCGTGAGCAAACATCTGGTTTCAAAGTTGCCCAGGCAAACAGATAGATATGGTGAAGCCCTCTCTTTCGAGAGAAGGTTGACGACATTCGCAACTCCTTCCCACCATCTTCTCCCTCACTTAATTCTCCCTCACCCATCTCGCTACCAAACTTCTCTGGTTTGATTGTGCCTTGTCATCTCCACTGACATCACCTCAGTGAGCAGCCAGAGACAGTTTGAGTCTATGAGAGAGGAAGTGAGCAGCTGGATATTAAGGAGAGAGGAAGTGAGCAGCTGGATATTAAGGAGAAAGGAAGTGAGCAACTGGATGGAGGAAGGGAGCAGCTAGACGTTAAGGAAAGAGGAAGTGAGCAGCTGGACAGAGGAAGTGAGCAGCTGGATGTTAAGGAGAGGAAGTGAGCAGCTGGACAGAGGAAGTGAGCAGCTGGATGGAGGAAGTGAGCAGATGAAGGACCAGGTTGACTGTGCTCATATTAAGCTTTAAAAAAAAAAAAATTATATAGCCCACTGTACTGAAAATCTTCCCACACTGTGCACAGAGGTACAGCCTCTCCCCTGTATGAGTTCGCTGGTGTAGTTTAAGATGTCCATCTCTGAAACTCTTCCCACACTGTGCAGTGGTGGAAGCAGCAATGTAGGGACACGGCACAGTGCGGTAGTTATTTAACTGTGCCCTCATCTTGCTTTGAGATTGTCCACAATTGAAGTGGAGTCGACAAGCGGGCGACAGGTAAATTGATTGAATTTGGACGTTGTTGGTGCGTGCTGAATGTGAAGTGTGGCTTTGCACTTGCAATTGAAAGCAATGTTTGTGTGTATTTTTGCATGAGTGAGTGTTACAAAAAAAGGTGTTATTGAAGACTTTAAATTTGTCATTGAAATGTCATGGAAAATGGGCATTTGATTTGAGTGGGAACTCTGGGCATTGGCTTGAGACAGTTGTTGGGACTGAGATTACCGTATAAATGATATCACCATTGTTTTCTTATTGGCTTGATTGGGTTGTGTTAACCTTTCCCAGTTGTTAAAGAGTCCATTGTGAAGACCGTGGCAGGAGACGGACTTCCCCAGGACCCTGGTAAGTGGTGGGGGTGGGGGATGCGTGATGCATCCATTGTCCTCACCAGAATCAAATAGCTCAAGGGACTGTGGGGTACATACACTATATGGCCAAATGTCAGTGGACACCCCTACTAATTATTGAGTTCAGGTGTTTCAGCCACACCCATTGCCAACAGGTGCATAAAATCCAGCACATAGCCACAGACAAACATTTAGAATTCAGAATGGTTCGTGAAGAGCTCAGTGACTTTAAACGCAGCACTGCGTGGGTTTGAATGGAGCGTGGTGAAGCACGGGTGTGTGTTTCTGCCACAGGACCATACAGTCGGGCTTATGATGAGGGTGCTGTTTGAAAACAGCGAGGTGCAGACATCAGCCCTGGCGCTGCTGGACGGCCGCGCACTGGCCACGGACGCCAGTAGTGGGTGAGAGCCCAACGTTCTCACGACTTTCACAGGCTTTTGTGGGTCTGCTTCAGGACCGCAGTGTAGCACAATGGTTAGGGAACTGGGTTTGTAACACCAAGGTTGCGGGTTCGATTCCCAGGCGGGGCAGTGCCATTGTACCCTTGAGCAAGGTACTTAACCTGAACTGCTTCAGTAAAACATCCAGCTGTATAAATGGATTGTATGTTAAGAAATGTAAACTGTGTAAGTCACTCTGGATAAGAGTGTCTGCTAAATGCCTGTAATGTTGTGCCGAGACAGTTGAGCGCAGTGCAGCAGCAATGTAGGGACACGGCACAGTGCGGTAGTTATTTAACTGTGCCCTCATCTTGCTTTCAGATTGCCCACAATTGAAGTGGAGTCAACAAGCGGGCCACAGGTAAATTTATTGAATTTCGATGTTGTATATCGCGATGGGAAACGCTCATGGTGACCGCCATTCACAGCATAGCAGCCAGAGTTGAGGACTCGAGTCTCAGATTCAAACTCGAGTTGCACTTAAGTCACCAATAAAGTGACAAGTGACTCGACTCGGACTCATAGGACTTGTGGACATTGCTACAATGAACAAATAGCTCAAACTGAGCATTATTTTGTAACACGCATCCCACTTCTCTGGTTTGATTGTGCCTTGTCATGGGCGGGCTCTGACTCCGCTAACTTCACCTCACCTCAGAGCGAGCGAGCAGCAAGACAAACAGTTTGAGTGTGTGGTCGTGACGGGCAGCTGCCGAAGGCTGAGTGACAAGAACAAGCATAACAACTCCTCCGTTCGTCGTAGCCTTTGGCTACACTGAGTTTAACAACATCGACAACGGTGATAAAAGGGTTGCTCGCTGCAAAACCTCTGGCACAACCATAAAAGCAGTCAGCTAATGTGGCTAAGGATGTAACAGTAGATGGCTACCGGTAAATTAGATAGGTTGATGAAACTATTTCTGAGAACAATAGTCTTGACGGTCACTTCTCTACAGCAACAGCGTCATCGTGTAATGTTATGGCCTGGAAAGGAGAAGCAAAGCTAGCTAGATAACTTATATGAATAAATTGGTGATCTGATCAAATGGATTGTGCTGTAGATAACATTAGCTATCCGAAAGGTTTGCACTGCGAGCAGCTGGATGGTAAGGAGGGAGGAAGTGAGCAGCTGAAGAGAGGAAGTGAGCAGCTGGATGGAGGAAGTGAGCAGATGGACGTTAAGGAGAGGGGAAGTGAGCAGCTGGAGAGAGGAAGTTAGCAGCTAGACGGAGGAAGTGAGCAGATGGACGTTAAGGAGGGACGGAGTGAGCAGCTGGAGAGAGGAAGTGAGCAGCTGGATGGAGGAAGTGAGCAGGTGGACGTTAAGGAGAGGGGAAGTGAGCAGCTGGAGAGAGGAAGTGAGCAGCTGGATGGAGGAAGTGAGCAGGTGGACGTTAAGGAGAGGGGAAGTGAGCAGCTGGAGAGAGGAAGTGAGCAGCTGGATGGAGGAAGTGAGCAGGTGGACGTTAAGGAGAGGGGAAGTGAGCAGCTGGAGAGAGGAAGTTAGCAGCTAGACGGAGGAAGTGAGCAGATGGACGTTAAGGAGGGACGGAGTGAGCAGATGAAGGACCAGGTTGACTGTGCTCAAACAGCTTCTTTTCTTCTTCTTTCGAGCTCAGCTTTGTCCTACAGCTCAGACCTGACATTCTTCAGCTCATGAACCTCCTGGAGGGTGACTCGCCATCTTTCTTCAACCATGGCCGCCCGCCTCTGGTTCTTCACCAGGTTTTCCTTCTGGTCACAACACAATTTCTCCAGTTTCTGGATCACTTCCTCTTGGCCCTTGATGAATGCTAGCGCCTCTCCCAACTCTGCCTCTAAACCAGCACATTTTTCCACTCCACTGGTATGCTGCTTTTGTGGCCTACCTGGGATCTTTCCCTTTTCCCTAGGGGGCACCACCGAGCGGGAGTGGCCATTCTTCTTTTGGACTTTTCTCATCTCTTGTTGCCCCTTCAGGGTTCTCAACACCTTCTCCATTTCACCAATGGCCTCAGCAACGTCGGGCGCCATTCCAGCCAAAAAGGAGCATCTGAGAGCTGGACTTGCCTGGAAAAACACTTTGAGGGACCATTGGGTGTGCTTTAGACAGATGCTTGGGACCCTCTGCCTCCAGCTAAGCCTCCATGTCTGGATGCATCATCCAGGCCCCTTCCATCATGGAGTATCGCTTTCAAAAATCAAACAAAAAAACCGAATCTTGCTCACAGTGACACTACCTCCTCTTGCCTATATGTGATGCCCTCTGCCCGCATTCTCCACCATATGTGATGTCCCCAGGGGTTGGGCGACACTCACGGACCTTGCAGAGGGCGTAGGCAAGTTAAAGAACACAGAGGAGGCAGTATTCAAAACAAAATGATAATTTATTAAACGAATAATCTTATTGACAAACACTACACAAAGGGTGGGGTCTTCGGGGGAATACAAACACATAAAGTCCGCAATCCTTAGCTCGTTGTCAATGTCCAATCCAATTCCAAAATCCAGTTCAGTTCCGTAATCCAGTCTGTAGTCAATCCAAAGGGGGTCCTCAAAACAATCCAATTTCATACACAAAACAATCCGACACTCTCTCTCCAAATACTGGCTGGTCAATCGACTTCAGTTCTCTCCTTTCCACACTCACCAACTCCTCACAAACACTTTTCTACTCCTCTTCAATGGGTAATGTGAGTCAGTCCTTTAAATAGGCCTCGAAATAGCCTTCAGCTGGTCGTTAGTCCCCAATACTTGACTTCGTTCAGGTGTTACTGTGGCCTGCTGGGAAATGTAGTGTTTTCGGGCTTCCATGTGTTGTAGGCCAGGCAGCCATTTCCTTGTGCTGCCACACACCCTCCTCCTCAGCTCTGACCTCGGGAGGGCTGAGCGGCCTATGTCCAACGGCCACCAGGAGGGTCCCCCTCTCCAGGTCCACTCAGGCAGTTTTCCACCCGGGTCAAACGTCCAGATTCCATCTCCATTCGCCTGAAAAAACATCTGCACGCCGTTAGTGAATGGCACAAGTTGCTCACCTTGTCTGCCCCCAACTGGCCACATGTGGGTACTGGCTCTGGGCTCCATGGACAGAACAGTTACCAGTCTTGCTCTGGTCCTCACCAGCCTTCCATGGCTGCTCCAGTGAACCCTGTGCAGCATTTTACTCCGTAGTCCATTCTTTGGCCTTTTCTTCCACGTCCCTTTTTCTTTCAGGGGGTCAGGTGGGGTAACTGAGGAAAACATACTCTTCAACAGGTGGTTAGCTGTATCCTTGCATTTCTTTTTCACATTTTCCTTCAAATCATCTTTCCATAGACATTTCCTAGGGTCATTCCATTTACTTTCACACCCGTTCTTTCTCTTCAGGTGAGAACCTCTCGTCTTTTCCCTTTTAAACTTTATGGAAGGGGATGGACTCACCAGGTCAGGAGATGGTTGGGTGTTCCACCCGGCCTCAGTCATGGCCAAGAGGTTTTCCTCCACACCATGATCCAACCATAGCTCCTCGTCAGCATACTGCTCCTCCAGTCCCCTTCCAAGGTCCTGCAGGTCAAGTGGGACTGAGGACCATCTATCCCGCTCCGACTCCAACGTCTGGTCATCATCTCCTCCCAGCTCCGCTGGCTGCGAGACCTCCACCTGCGTGCTAGCGTCTTTGGTGACAGGAACACACTTTGCACATTCCAGCTCTTCACTCACCCCCTTCCAGTCGGTCTTGTAGGTCCAGGAGAATCTCAGTTTTTACTTTCAGGACTTCACAAAAAGAGTTCTCCGTGGCCCGCTGCTGGGCTTCTTTTGGTCCAGCCTCTGCTTTAGGTCACGCAGTTGCTCTTTCAAAACAGGGAGCTCTTCATTTTCTTTTGTTCAGTCAGGAGGGCTGCAGAGGTGGTTTGGTGCAGTTCCTGCAAAACAAAATCTTCTCTTCTTGTTCTTTTAGAACAAACTTCACCTCTTCCAGCTGAGCCTCCAGCTCCCGCCTTCCCTCGCTCTCCTGCTCCACTTGGCTCCGGAGTTGCTCTGCCTCGGACGCATGGTTCTCCACTTCTCTCCTTAGCTCCGCCTCCTTCTGGGCGAGCCTGGTCTGTACATCCCCCAAGGCCCTGGCATATTCCACTTTAGCCTGTTCCTGGGCTTTCTGAATGTTCAGACCCTGCAGATGCTCGTCCTCCAACATCCTGGTTAGGTTTCTCACCTTCTCTTCGAGCGCCAGGTTGTGGGCCTCTACCCGTCTCACTTCATCGACAAGGGATGCTTTGTCCTTCTCCAGGTCCCCAGCCATGATTCCCAGCACTCTCAGCGAGTCAGTGTGCTCCTGCAACAATCTCCCAACGGCCACCAGATGGCGCTCCTCCGAGGTCCCCAACTCAGCTTTCGTCCTGTACAGCTCAGACTGGACATTCTTCAGCTCATGAACCTCCTGGAGGGTGAC
Source organism: Aldrovandia affinis (assembly GCA_029706075.1). Lineage (NCBI taxonomy): Eukaryota > Metazoa > Chordata > Actinopteri > Notacanthiformes > Halosauridae > Aldrovandia > Aldrovandia affinis. Next base: position 1,888,473 of record JAINUG010000128.1, read on the forward strand.
TCGCCATCTTTCTTCAACCATGGCCACCCGCCTCTGGTTCTTCACCAGGTTTTCCTTCTGGTCACAACACAATTTCTCCAGTTTCTGGATCACTTCCTCTTGGCCCTTGATGAATGCTAGCGCCTCTCCCAACTCTGCCTCTAAACCAGCACATTTTTCCACTCCACTGGTATGCTGCTTTTGTGGCCTACCTGGGATCTTTCCCTTTTTCCCTAGAGGGCACCACTGAGCGGGAGTGGCCATTCTTCTTTGGACTTTTTCTCATCTCTTGTTGCCCCTTCAGGGTTCTCAACACCTTCTCCATTTCACCAATGGCCTCAGCAACGTCAGGAAGTGAGCAGCTGGACAGAAGAAGTGAGCAGCTGGATGTTAAGGAGAGAGGAAGTGAGCAGCTGGACAGAGGAAGTGAGCAGCTGGATGTTAAGGAGAAAGGAAGTCAGCAGCTAGACGGAGGAAGTGAGCAGATGGACAGAGGAAGTGAGCAGCTGGATGTTAAGGAGGGACACAGTGAGCAGATGAAGGACCAGGTTGACTGTGCTCAAACTAAGCTTTTTTTATTTTTTTTATAGCCCACCACCACCCCCACACTGGGGGCCCCTGCTTTATCTTTTAGTTTTTTTTTTACAACCTGACAATTTCGGTAGAGTACTACAAGTCAACAAGGTCGTAACTATAGGGTCGCCACAGACTCCAGGGGCAGGTGCATTTTGAACTTGTGATACTTGATACAAACTTGATAATGGCTTCACTGCCGTGCACACCAAACGGAAATTCAAACGTGTTTTATGCTGATAAGTTTTTACGCAGCTAACACTTTCATGTCTTTAATGTTTGGATCCTGCTTAATTTTCTCACTTTGAAGAAGGACCAAGTCTGAGAGTCGGCCTGCGACGAATACCAAGCCCTGCGAGTCAGCCGAATATGTCTGGGAAGAAGCGCTGCTACCAGTGAAAAGGCAGCATATGTTTTTACTATTTTTAATTGTTGCAATATTTTTTTAAACTTTTACACGTTATGGAGAAGAAAATCCATGAAGTACACATAGAATGGCAAAAATAAAAGATGCCATGGACAATGAGGAATCAAAGAATAGGGCCATGGAGGCGGTGTCATGGCAGATGGTGTCCGCTTTGCCAGAATGTGTCCGGGGTGATGTAATCGGAATTTTTGACTGTAGTTGCTATGCCAACATGACGAGCTCGCATTCCTGAGTGAGAAAACCCAGAAGAATGTGTCCGGGTGACGTCATTTAGCTACGAATAAGCTGTACAGCTAAGTTAGCTGCCTTGCTACGAACATAATATATGAATTATAATATATAATTATATTATAATTATATAGCCAGCTAGCTATGAACATAACAATATGCATTGTCTGTTCAGCTGTACAGTTAAGTTAGCTGGCTAGCTACGAATATAATGTATGGAAGGTGGCTAGCTACGAATAACAATTGCTTGTTCAGCTGTAAAACTAGCTAGCTAGTGAGAGTGAGAATTTCTCAAGAAGCCAATAGCCATATGACTATCTATATAGATTGCTCAAGGGCTTCGCGAGGCAGCTAACGTTAGCCAAATTGACGACATTTTCAGGTTAGACTAATCTGTCAGATTGTGATGCTGGTGTACTGTCTCTCCGCAGGTTATGGAGAACAAAGTATATGAAGTTCATCTAGAATACATAAAAATAAGACGCCATAAACCTATCACTCTAAATGAAAGGAAGCTACCCTCTCTCCTGGTGCAAAACAATACAGGTGAATCTTCCGCAGTCTATCTGTGCCTACTCTGCGCTTTCCTTGCTGCTCAAAAGCGTCATTAAAGAAAACGGACAGAACAAGCAGGGCCAAAAGCATTTACAAAAGGTCAAAATACAGCTGGTCGGCACAAAGCCAAAAGAAGTAAGACCCCTTAACTGTAGCCCCACTCGCTTTTATTCCCAGACGGGAGAAGGCGACTGAAAAACAAATGTACTACAGGCAGCCGATCACGCGTTCCGAGGGTGGTGTGAACTGGCAATCAGCCACCTGCAGTTTACGAGACCTCCATGGGTCAAGTTTTGGCCAACCGTAACACTAGCTCTAGTAGGCAAATTCAAAGCAATTTAACATAAAAGGATTGAATAACCTAACCATGAGGACAAAATCTTTAGGCTTTCTGCACAGTAAAAATATTTTAATGTCTTTTATTGAAGAACCACATCTCCGGACCAAAGATGTACAGCGTCTAAAAAATAAGTGCTAAAGGGTAGTTGCCTCTTCTAGTGATAACATTAAGACCGAAGGAACTGCTATTCTAGCGTA
>JAINUG010000128.1:1890871-2038371 GCA_029706075.1 Aldrovandia affinis
GAGAAGGTCGATGACATTCGCAACTCCTGAAACAGTTGGGTTATAGTAATAGATTAAGCACCAAAACTGCTAACATCAGCCTGAAGATGGGTGGGAAGATCACATCCAACAAAACGGAGATCGCCAACAGCCTGAATGGGTTTTTTCTCATCCGTGAGCAAACATCAAATCAAATCAAATCAAGCTGATTTGTATAGCGGTTTTCACAATAGAATTGTCACAAAACGCTTAACAGAGGGGGAACCCAGGCCTAGACCCCCAAAGCAAGCCTAACGGCAACAGTGGCAAGAAAAACTCCTAGGTAGGGAGAAACCTTGGGAGGAACCAGACTAAAAAAGGGGGAGCCCATCCTCTTCTGGCCGGCACAGGGTATGTCCAAAAAGACCATGTCATGGTCAGTCCAAGGTGGCTCAGGGCTGAAAGACTTTGCCCCTCCTGAGTTAGGTAGTCAGCGGGGGGGCTAAACCACGCGGAGAGGGTCCAGATCCAGGAACTGGGGTCGGCGTGGGGTGAGGGTTGATGGGGGCAGCTCACACTTCTCGCAGGATCTAGGGCTCGGGGCAGGTGCCCCGAGTTAGAGGCCGAGGCAGAGAAGAGAACATGCAGTCAGAAAAAAGCAGTGCTATAGCCAGTAGCATTATGTAAGAGCAGGGGAGCACAAGCATAGGAAATATACAGATAGCCCCAACAGGTGTAAGCTATGGCAGCATACCTATTAGGAGAGGGACAGAGAAAACACGCAGCCATGAGAGAGTTCCAAACAATCCACACCTGATCAAGGATAACCAGCATAACAGTGGTGGTAACACATTGAGGAGGTGACAGTATGGAAAGTTTCTCACTCCATAAGACACTAAGGCACGGCCTTCTCCATCTCTCCACCTAGACTATGTTTGGCAGTAGGCTAGGCTGAAAAGATATGTTTTTAATCTACACTTAAAAATTGAAACTGTGTCCGAATCCCTAACATGCCTTGGTAAACCGTTCCACAACAGAGGAGCTCTAAAAGAGAAGGCTCTACCACCAGCTGTGCTTTTCAGAATTTAGGGAGTAATAGATGGTCAGCTTCTTGTGAACGAAGCAGTCGTGTCGGCTTATAGGGGCAATCATTTCGGTCAGATATAAAGGTGCAAGTCCGTTTACTGCTTTACAAGTTAGCAACAGTACTTTATAATCAGCCCGATATTTAATAGGAAGCCAATGTAGTGATGCTAACACTGGAGTAATGTGCTCATACTTTTGGATCTAGTCAAAATACGTGCCGCTGTATTCTGTACTAGTTGAAGACTCTTTAGAGAGCTACTAGAGGAGCCGGATAATAAGGCATTACAATAGTCTAGCCTCGATGCAACAAAAGCATGCATCAAGGTTTTAGCATCCTCTAATGACAGAAAGTGCCGAATTTTAGCTATGTTTCTTAGGTGAAAGAAAGCTACTCTGGAAGTGTTTTTAATATGAGTGTCAAATGTAAGGTCCTGATCAATAATAAAACCAAGGTTCTTAACCATAAGACTTGATGTAACTATGCAATCACCTGCATTTAACTGCAGATCCAACTTGTTCCTTAATTTTTGGGGCCCAAAACCATCATCTCTGTTTTATCTGAATTTAAAAGCAGGAAATTTACTGTCATCCAGTTCTTTATATCAGAGATACAAGCCTCTAATTGAGTGAGTTTAAGTGTTTCACCTGGTTTCATTGATATGTACAGCTGTGTATCATCTGCATAGCAATGGAAATTTACACCATGTTTACGAATAACATTACCGAGTGGTAGCAAGTATAATGGAACAGTAATGGTCCCAGCACTGAGCCTTGTGGAATACCATATTTAACCTGAGAGTAGTCAGAGAACTCTTGATCTAATTGCACAAATTGAAACCGGTCTAATAAGTATGATTTAAACCATGAGAGTGCCCGTCCACGCAAACCAACCAGGTTTTCTAGCCTATGAAGGAGAATTTGGTGGTCAATAGTGTCAAAAGCAGCACTTATGTCAAGGAGCACTAGAATAGAAACACAACCAGTGTCCAATGCGAACAGTAAGTAATTTACAACTTTAATAAGTGCTGTCTCAGTACTATGGTTTGGTCTAAAACCTGATTGTAGTGTTTCATACAGATTATTCGTTTTTAGGAAAGCAGTTAATTGTTGAGCTACAGATTTCTCTAAAATTTTTGACAAAAAGGGCAGATTTGAAATGGGTCTATAGTTCTTCAGATTAACAGGATCAAGATTTGGTTTTTTTAGAAGAGGCTTGATTACTGCTACTTTTAAAGACCTAGGTACGCAACCCAATGATAGGGATGTATTTATGATATCTAACATGGGCTGGCCTAGCACAGGCAAAAGCTCTTTAACCCTCTGAGGTCCGTGCTAAGCTTTTAGATGTTTTTTGATTTTGGCATGGTCTGATATTTATCTCAATTTCATCAATTTAACACACACTTACTCCAAAGTGTTTGATATTTTTATTTGAAGGACAATCACAGCTACATTTGTATGCCATCAATAGTTTGGTCAGTATCATATGCAGCTTGTAAATAGATCTACAAACACACAAGTTAAAAATAGTAAATTTTTCTGCTGTCACAAAAGTTGTGAAAGCACACACTAAACTATAGTGACGAATTGTTTTGCCAATGTGCGTTTGTTCATCAGGGTCTTGGTTATGTAAGGGTGTGAAAACAGTTTAGCACATCTGAGATCTAAATAGCTAAAAACCTGTTTTTATCAGAACTGGTCACATTTATTTCAGGCTGTGGGAGGGCTAAATGCTAAATACCTGAATATTCATTATTCATTGTCCACACCTCTAAGATCTGTCAGATGGGCCATCTCACTGGGCCATCAGTGTTATATTCTGAGTTCCTGTTCTGTTGTTTTTTGGTCTTTGTTTATTTTTCATTCAGTCCTTATTCATTATTCTTTATCCAGTATTGCATTTTCCCTGTTCTGTCACGTTCTGCTCCCTGTCTGTCCTTGTTCCGTTTATTTCGAGATGCACACCTTGTCTTGTCATGCACTTCGGGAGTTTATACTTTTCGGGGTTTTTCCGCCTTCGCTTATTATATCGTTTTCTTCCTTCTTACTTTCTAGATTGCACTTTGTATATATTAGGTAGATGTGTATAGTACTAACCAACTAATCTACTAACGTTAGGGATTTAGATTAAGTTACTAACACGCGGAATATGTTTGGCGTCACAAGACGCGGAATTCATATATTTTCACGAGTATTTGAAAACAAGCAAAATAAATAACATTTTAGGCTGTTTGAAAAGTATTATTCCATAGATCTTGTGTGCATATTGCTATTTGTTACGTTGCAACACGCGGAATATGTAGTCACAAGACGCGGAATTCATATATTGAATATATATACGAGTATTTGATAACATGGCAAATCAAATATAGTTACTTACTCTTCGTCAGTTATTGTCTTCGTAAGCTTTTCATCAATACTCTCAAACACTGCAGCGCAGAAAATCTTTCCATCCTGAATAAAATTGTATGTCTGTATAAAATCTTGCTTCAAATTGTAGGGACAGTTTATGTGTTTACGCCGGTGTTTTCACACATGGCCCCACGCCCCTCCCCACACACCTCCCCACACCTCCCCGAAACTCGCACCTAGTTACCATGTCAATAGAAGGGGGACGTTACTACCAGGTAAAAAAGAGAGTAAAAGGCAAGGTTTACTTTTGGTCTAATTAACCTAATTTAAAAAATCCCATTTGATTTGCCAGTGCTCAAATCGGAAAGTCGCGATTCTAAGGTTTCTGTCAATGTTTTTGTCGCGTGTGTATGATAAAATATCGCGAAGTTAGAAATAGTAATATACTTTTATTGCTGCTGGGAGCGGCGCCGCTCCCGTCGACCTCAGGGGGTTAATAAGCTTTGTTGGTATGGGGTCTAACAGACATGTAGATGATTTGGAGGACATAACCAGTTTACTGAATTTGTCCAGATCCAAGGAGTGAAAAACTCAAGGGTCTCTACGCAACCCTGCTCCTGATAGCCCTGTGCTATCTCGGCAGTTGGAGTGCTAGATATTGGGAGTCATTTTCATAATTTGTTCTGATTGTCTCAATCTTTTCAGTAAACGAGTTCATAAAGTCATTTGAATTATAGTTAGAAGGATAACTGATGGAAACTGAAGACTGTTTTTTTGTCAGTTTAGCTACCGTGTTAAATAGAAATCTTGGGTTGTTTTTATTCTGGTCAATTAATTTGAGAAGTACGATGACCTAGCTGTAATAAGGGCGTGCTTCTATTCTATGAGGCTGTCCTTCCAAGCAGAGCGAAAAAACCTCTAAATTGGTAGAGCGCCATCTGCGTTCTAATTTTCTGGAAACTTGTTTAAGGGCACGGGTATGGTCAGTAAACCAGGGTGCAAGTTTCTTCTCACTGCATTTTTTCCTCTTGAGGGGTGCGACCGCATCAAGTGTATTCCGTAAAATGTGATTTAGCGCATCTGTTTGATGATCAATTGACAAAAGGCTATTTGGGTCCTGACTTGATACTAAGGATTCGGGAAGTAAGTTTATAAATTTTGAAGCCGTCAATGAATTTATAGAGCGGCTGGAATAGTATTTAGGTTCCGATTTAATAGGAATATTTACCTGAATTTCAAAAGAAATCAAAAAGTGATCCGATAGTACAGGATTATGGGGAGACACAATGATATTCTCGACATCGATACCATAGGATAAGACTAAATCTAAGGTATGATTGTGGCGGTGGGTTGGTTCAGATATATTTTGAATAAAAGCATAGCAAGCGATTCAAAAGAGGAGAACTTATCCCCACATTTAGGTGTAAAACTAAACTTTGTCGAAAAAATCACAGCAACACCGCCCCCTCTACCGGACAGACGCGGCGCTTGGCAGCTGGCATAACCATCGGGAGATGCCTCATTAAGTGCACTGTATTCGTCAGGCCCAAGCCAGGTTTCAGTGAAACTAATCAGGTCAAAATTATGGTCGGTGATTAGTTCGTTCACAAGAACCGCCTTGGGGGAAAGTGATCTAACATTTAACAATCCACATTTAAGATGCGTCTTACTACAGGCAACACTTACTGCAGGCTGAGAGGTTTTAATATAAATAAGATTATGTACACAAATGCCACGACAGCCAGTGTGCTCAGATAGCTTTTTACTTCTAAAACCATTTCCAAAACGAGGGACAGACACAGTCTCAATAGCTAAGCTAGTCACGGGTTTTTGGAAGCTAGCAGACAGTGGTTTAGGACCAGAAGTCTGCTGCCTGGCTAGCGCTCTGAGAGGTCATAAACTTTGCGAATTTATACTACGGGAAAATTTTCTCGATAATAGAAGAGAACCTCTCCAGTTCGGGTGGAGTCCGTCTCTCTTCAGTAAGCCAGGCTTTCCCCAAAAAGTGGGCCAATTGTCTATGAAGCCCAAGTCGTTGTCAGTACACCAGTTAGCCATCCAGCGATTTAGCAACGTGAGTCTACTGTAGACTTCGTCACTCCTACGGGCAGGGATAGGGCCAGAGATAATTACTTCCCCGACTGAGTGTTTTAGCGAGCTTACACACCGAAACAAAATTATTTTTAGTGATCTCCGACTGCCTAAGTCGGACATCGTTGGTGCCAGCGTGATAATAATTTTAGAATATTTACGATTATTCTTACCTAGCACCTTTAAGTTTGCCTCCACGTCGGTAGCTCTGGCCCCAGGCAAACATTGGACTATGGTCGCTGGTGACTCTATCCTCACGTCTCGTAAAATGGAATCGCCAATTATCAGAGCTTTCTCAGTAGGTGTATTACTGAGTGGGGAAAACGATTCGAAACATGAGTTGGGTGTATGACCTCCTTGGGACGGCGGCTATGCCTCCCTCGAACCGTGACAAAAGCGCCTTGCTGCGAAGGCTCTGTTGGGGGAATAGCACTAATGTCTAGGCTATTTAAACTCCCTGGTGCGTCCGGCGCCAACAGAAAAGACTCTATGTAACTCTCTCCTTCCTGAATCTGGCGAAGCGTCCGGATGCGGTCCTCAAGCTCAACTATTTTCTGCGCCAATTCTAAATTGAGTTGACACTTACTACAAATACCAGTTACGTTAAACTTGGCGTCAGAACTAACACTAAACATATTGCACTCCAAGCAGGAAACAAGGAGGAAGCCATGGTCGAATTCCTTACCGTAAATGTTTTCTTGGGTGTCGAACAGAAAACCACGGTGCTGGAGTCCCGTATAGGTTGGTTAGTTAGAGTAATCCGAAAAGATTAAAAATAGAAAAGAGTTTTGTATTTAAATCAGTATAAAAGTGCAGAAAATGCGGGCAGTGAAAACTTGGAGCAGCAGTTACTACAGCGCGCGTCGCGTTCAAAATGGAAACAGGAAGTGAGCAGCTGGATATTAAGGAGAGAGGAAGTGAGCAGCTGGATGAAACATCTAGTTTCAAAGTTGCCCAGGCAAACAGATAGATATGGTGAAGCCCTCTGTTTCGAGACAACTCGCAACTCCTTCCCACCATCTTCTCCCTCACCTAATTCTCCCTCATCCATCTCGCTACCAAACTTCTCTGGTTTGATTGTGCCTTGTCATCTCCACTGACATCACCTCAGTGAGCAGCCAGAGACAGTTTGAGTCTATGAGAGAGGAAGTGAGCAGCTGGATATTAAGGAGAGAGGAAGTGAGCAGCTGGATGGAGGAAGTGAGCAGCTGGATATTAAGGAGAGAGGAAGTGAGCAGCTGGATGGAGGAAGTGAGCAGATGAACGTTAAGGAGAGGAAGTGAGCAGCTGGAAATTAAGGAGAGAAAGTGAGCAGCTGGATATTAAGGAGAGAGGAAGTGAGCAGCTGGATGGAGGAAGTGAGCAGATGGACGTTAAGGAGAGAGGAAGTGAGCAGCTGGATATTAAGGAGAGAGGAAGTGAGCAGCTGGACAGAGGAAGTGAGCAGCTGGACGTTAAGGACAGAGGAAGTTAGCAGCTAGACGGAGGAAGTGAGCAGATGGACGTTAAGGAGGGACGGAGTGAGCAGATGAAGGACCAGTTGACTGTGCTCAAACTAAGCTTCTTTTTTAATAAAATAGCCCACTGTACTGAAACTTTTCCCACACTGTGCACAGTGGTACGGCCTCTCCCCTGTATGAGTTCGCTGGTGTAGTTTAAGATGTCCATCTCTGAAGCCCTTCCCACACTGTGCACAGTGGTGGAAGCAGCAATGTAGGGACACGGCACAGTGCGGTAGTTATTTAACTGTGCCCTCATCTTGCTTTCAGATTGCCCACAATTGAAGTGGAGTCAACAAGCGGGACACAGGTAAATTTATTGAATTTCGATGTTGTATATCGCGATGGGAAACGCTCATGGTGACCGCCATTCACAGCATAGCAGCCAGAGTTGAGGACTCGAGTCTCAGATTCAGACTCGAGTTGCACTTAAGTCACCAATAAAGTGACAAGTGACTCGACTCGGACTCATAGGACTTGTGGACATTGCTACAATGAACAAATAGCTAAAACTGAGCATTATTTTGTAACACGCGTCCCACTTCTCTGGTTTGATTGTGCCTTGTCATGGGCGGGCTCTGACTCCGCTAACTTCACCTCACCTCAGAGCGAGCGAGCAGCAAGACAAACAGTTTGAATCTATGGTCGTGGCGGGCAGCTGCCGAAGGCTGAGTGACAAGAACAAGCATAACAACTCCTCCGTTCGTCGTAGCCTTTGGCTACACTGAGTTTAATAACATCGACAACGGTGATAAAAGGGTTGCTCGCTGCAAAACCTCTGGCACAACCATAAAAGCAGTCAGCTAATGTGGCTAAGGATGTAACAGTAGATGGCTACCGGTAAATTAGATAGGTTGCTTAAACTATTTCTGAAAACAATAGTCTTGACGGTCACTTCTCTACAGCAACAGCGTCATTGTGTAATGTTATGGCCTGGAAAGGAGAAGCAAAGCTAGCTAGATAATTTATATGAATAAATTGGTGATCTGATAAAATGGATTGTGCTGTAGATAACATTAGCTATCCGAAAGGTTTGCACTGCGAGCAGCTGGATACTAAGGAGGGAGGAAGTGAGCAGCTGAAGAAAGGAAGTGAGCAGCTGGATGGAGGAAGTGAGCAGATGGATACTAAAGAGAGAGGAAGTGAGCAGATGGATACTAAAGAGAGAGGAAGTGAGCAGCTGGATATTAAGGAGAGAGGAAGTGAGCAGCTGGATGGAGGAAGTGAGCAGGTGGACGTTAAGGAGAGGGGAAGTGAGCAGCTGGAGAGAGGAAGTGAGCAGCTGGATGGAGGAAGTGAGCAGATGGATACTAAGGAGAGAGGAAGTGAGCAGCTGGATGGAGGAAGTGAGCAGATGGACGTTAAGGAGAGAGGAAGTGAGCAGCTAGACGGAGGAAGTGAGCAGCTGGATGGAGGAAGTGAGCAGATAGATGTTAAGGAGAGAGGAAGTGAGCAGATGGACGTTAAGGAGGGACACAGTGAGCAGATGAAGGACCAGGTTGACTGTGCTCATACTAAGCTTTTTTTCTTCTTCTCTCGAGAGCTCAGCTGTCGTCCTGTACAGCTCAGACTGGACATTCTTCAGCTCATGAACCTCCTGGAGGGTGACTCGCCATCTTTCTTCAACCATGGCCGCCCGCCTCTGGTTCTTCACCAGGTTTTCCTTCTGGTCACAACACAATTTCTCCAGTTTCTGGATCACTTCCTCTTGGCCCTTGATGAATGCTAGCGCCTCTCCCAACTATGCCTCTAAACCAGCACATTTTCCCACTCCACTGGTATGCTGCTTTTGTGGCCTACCTGGGATCTTTCCCTTTTCCCTAGGGGGCACCACCGAGCGGGAGTGGCCATTCTTCTTTTGGACTTTTCTCATCTCTTGTTGCCCCTTCAGGGTTCTCAACACCTTCTCCATTTCACCAATGGCCTCAGCAACGTCGGGCGCCATTCCAGCCAAAAAGGAGCATCTGAGGGCTGGACTCGCCTGGAAAGTTGGTGTGCTTTAGACAGATGCTTGGGACCCTCTGCCTCCAGCCAAGCCTCCATGTCTGGATGCATCATCCAGGCCCCTTCCATCATGGAGTATCGCTTTAAAAAAAAAAAAAAAACGAATCTTGCTCACAGTGACACTACCTCCTCTTGCCTATATGTGATGCCCTCTGCCCGCATTCTCCACCATATGTGGTGTCCCCAGGGGTTGGGCGACACTCACGGACCTTGCAGAGGGCGTAGGCAAGTTAAAGAACACAGAGGAGGCAGTATTCAAAACAAAATTATAATTTATTAAACGAATAATCTTATTGACAAACACTACACAAAGGGTGGGGTCTTCGGGGGAATACAAACACAAAGTCTGCAATCCTTAGCTCGTTGTCAATGTCTAATCCAATTCCAAAATCCAGTTCAGTTCCGTAATCCAGTCCGTAGTAAATCCAAACACTCTCTCTCCAAATAATGGCTGGTCAATCGACTTCACAGTTCTCTCCTTTCCACACTCACCAACTCCTCACAAACACTTTCCTACTCCTCTTCAACAGGTAATGTGAGTCAGTCCTTTAAATAGGCCTCGAAATAGCCTTCAGCTGGTCGTTAGTCCCCATTACTTGACTTCGTTCAGGTGTTACTGTGGCCTGCTGGGAAATGTAGTGTTTTCGGGCTTCCATGTGTTGTAGGCCAGGCAGCCATTTCCTTGTTCAGCTGGATGCTAAGGAGAGAGGAAGTGAGCAGCTGGACGTTAAGGAGAGAGGAAGTTAGCAGCTGGACAGAGGAAGTGAGCAGCTGGACAGAGGAAGTGAGCAGCTGGATGTTAAGGAGAGAGGAAGTTAGCAGCTGGACAGAGGAAGTGAGCAGATGGACAGAGGAAGTGAGCAGCTGGATGTTAAGGAGAGAGGAAGTGAGCAGCTGGACAGAAGAAGTGAGCAGCTGGATGTTAAGGAGAGAGGAAGTCAGCAGCTAGACGGAGGAAGTGAGCAGCTGGATGTTAAGGAGGGACATAGTGAGCAGATGAAGGACCAGGTTGACTGTGCTCAAACTAAGCTTTTTTTTTTTTTTTTTTTTTAATAGACCACCACCCCACACTGGGGGCCCCTGCATGTCCTTTATTTTGGCAGTTACCTGTATTTAAGCATTTTGGCCAACGTTGTTTTGAGTGTGTCATTAATCAATTATTACATTGGGCTTGGTGCATTTCTACATTAAGGCTACGTTTACACCGTCTGATAAAAATGACCCAATTAAAAATCTTTGCTCAGATGTGGCACACATCGGATATGCATTATGAACGTGTAAACAGTAAAAAAGCACATGGAATCGGATATTTCCAGATCCGTTCTGGGCCGTATTCATATGTGGAAATAAATCCGATACGAATCTGATATCTGCCAATGCGACTGTCATCTAAACGCACAGATCGGAATTTCCCTGTCATTCTGATTCGCACGTCATTCTAAATGCGGCGCACGTCAGATCAAGCGACAATTATCACACCTTCACACAAAAACTTGTCAGGAAATCAAAGCTGGTCTCATTGAATCTTGTAATGTTGTAAATAGGAAATGTCTGATTATGAACTATTATTTATTTTTTTGCTCTTGTTTATCTGGCCTACACCTTTTATACTCTCCTATATTGAAATGTAATGTACTGTATGAATCTGTAACTGTCTTGTATCAATCTTTCACCTGCCAAGGGACTACAGACTACAAAATTAGCTCTCAAGCCTACTTTGGCATAGTAGGGGAGAGCGGGGTAAGTTGTCACACTGTTCATACCTCCAACCACAGGGGCACTATCTCAAAAGTCAAATAGCTACTTTGTTGCAACTAGGGTCAAATTCAAATTCATTTTCACAGGTGGTCAAAGATCACTTTAATTACATGTGAGCACACGTTTCGTGTTTGTCTCCTTAAAAAGTAAGTAAATGTTCAAAATTATATTTGTGTACCGAATAAAGGAGACAATGAAGTGTCTCTGGATATGTTAGCTGCAGTCCTATGTTGAACTAGCCTTGAGATTTAGCAAACATTAGCCCACATGCCCGTTTGGGGCAAGTTGTCTCAATGGCTTTGAGGCAAGTTGTCACATGAGGCTAATTGAAATGTGTTTTTGAAGGAAAGAAGCATTGAGGGAAGGAAGAAAGGAACGAACGAACAAAGGAACAAATTAAAGTGAGATGATGGTGAGAAATTATAAAAGAAAGACAGAGAATGGCAGCACACCTCCTGACATAATGTTGAAGGCAGTCAGGCAGGTGAAGCTGGAGAACAAATCAATCAGAAGCACAGCAAACGATTTTAATATAAATTACCGTACTCTGACTCGGTATTATGAAAAGGTTACCAGCGAAGAAATTGTCAGTCAGGCAGCCATGCCAACAACAGTGGTTGGCTATAGAAAGCCATGGCAGGTATTTCCACCTGATTTGGAGATGCAGCTTGTTCATTATATCGCTAGGTCAGCTGACATTTATTTTGGTCTGTCGCCAAGTGAGATCAAAATAATTGCCTACCAGTTTGCTGTGGCACACAAGCTGAAGTTCACACCAATGTGGGCAGAAACAGAAAAGGCCAACTCGGAGTGGTTTACAGCCTTCTTAAAATGGCATCCAATGCTGTCGCTAAGAAAGCCTTGCCAGAGCTAGTAGCTTCAACCAAGAAAATGTCAATGCCTTCTTCAACAATTTAGCAAATGTGCTAGACATACATCAATTTGGACCAGGGGACATACGGAATGTCGACGAAACTGGGATGACCACGGTCCATAAACCTGACAAAGTAGTGGCCAGACGCGGATTCAAACAAGTAGGGTCACTGACCTCCGCTGAAAGGGGGATGCTTGTCACACTGGCCTGTGCTGTCTCAGCCACAGGAAATAGTATACCTCCATATTTCATATTTCCCCGTGTCAACTTCCGCGACCATTTTTTAAACAATGGACCACCTGGCAGCAAGGGAGCGGCAAATCCCTCGGGGTGGATGAAGGATGCGCACTTTTTTGACTTCCTGAAACATTTCATTGAGCATACAAAATGCTCAAAGGAGAAACCATGTTTACTCCTTTTGGACAAACACGAATCTCATATGTCCATTGATGGACTCAATTATGCCAAATAAAACGGCATTATGGTGTCATTACCACCCCACTGCTCTTAGACAGGTCTGTCTACGGGCCGCTAAAAAGGCACATCAACACAGCGTGTGATGCATGGATGAGGAACAATCCTGGGAAAACAATGTCAATTTATGACATTCCTGGGATTGTGGCAATCACTTATTCTTTGGCGGCAACCCCCTTGAACATTCAGGCTAGCTTTAGGGTAGCTGGGGTACAGCCTTACAACAGGGATGTATTTTTGGAAACTTGAGTTTGCGCCATCCTATGTTACAGATCACCCTGCCCCGCCAGGCCACAGTACCAACCCTGCCCTGCCAGGCACAAGCACAGACGCAGACCCGTTCAGTTCCCATGCCAGCTCACCCTTACCCAGCAATGCCAGTGCTGGCAGCAGACTACCAACTCCAGAGGACCTCCGGCCATTTCCAAAAGCTGGTCCCCGAAAACAAACTAATAATGGAAGAAAGCGGCGCAAAACCGCAATTCTAACAGACACACCCGTGAAGCAAGCACTACAAATGGAAAAATCACAATCTAAAAACAGGCTGTTTCTGGAGGAAGGGAAGCAAAGTGCAAAATCTGGATCTGCCGAGAACAAAAAGGCAACAGTAAAAAGAAAAATAGACGAGTCATCATCAGATGAAGAGGAGTGCTTCTGCCTAGTCTGCATGGAGTCATTTTCTAACAGCCGCCCAAAAGAGACTTGGGTGCAGTGTGTGAGATGCAAGAAGTGGGCCCATGATGCTTGCACCCCAGGCCAGGCAATTTATTTGTGCCAGAACTGTGACTCTGAAGATGAGTCTGATTAGAAGTGTTTCGTTGTGCATTACACCACGTCTGTTTTGTTAAGACTAAGCATTTTGTTCTTTAATGAATGAGTTCTGTAATTAAATGTACTTGGTTTTCAATTTGAATGTAAAAAGAATTATATTCACAATTAATTATTTAGTTGTATTCTTATTTGTTGATAATCCAATGTGACAACTTACCCCACATACTATGACATAGTGTGACAACTTACCCCCTGATGGGGTAAGTTGTCACAAGTGCACACCCTCTATTTAACGGTCTACAACTCCATACTGAAATAAGATATGAAAATGTAATGAATACAATATGTGCCCAAGAATTCCACCTTTCATTTGGTATGACATTTATACCATTGTGATGTATTGCGCCCAGTACAGGTAAGACAGAGTGAAAAGTCTGACAACATACCCCGCTCTCCCCTACCCATTGATGCTTCTTGCAGATATGTTGATTACTATGTGCTGTCCCTTTTAAATACATTAAATAAATAAATCCTACATACTGCATCTTTAAATATGTTTAGAAATATAAAACTTAAATCGTTACATTTTCATATACGACTATATACAGTATGGCTGTGCCGGCGTGGTTGTTGTTCACTTCCGTATCGGTAACCAAACCCTCGTGTGCGCACGCGGGTTGTTTCAGGTGTAAACCGTGTAAACACAGGTATCGGATATGGGTCACTTTTAAAAGTACATGTAAACAGGTGGTCAAAAAAATCGGAACTGGGCATCAAGGTCTGCAGTGTAAACGTAGCCTAATATGCTTGGATGAGAAAGGCATCCTAAATTAAGTAAATAGCACCCAATTGACCTAATTACTAACATTAATAGTGCTTGTCAATAAGTGACAACTTACGTGGAAATTAAATTAAAAGCATTATCGTGACATACGTTGTTCAGTTCAACATGCTTTATTAATGTGGGCTCATCTTTGAAAAGTCATGTGTCGTATAAACTAAATAGGATGTGCGTATTTGGGCTGGTCTCCAGTCGGTTTTGCTTTGTAGCTACGTTACCACGGTGATGACGCTACACGGTCATAGATGAAAGCGGGACATTCTGGGAGTTGAAGTGCACTGCATACTTGAACATGGGTCGCTTGTGTGTGCACATATTAGAAGCATCCAAAGATGTATGTTGTATATCAGTTTGTACATGTTCTACTGTTAATTTCTTTGTTTTAATGCTGAGTTTGTTTGTTTTTCATTTTAAATTTAAATAAACAATGTTCCATCATCTATTCCAGTGTATTAAATGTTATACTTTATTTTTACTTTTTCGTGCCAATCACCCCCTCTCCGTATGTATTGGGGAGAATATGAGGGGAGCTGCTGGAAGGCTGGAGTCTCCGTGAAAAGACTGATCCAGCTCTCAGCTCTGTCTCACATATTCATAAGGGTGAGATCTCTTCATGTGTTTGTGCAGGTAAACCTCTGCGGTGTAGGAAAGCGGACACCGAGTACAGTAAAACTGAGAGGACACACACACGAAAGAAAGAGAATGATGTCAGGGAGAGAGAGAGAGCCAGAGATCAGGACAGAGATAACAGACTCGATAAGGGGACCGTTCTTTTTTTGACATTCGGTTTGTGTTTTGAGCACCTTAGATTTTTCCAGCTGTGATTTGCCTGACAGCGTTTTTGTGAGGGCTTGTAGGGGTGAGGCCCAAGTGCGACCAATGGGGGATCAATAAGGATCACTCCTGACGAATCAGGGTGCCCACCAAAATACAATAGGAAGCAAGGGACGGTACCCTGCGAGAAACGTGACAGTAAATGAATGGGAAACGAAACCCCCCCGCATATAGCGAAATAATAACTACCCACAACAGAGGGTGAATAAACGCGGTCTGCGACCGGTAGTAAAACGGAACAAAAACACTGGCGTGTAGACAAACAAACCACGACCCAGAAAATAGGGCGACTCTCAGAAATCGGACAGTTTCATGGAATAAATGCAAAGCTGCCGACGAAATAAAAAGGACCACTACGGGGAACAGAGAACTGATAATCTACCTCCTAAAAGATGATCTCGGAGTGCTACGTGTTTAGCTCCCATAACCGATCACATCAAAAGGAGGAGAAACCAGCCAATGACCCACGTAGAGGGAAAAGCAAGAAAATAAACTTGTGACACAGCATAGACCTAAAACAGATCTGGAACGAACCCAGACACCTAAGACGCAGTTTAGGAAAACAAACAGCTAGATAACTGCCCTGAGTCTGCTGGTAAGTAGCCCAGGAAACAGACCAAACAAAAACAAAAGTAAACACAGGACTTCCGTAGAAGCGACGAGAAAACTAAAATGAATACTTTTCTAGTTTCTAGTTTCTTTGTTTCTTGTCTCCTTTTAGGACTGCGAATAACCTTACCGACTTCAACGTCACATGAATTGACACTGAAGCGAGGAGCAGTGAAAACAGCGAAGTGAAATAGGCAGCGAACACCTGTGAACAATCAGCTGATTAGGTGTGGAAGAGGGGCAGGAACGTACTCACGAGGATTAGAAAGGTGTACGCCCACACAGGGCTAAACAGGCACTCAAACCATGACAGTTTTACACTTCAATGAAAATTACAGAACATAATTGAAACACACAAATTTCAATTATGGGTGGTCACGTGGCCCAGGTACACAATGGTTGTGTGAAACTGGAGCTCTTCTAAATCTCTCCGCTTTTTAAATGAGAAGTCAGGTTTATCGTTTTTCAAACGTGGCGACGATCTAATTCATCATTATCTAAATGTCTGAGCAGAAAAAAACGCAAATTCCCCTACAGTCTATCAGATCTGGGCCGGTAAAATTTTATCTTACCACTAGGAGTACTCCTGAATCGCACTAAAACATTCTAGGTGAGAGTCCCCACCTTAAAACCTATTCACAAAGCTCATACGACAGAAGTTGGAGAATTTTCAAACCAAGAGTGAGGGCGGGGTTGACGTTGTTGCTATGGATGACGTTGTGTCTCATGAACGAGCTTACTCCGAATGCCCACAGCAATTGGCTGATATAGGGGATAGGTCTCTGCCCGCAATTTCAACCTAGAAAATAAATTATATGCTACTGTAAAGGGGTATGTAGGCGTACCTGTTCCTGTTATATTCTAATAAAGATTCTAAAATACAAATGTAGGCTACGTGTCACCGATTTATCATGAAACCAAGAATACTGACTAGTCAATTCGTTACATGTCTGCATCTCGTAAACAATCAGCAGGTATCTATATAAGCAGCCTTCCAATTATCCAGACTAGAATTACCATGGCTGACAATAAACGCAAACGCAAACGCAAACCAAACTGGACGAAAGACCAACAACTACTGCTGGCCGAACAAGTGGATGAAAGAACATAAATAATCAAAGGGAAATTCGGAAGTGGCATAACCACCAAAACCAAAAAAGAAGCATGGGAAAGCATTCGCATGGAAATAAACGCGGCTTTCCCACTCCTCCCGAGAACCACTGATGAATGCGAGAAGCGGTGGTTCTCTCTGCAGTCTCAGGCGAGGCAAGACATTGCAGAATACAAGCGACAAACAGCTGCCACAGGTAATACGACATTAGGCCAATCATCCACAACTAGGGCCTACACTATAGACTACACCACAATGTTTTATTCTATCATTTAATGCTGTGGCAGCCCAAGGGGCTGCACAAGGAAATGGCTGCCGGGTCCTTTGGCACATGGGAGCCAAAACACTACATTTCCCAGCAGGCCACAGTAACACCTGAACGGAGTAAAAGCAATGGGACTAACGAACAACTGAAGGCCATGTGGAGGCCTATTTAAAGGGCTGATTCCAATCACACTTGGAGAGGAGTACGAACGTGTTTGGGAAGAGACTACGGACTGGATTATGGACTTTGACCTGGATTACGGAACTGGATTTTGGACACTGACAACGAGATAAAGATTGCAGACTTTGTGTTTGTATTCCCCCGAATACCCCGCCCTTTGTTTTGTGTAGTGTTTGTCAAGAAGATTATTAGTTTAATAAATCATTTATTTTGTTTTTGAATACTGCCTCCTCTGTGTTCTTGAACTTGCCTATGCCCTCTGCAAGGTCCGTGTGTGTCGCCCAACCCTTGGAGACACCACCACACATTCAGCCTATATACAAAAATTTACATATGTTGTCATCCATAAATTAATCTCGCTAAACATGTCACCGAAGATCATGTAATCTGTAATACATAATATTTAATGTATTCATTAGGAGGAGGCACAGCACCCAAGGAACTGTCGCCAACTGCCTGAGTGGTGTACAGTATCCTTGGGTACTCTGACACCAGCATAACGGGGCTGCATAGCTGCATTTTCCCTGTGGCCAAGTAGCGTAGAGTTGTCAACAGCTTGATCTCTGCTGTTATCGGGTTGTTTCTGTTTGTTGGTGACGTGATTGCACCTCTGACTAGCTCTACTACGATCATAATACCCTCGCGATTGAGGCGGTACCTTTTTATGAGCTCTGTATCATTCAATATCTCCAAAGTGTTGACGTGATTGCAACGACGATTGCCGGCAGCAGCCATTTTCGGATCGCTGTGAGTAGGTCTTTAGCGACTTAGAAGTCCTCTGGACTGCTTCTAACTTCTCCTGGACTTAGGAGCTGTTTTTAGCTCTCAAACCCTTTGTGAAATACTCTTATCCCAAACATTTTGGAGTCCAAAATTTATGAGTGACACGCCCATTATTTTTCGGAGTTGCTCCTAAATTGCAGAGTTAGGACCAACTTTTACCCTTAAAATGCTTTGTGAATACCGAAGATTCAAACGTGCTTATTATTGGTTTATATATTTGTCAAATAATGAATCGCCTGTGTCATTGGTCTAATAAATGTCAACAAATACCACGCTTTAATATGACATGCTTACGTACGCTATGGGCGCGAACGGCAAGCCACGCGATATTTCTTTAAGTGCTATCGGAGAGTGTTCGGTGCTATCATAGACAGCCCTGCAAAATGCCAGGAAGGGGCAGAAGTACCAAAAGTAGACCATTTTTACGTTACCACGTTGATGGCACTGGAACCACCAAAAGTGGTTCTCTGTGGCTCAGTTGGTAGAGCACAGCGTTGGCAATGCTTAGATTGTGGGTTCAATCCCCACTGGGACCACATAT
The DNA here is from genome assembly GCA_029706075.1 of Aldrovandia affinis. NCBI lineage: Eukaryota > Metazoa > Chordata > Actinopteri > Notacanthiformes > Halosauridae > Aldrovandia > Aldrovandia affinis. The sequence goes on from JAINUG010000128.1 coordinate 1,908,903, forward strand.
ACTGAAAATGTATGCATTCACTACTGTAAGTCGCTTTGGATAAAAGCGTCTGCTAAATGGCGTATATTATATTACATTATTACACTACTTTTATAGATGAAAGCGGGACATTCTGGGACTGAATTAATTTCTTTGTTTTAATGTTGAGTTTGTTAGTTTTTCATTTTAAATTGGAATAAACAATGTTCCATGATCTATTCCATTGTATTACAGTTTTTCACAATTGTTAACACACAAAAAACAAAAATTCGGCACAATTTGCACAACCTTGACTTCATGTACCAATCGCTCGACCCAATTTGGCACTACTTCACACTCCCTTATCTGCATTAGACTCTGACTTTCCTTCTTTACACTCTGATGTCAATTACACATCACCTTGTTGTCAAAACACTACACACAATGTTCAGTTGTTGCACACACTTCTCAAGTAAAATCTCAAAGCATCAACCTACAACACACAAAGTCAAATCTCTAAACATTCAGGTCTGTTGAGCAATTTGCAATCAGGACTGCAGCATAAAAGTGCCTTGAGCCTCTGTTTTGTTTGGTGAACAATGGAGAACTTTGAAGAGAGAGACAACCAGAGAAGGAGAGGGGTAAGAGTGAGAGGTGGAGGAGGAGGAGGGAGAGGAGGAGGAGAAGGAGGAGGAGGAGGAGGGAGAGGAAGACAAGGAGAAGGAGAAGGAGGAGGGAGAGGAAGAGGAGGAAGAGGACAAGGAGAAGGAGAAGGAGGAGGAGGAGGAGGAGGAGGAGAAAGAAGAAGGAGAACGGTCATCTCTAATGAGATTCGGGCCACTGTGGTAGACCATGTGCTCAACCATGGTTTGAGCATGAGGGAGGCTGGCCAGAGGGTCCGACCAAATCTCAGCCGCTTTACAGTTGCTGCCATCATTAGAACCTTCAAGAAAGAGAACAGGTATTTCTCTTTTTTTTTTGTGTACTGTAATACTGCATATCAATAGAATACAGTGTGCTCACAGTATTTGTATTTTGCAGGACTGAAAGAGAACCACACCGTGGAGGAAGAACACGCACTTTCACAGTCGAACAGGAGACTGAAATTGTAAATATGGTTTGTGAGAACAATGCTATCACACTCCGACAGATACAAACTAGGATCCTGGCTGACCATGCTACATTCAGGAACGTCCAGACCATCAGCCTCTCTACATTGGACCGTATTCTTCGCAGGAATGCCATGCGGATGAAACAGGTGTACAGGGTCCCATTCGACCGAACACAGACCGCGTCAAGGAGTTACGGAGAGAGTTTGTGCTTGTAAGTCCCATACATTCAGCACTGACACATGCATGTATTGTACCTGTAATCCAATATTGTCCCTTTTCTACAGTGCCTCACTGTAGCCCACAGTGTTGACCTCTCTGTGTCCATACTGTAACTCGCATTCTCATTCTGTCTGTTTCAGCGGATCCAGGAGCATGACACAGCTAATGAGGTATACGAGTATATCTTCATTGATGAGGTTGGATTCAACCTGGCGAAGAGGAGGCGCCGGGGCAGAAATGTCATTGGCCAGCGGGCCATTGTTGAGGTCCCCGGCCAGCGTGGTGGGAACATCACAATGTGTGCTGCAATGAACCACCATGGGATCCTGCCCACCTAGGGGCCTATAACACTGCCCGTCTCCTCGCCTTCCTGGATGGCCTGCATGACCTGCTGGTACCACCTGGCCAGATAGATGGCCCACAGCGGATCGATCACGTCGTCATCTGGGACAATGTGAGCTTCCACCGGGCTGCTCAAGTGCATGAGTGGTTCCAGGACCACCCACATTTTTCCGTTCTATACCTTCCACCTTATTCTCCTTTCCTGAATCCCATTGAAGAGTTTTTTTCAGCTTGGAGGTGGAAGGTATATGAACGGAACCCACAGGGCCGGGTCCCACTGCTCCAGGCCATGGAGGAGGCTTGTGGCGACGTGAGTGTTGAGGCCTGTCAGGGCTTCATGCGCCACTCGAGGCGTTTCTTCCAACGCTGCATGGACAGGGAGAACGTTGCCTGTGATGTGGATGAGGCCCTCTGGCCAGACATGAACCGGAGGCGTGATGCCTAATTTATTTTTGTGAAGGGGGAGGGGGGGGGTTGAGCAGGCCGGTTTACTGTACTGTACTGTTCTCTGTGTGTACCAAAATAAAACTTTTTTTGCTGCATATTTGTGTGCTGTTTTATGTTTGACTATGAACAAAGTAGGCCTACACTGAGACATTTTACAAAAGGAGAAATGGCTCATTCTCCAGAGTCATTGTCATTCATATGGTGTGTTCCATTTCTATGATTGTGTTTTAAATTTTGCACTTCAGTGTGCTGTAAATGCTTGGTAGTGTGCAGCAAATGCTTAGTTGTGTGTACCAAATGAAAACATGAGTTCCATTTTGTGAACAGTTAAGAGATTTGATGGCAAAGAGTCATCTTGCAAAGGGAGTGTCAGGTTTAGAATTTTGTGTGTGAGGTTTTCAGTTTTGTGTGTGCAGTTTTGAGAAAGCCGTTATTGTTTTGAGAAACGTGTGTTAACAATTGTGAAAAACTGTAAATGTTGTTATACTTGAATTGTTAAACATAAAGAAATTTAACTCATGTCGCGTGTGGGCAATAAAGGGCTTTTTCTTTTCCCCATGATGGCTGTGTTCTTCCAGGGAATAAGTGAAGTCGAGGCAGTGTGCGAGTGTTAGTGATGTGCAGGCCAGTGTTTTTCCACCTGTTTATTTGTATAACAGAATCAATTCAATCTCTTTGTATAGTGCTTTTCCTTAGGTCACCTGACTTGACTGAAACTCTTCCCACACTGTGCACAGTGGTACGGCCTCCCCCCTGTATGAGTTTGCTGGTGTCATGGGCAGGCTCTGACTCCGCTAACTTCACCTCACCTCAGAGCGAGCGAGCAGCAAGACAAACAGTTTGAGTGTGTGGTCGTGACGGGCAGCTGCCGAAGGCTGAGTGACAAGAACAAGCATAACAACTCCTCCGTTCGTCGTAGCCTTTGGCTACACTGAGTTTAATAACATTTCGGTAGAGTACTACAAATAAAGAAAAGTCAACAAGGTCGTAACTATAGGGTCGCCACAGACTCCAGGGGCAGGTGCATTTTGAACTTGTGATACTTGATACAAACTTGACAATGGCTTCACTGCCGTGCACACCAAACGGAAATTCAAACGTGTTTTATGCTGATCAGTTTTTATGCAGCTAACACTTTCTTGTTTTTAATGTTTGGATCCTGCTTAATTTTCTCACTTTGAAGAAGGACCAAGTATGAGAGTCGGCCTGCGACGAATACCAAGCCCTGCGAGTCAGCCGAATATGTCTGGGAAGAAGCGCTGCTACCAGTGAAAAGGCGGCATATATGTTTTTACTATTTTTAATTGTTGCAATATTTTTTATAAAAATACAATACAGTCGGGCTTATGATGAGGGTGCAGACATCAGCCCTGGCGCTGCTGGATGGCTGCGCACTGGCCACGGACGCCAGTAGTGGGTGAGAGCCCAACATTCTCACGACTTTCACAGGCTTTTGTGGGTCTGCTTCAGGACCGCAGTGTTAGCATAATGGTTTGCACTGTGATCAGCTGGATGCTAAGGAGGGAGGAAGTGACCAGCTGGACAGAGGAAATGAGCAGCTGGATATTAAGGAGGAAGTGAGCAGCTGGATGGAAGAAGTGAGCAGCTGGATATTAAGGAGAGAAAGTGAGCAGCTAGATATTAAGGAGAGAAAGTGAGCAGTTGGATATTAAGGAGAGGAAGTGAGCAGCTGGGTGGAGGAAGTGAGCAGCTGGACGTTAAGGAGAGAGGAAGTTAGCAGCTGGACAGAGGAAGTGAGCAGCTGGATGTTAAGGAGAGAGGAAGTCAGCAGCTAGACGGAGGAAGTGAGCAGATGGACGTTAAGGAGGGACGGAGTGAGCAGATGAAGGACCAGGTTGACTGTGCTCAAACTAAGCTTTTAAAAAAAATGTTATAGCCCACCACCACCCCCCCACTCTGGGGGCCCCTGCTTTTATCTTTTAGTTTTTTCTTTTTACAACCTGATAATTTCGGTAGAGTACTACAAGTAAAGAAAAGTCAACAAGGTCGTAACTATAGGGTCGCCACAGACTCCAGGGGCAGGTGCATTTTGAACTTGTGATACTTGATACAAACTTGACAATGGCTTCACTGCCGTGCACACCAAACGGAAATTCAAACGTGTTTTATGCTGATCAATTTTTACTGTGGTTGACTGTGCTCAAACTAAGCTTCTTTTTATTTTTTTTAAAGCCCACCACCACCACCCCTTTGAGGAATCAAAGAATAGGGCCATGGAGGCGGCGCGATACTGAAAAGAGTCTGTGCCTCATCGCCGAGGCGAAGTACGAAAAATTGGTGTGTGCTATCATTTTCTCTCTCATTTTATCCATATGTAAAGTTGGCACTAGATTAGTGTAAGTAACCCGCACGGTGAACTGATCATTCACAAACAAAATGATCATTTATTAAACTAATACTGACACACAAAACAAAGGGTGGGGTCTTCAGGGGAATACAAAAACATAAAATCCACAATCCTAGCTCGTTGTCAATGTTCGTAATCCAATTCAAAATCCAAGTCAGTTCCGCAATCCAGTCCGTAGTCAATCCAAAGGGGGTCCTCAAAACAATCCAATTTCATACACCAAAAACACTCCAACAATCACTCTTTCTCCAAATACTGGCTGGTCAAATACACTTCACAGTACTTACTCTTACAAACACACAGCAACTCCTTCCCACACACGTTCCTACTCCTCTCCCAGTGTAATGGGAATCAGCCCTTTAAATAGGCCTTGAAATGGCCTTCAGCTGGTCGTTAGTCCCATTGCCTTGGCTCAGGTGTGACTGTGGCCTGCTGGGAAATGTAGTGTTCTCGGGCTCCCATGTGTTGTAGGCCAGGCAGCCATTTCCTTGTGCAGCCCCTTGGGCTGCCACAGTAGTTTGGCAGCACCTACAGTGAAACGCAAGCAGTGGGTTTGAATGGAGCATGGTGAAGCACGGGTGTGTGTTTCTGCCACAGGACCATACAGTCGGGCTTATGATGAGGGTGCTGTTTGAAAACAGCGAGGTGCAGACATCAGCCCTGGCGCTGCTGGACGGTCACAAGACTGGCCACGGACGCCAGTAGTGGGTGAGAGCCCAACGTTCTCACGACTTTCACAGGCTTTTGTGGGTCTGCTTCAGGACCACAGTGTAGCATAATGGTTTGCACTGTGATCAGCTGGATGCTAAGGAGGGAGGAAGTGAGCAGCTGGATCGACTAAATGACCAGCTGGACAGAGGAAGTGAGCAGCTGGATATTAAGGAGAGGAAGTGAGCAGCTGGATGGAGGAAGTGAGCAGCTGGATATTAAGGAGAGAGGAAGTGAGCAGCTGGATGGAGGAAGTGAGCAGCTGGATATTAAGGATGGAAGAAGTGAGCAGCTGGAGAGAGGAAGTGAGCAGCGGGATGGAGGAAGTGAGCAGCTGGATATTAAGGAGAGAGGAAGTGAGCAGCTGGATATTAAGGAGAGAGGAAGTGAGCAGCTGGACGTTAAGGAGAGAGGAAGTGAGCAGCTGGACGTTAAGGAGAGAGGAAGTGAGCAGCTGGATATTAAGGAGAGAGGAAGTGAGCAGCTGGATGGAGGAAGTGAGCAGATAGATGTTAAGGAGAGAGGAAGTGAGCAGCTAGACAGAGGAAGTGAGCAGATGGACGTTAAGGAGGGATGGAGTGAGCAGATGAAGGAGCAGGTTGACTGTGCTCAAACTAAGCTTTTTTTTCTTCTTTCGCGAGAAGGTCGATGACATTCGCAACTCCTGAAACAGTTGGGTTATAGTAATAGATTAATCCCCAAAACTGCTAACATCAGCCTGAAGATGGATGGGAAGATCACATCCGACAAAACGGAGATCGCCAACAGCCTGAATGGGTTTTTCTCATCCGTGAGCAAACATCTAGTTTCAAAGTTGCCCAGGCAAACAGATAGATATGGTGAAGCCCTCTCTTTCGAGAGAAGGTTGACGACATTCGCAACTCCTTCCCACCATCTTCTCCCTCACCTAATTCTCCCTCACCCATCTCGCTACCAAACTTCTCTGGTTTGATTGTGCCTTGTCATCTCCACTGACATCACCTCAGTGAGCAGCCAGAGACAGTTTGAGTCTATGAGAGAGGAAGTGAGCAGCTGGATATTAAGGAGAGAGGAAGTGAGCAGCTGGATGGAGGAAGTGAGCAGATAGATGTTAAGGAGAGAGGAAGTGAGCAGCTAGACAGAGGAAGTGAGCAGATGGACGTTAAGGAGGGATGGAGTGAGCAGATGAAGGAGCAGGTTGACTGTGCTCAAACTAAGCTTTTTTTTCTTCTTTCGCGAGAAGGTCGATGACATTCGCAACTCCTGAAACAGTTGGGTTATAGTAATAGATTAATCCCCAAAACTGCTAACATCAGCCTGAAGATGGATGGGAAGATCACATCCGACAAAACGGAGATCGCCAACAGCCTGAATGGGTTTTTCTCATCCGTGAGCAAACATCTAGTTTCAAAGTTGCCCAGGCAAACAGATAGATATGGTGAAGCCCTCTCTTTCGAGAGAAGGTTGACGACATTCGCAACTCCTTCCCACCATCTTCTCCCTCACCTAATTCTCCCTCACCCATCTCGCTACCAAACTTCTCTGGTTTGATTGTGCCTTGTCATCTCCACTGACATCACCTCAGTGAGCAGCCAGAGACAGTTTGAGTCTATGAGAGAGGAAGTGAGCAGCTGGATATTAAGGAGAGAGGAAGTGAGCAGCTGGATGGAGGAAGTGAGCAGATGAACGTTAAGGAGAGAGGAAGTGAGCAGCTGGATATTAAGGAGAGAGGAAGTGAGCAGGTGGATATTAAGGAAAGAGGAAGTGAGCAGCTGGATGGAGGAAGTGAGCAGCTGGACGTTAAGGAGAGAGGAAGTGAGCAGCTGGATGGAGGAAGTGAGCAGATAGACGTTAAGGAGAGAGGAAGTGAGCAGCTAGACGGAGGAAGTGAGCAGATGGACGTTAAGGAGGGATGGAGTGAGCAGAAGAAGGAGCAGTGAGAGAAAGAAGCTCCACATAGTTTCCTCTGTTTTTGGATCCAGCGCTTTCATCGTGTCCCCGAAATGAAAGTTCCTGCTTGCCCAAAAAAATGACAGTCTATCAGTCTTTTTAAGATTTCCCTATTTTTCTTCACCTTTTCGTTGTGGAGCTCCGTTTCCCTGCGCACTTGCTCACTCAGCTGTAGATCCACTCTGGTTTCCCCAAAAGTTTTGGAAAGCACCGTTGCTTGTAAGTGTCCGGTAGTGCTTTGGTGTCTCGTTGCTGCCTTGGTTAGGCAAGTCAAATTTACAAACCCAGTGTGGCTCCAAACACCATGTCAATCAGTGGCAAATAACAAGCACTCCCAGCAATACATTTTGCAGTGTTCCTCGGAGCCTGTGAGCCAGGGGTACCGCTCGTAGTTAGTGGACTGAAAGTGGCGGACAAATCGTTTTCCCGGTTGTGACAGGCTTGCTAGCTTCGGAGTTGCCCGACCTTTCTTAACGATGTCCAGCTTTTCTTGAAAAGTCCGTCTTGAAAATGGCTTTGACAATAAATCTGCAACTAAATCAATTTCTTCTCCTCCTTCAGCCATTGTGGGTTGACAAAACAGCTATTAAATCAACACAACTATATTTTTGCTCGTGCAGCTCGCTACAGATGCAGTTTGCTATCTCTGGCTAGTACACTCTCTGACTATTGGCAGTTCACAGAACTATGGCCTGAAGTAACCCCAAAGAGTGTGAACTGTGTTTGTATTGCCAGCGGGGAGCCAACGGGTGAGAACAATGGTTTTGCCCCATACGTCTCTCAGGCCCCACACTAATCCTGTCTCAGCAAAGCAGGACACAGTGGGGACTGTTCTCAAGACTTGACCACATCACTGAGTTTAATGTGTTATACTGTAAACTTCATCATTCACATGTACAGTATAAGCATGTTTGGTGTTGTTGGAGAGCTGATGTAATGAGCAGTGGGTTGGTGTCATTGATGATGGGGTGCGAGTGGTGCTTACTGAGGATCTCAGAACACCGTTCAAAAGTGAACGGTGCAAATGCAAATGATCTGCAGTCAGCAGCCGTCTGTGATGTACTCATTACATGAGACTGGCAGTGTGACGCGCATACAGATAACAGCGCAGGAAGTGGTTCTGTTTTTCAGTGATTGTGTCCTTATTTGGTATTTGGTTTCTTTTGATGTGTAGGGGGAAAAGTGGAATACATCGCGGAGATTCGTACTACGACCTCCTGCGCTCCTCCTGCGTATAGCCGTTTTTGTATTCTTACATTACGCAAATTCTGTTTGATGTTTCTCTGCAAGTCCGGCTAATAAACATTTTCATACCAATTTTTTGGAAAATAGCAACATTTTACTCACCAAAAATGAAAGTGAAAGTCGAGCCTGCCCTGTCGTATTTCTGGCATAAGTTTTAATTCGCTTTAGGGCTGAAAATGTCCGCTCAAATGTCTGAATCACAGACTGATGTTAATTATATTTTGTCCATGAATACTTATTAAATAATTCCAAATGGTCTGTTCGCTTCCTTTCATAGCTGTTCCCCTGGTTGCGCTGCATCCAGACGTGTATTTTCATATTAAAGCATTTAACCAATCACATTACATCATAGTCAGACACTCTCTGACTATCCAATCAAAGGATGTGAATACGCTGACGTTACCTAGGCCTTCTAGAAGGCCTTCGTGTCCCCAACTCAAAATCTGATTGGTTGAAGCAACAGTTTGATCAACACTTATTTTATGCTACAGGGCCTGCAGAACTGATTGTGAAGGCCTACAGGCAGATTTCTTTGACCCTGGCAACAAATGATGGCTGAAATGTGATTGGTTAAATGCTTTAATATGAAAATACACGTCTGGAAGCAACGCAACCAGGGGAAAAGCTATGAAAGGAAGCGGACAGACCATTTGGAATTATTTAATAAGTATTCATGGAAAAAATATAATTAACATCAGTCTGTGATTCTGATATTTTTTAGGCCAGCAGAGAAGGCCTTGCAGGCCCTGATGGCCCACCACTGAGTGAACGAAATTAACAGTTTAGAATTCGTCGCACACTACAAAATGGCGTACACACTAGTGTACTATATAGTGAATAGGGAGCGGTTTCGAACACAGCCTACGAGAGAGGAAGTGAGCAGCTGGATATTAAGGAGAGAGGAAGTGAGCAGCTGGATATTAAGGAGAGAGGAAGTGAGCAGCTGGATGGAGGAAGTGACCAGATGGACGTTAAGGAGAGAGGAAGTGAGCAGCTGGATATTAAGGAGAGAGGAAGTGAGCAGCTGGACAGAGGAAGTGAGCAGCTGGACGTTAAGGAGAGAGGAAGTTAGCAGCTAGACGGAGGAAGTGAGCAGATGGACGTTAAGGAGGGACGGAGTGAGCAGATGAAGGACCAGGTTGACTGTGCTCAAACTAAGCTTTTTTTTTTTTATAGCCCACTGTACTGAAACGCTTCCCACACTGTGCAGTGGTACAGCCTCTCCCCTGTATGAGTTTGCTGGTGTAGTTTAAGATGTCCATCTCTGAAACTCTTCCCACACTGAGCACAGTGGTGGAAGCAGCAATGTAGGGACACGGCACAGTGCGGTAGTTATTTAACTGTGCCCTCATCTTGCTTTCAGATTGTCCACAATTGACCCATCGCTAAACCACGCCCCCCTTAGTTATTGTTGCTAAGTCCGTCAAGCTTTCGGAGCCAGCATGGCGCTACCGCTGTCGCTAACTGCTCTCCCTGGATAAATTTTATCCAATTTTTGGAAAATAGACAAAGAGATTTCAGATAGAACCAGACAGAAGGGCTTACAGCAGTGTTTCTCAAATAGTGGGGCGCGCCCCCGCGATGCCAGGGGCCCCGCGCGTGTGACCCCGGGGAACATGCTTTTTTTTGCCGTACTAGAATAAAGTGTAATTGATAAAAAATCAATTAAAAAAACCAACCTTTTTTGCACCGCGGACCGGTTCCGAGGGGCGCAATTATTTCCTCGCGTAGCACCCCGTCGACAGAAAATGGGGCGCCGTTTACGTGGCTCGCACCGGGTGCTGGCAACCCACGCTACGCCACTGCCCGAAAGCTAAGACGAGGAAATATGACGAAGCATATGTAGCGCTTGGCTTCACTGTGACTACGGTGGGAGACGAGGAAAGACCGGTGTGTTTACTGTGTCTTAAAATGTTGGCAGCGGACAGCATGAAGCCAAATAAATTAAGGCGTCACTTAAAGACATTACACCCCAATCACGCTGATAAGCCGCTTCAGTTTTAAGAAAACGCGTGCGAATATTGCCGACAATCATCCCGCTTTGTGAATGCTACTTCAGAAAACCAGCGAGCACTGTTAGCATCATATAAGGTGGCGTACCAAATTGCTCAGTGCAAAAAACCCCACACCATAGCATTTCTTTAATGTTAATAAGGATACAATGTTATGCAGAGGTGTACTTATAACAATTTTATAGACAAATGATACTATTTATAGTCGCGGCGGAGAGTGGGGGGCGCGAAATGTTTTCTTCTTCCTAGGGGAGGCGTAACAGAAAATAATTGAGAAGCACTGGCTTACAGTATGCTTTCGAAGGTTATATCCAAGATATCACAATTACTCAGCAAAAAACTTAAGCAAAAAAAATTCCAGCCCGTGTCCTCAGAGTGTGCGCCGACCAGCTAGCGGAGGTATTTACCTCTATATTCAACCTCTCCCTGAACCAGTCGGCTGTCTGCAAGACTAGGGAGATGATAGTGGACTTCAGGAAGTAACAAGGGGGAGGGGGTCACGCCCCCATTCACATCGATGGAGCTGAAGTGGAGAGTCTCCTGCTTCAAGTTCCTCGGTGTGTTCATCAATGATGACCTCTCCTGGTCCAAGCAATCGGACGCAGCAGAAAAAACTGCCCAAAAGCGCCTATACTTCCTGAGGAGACTCAAGAAGTTTGGCATGTCTGTCAAAACTCTAACCAATTACTATTGCTACCTAGCTAGCATAGCCTTTCATATAAAGGGGTCTTCTTAAAAGCAACTACCTTGCTGGTATTACAGATATAACATTTGCTTGTATTTACTTGCAGAGAAACAATGACTGATTGATTTACAGCAGCAACAGTCGGAAGAAAATCAGCAGACCGGCTGCTTGAAGAATTAGAAGAGCATATTACCAGCCAGAAAGTGTGCCAGGCCTCGTTACGTAATAGGACCAATGCAAGGTAATCATATTTCCTCAAGGCTTTGCCTAGTTCAGTTTAGTCACCCACTTAAATCAGCATTTTGCACTATAATCGCTGTAGGATATTTGTAGCCACTTAAAAGAATAAATCGATAGCTTGTAAAATGGCACAACTTGCCTAAGCCGCGCCCAGACCCAACGGGAGAATACGCGCGAGATAGAAACATGCAACTTGCGTGGAAAATACAGTGACTGATTTACAGCAGCAGCAGGAAGAGTTATTGAAATCAGCAGACCGGCTGCTTGGCTGTTGGAGAATACTGGTATGAGATTGATAGTGTGGCAGGTCTCTATGTTAAAGCAATACATTTTACTCATGTCAAAGCAACAAAATGAGTAAAAAAATTAAGATAGAAGCGAAAGCCTACAGATCACAGAGTAAAAGTGAGTCACCGCATCACCTGGCGATTGAGACAGAGGACAACGACATTAAGGAGCAACACTGTTCCTGTAAAGCTGGGTAGGTCTCTATTCACTATTACAATCATTAAAAAGCAAAAGCAGTAGGCCTATATAACATTACATTCAGTAGTAAGTTAGCTAGCATTAGCTAACTAACGTAACATTAGTAGCCTAGTGTGCTGTAACGACATTACTCTGGTTAGCTCCACAGGTTTCTGCGCCCATCTCGGACTTATCCATACCCTGGACCTCTGTAAAGCAAAAAATATCAGCAGTGTGTCAGCCCAGTCCTCCACAAGATTTGGGTACTCGGGACTGGGCTTCCCACTGACAAAGTGCTGAAATAGTCATTAAAAAATAGTATTACATTTTGACATCAAGGTAACGTTACCCACTTGGTTTTCTAGAGCTTGACTGTAACATCTTAACGTTAGCAAGCTGGCTGGATCACAAATAACAAAGCTAACATTTAGTCTAACTTTACCAACGTTGCAACCCGGAGCTGTATATCCAGACTGTAGCTACGTTAGCTTAGCTGGCTAACACTTTTCAGGATTTGATTTAGGTTTTGGAAAGGGAAACAGTCAGGTTAGTTACAGCTGATTTGTTCATTTGATTCGATGGGTATATTTGTGTTATTAAAGAGATAGCAACATCAAAAACCGACTTTTCCAGTTGACTCACCATAGTGGCCACTTCCACATTACAATAACATCATTGCACCCCCCGGTTTCCATATTTGGTAAATACAGTGGAACCTCAGTTATCGAGCACCTCTGTTATCGTACGATTCGGTTATTGATCACTTTTTTCGGTGAAAATATGTCTCGCAAATCGTACATCTCCTCGGTTATCGAGCAAGGAAATCCGTCCGTTACGAACCTGTACGTTCCTAAGGACATTTGTTCAAAATGGAGTGAGGTAAAGTTTTGTTGAAAAATATCACCCTAACAAAGCTGTTGCAAGCCGTGTCGTAAACATGTTTAATGACAATGCCTTGTCACATTTCAGGCAAATTTCAAAGCAGAGGCAAAAACAAACCTCTCTGGACAGGTTTTTAGTGAGAGAGGGATCCAGTCAGTCTCAAGCAGGTCCTAGTGGCACAAAGAAACAGAGAAGGGAAAAAACCCTAGAAAAAGACTTACCTGAAGTCTTTATGGAGGGGGATTCCCCTTCCAAACAATAACACCTCTCCTCCTCCCTCCCCCCTCCTCACCATCTTACATACACCAACAAGAGTTCAATAAAGGTCAAGTGAAGTTAAATGTTCATTTATTCTATTTAGTCTTATATTTATTTTATTGTTTTCTGCATGTAAAACGATAGTTATTCTGTATAAAATGTATTTTTTGTTAATATTTTTGGGTGTGTGGAATGGATTAATTGGATTTACATTATTTCTTATGGGAATTATTACCTCGGTTTTCGAGCATTTCGGTTTTCGGCTGACTTTCTGGAACGGATTATGCCCGGTAACTGAGGCTCCACTGATATACAAATATGAGTGAGTTATGATTTATACTTTATCCAGTGACTTGAATTTGGCGCCGGACACTACTGGCCAATCACGTAACGGCACGCCCTCCTTTCCGCATCATATGAATCTCCAATGTGACAGAAAGATGCTCAGAAAAGGCATGTCACCCTCTCTTTAACATGCAGTGATGATTAGTGTCACATGCTTGTTACCAGCGATAGCGATACTCTATGTTAAAGCAAAATTGTCAACTAGGTTAGTGTTTAGAGATGTTGCATTGAAAGGTACTAGTATGGTTTTGTAAAACAGGGCCCTGTAAAGACCGTGTTTTAAATAACATTCTTTATATATAAATAACAAACAAGTCTTTATCTAATTTCTCTTTATTTCAGATCTTCCTCTACCCAGGGCCAGCGGCCAGCATCAGTGCTGTATAGATAGCGTTCAACATGGTGTGCATCTTTTTTTTGAAATTTCAAACTAGACCTTCTCACAAAAATAGGAATATTTAAGTTTGTGTTGTGTTCCATTTACAGATGTTCCCAGTAGCAGCAGCTCTGGTGTTCCTCGAACAGCTGGTATGCACTCCTGAACATGGTTTTGACTGTATTGATAACCTCAGGCCTAGGCTGTGTCCGAAACCACTCCCTATTCCCTATTTAGTACACTACTTTGTGTGGACGCCATTTTGTAGAGTGCGACGAATTCTAAAATGTGAATTTCGTACACTAAATAGGGAACGAGAAAATACCCACAATTCACCGTGATTTGTAGTGTACATCGACTGTACCCTACTTTACCCTAGAATTGATCCCGTCTACCACAATGCAATGCGGTTGTGTCATACCGAAGGAGAGAAGGGACGGCGGTAGAATGGCGACAGAAACGAATACAGCGACGGCGACAGAAATGACCGCAAATTTTGTTTATAAATGTAAGTAACGTTAAGCTAGCTACCTTTTCTGTATTTAACACGTTAATAGCCTGGCTTTTGTACGTAAGTTACCTCAGGAAAGCTCTGATTTATTTATATAGGCTAGCACATTTCAAACATAATGGGCTTTACAAAACGTACAAAAGCCAGGCTATTCCTGAGGTAACTTAACGTTAGACTAACGTTAGCAATGACTGGCTCTAAAGTCGTCAAGTAAATTTGCCAAATTTCGTTTATTCAAGGGACTGATGAAGGCGTGAGGAAGCTCATACACGCGCCGGATAGAGCACAGAGCTGCCTTCTCCGGGCGTAGAAACGCGGCTCACGGTTGGGAGTAAGAGCTAATACAGTGTAACAATATTTTGAGTGATAAAGTTACGTTATTTTCCCTACTGAATACAGTTCTGTACAATTGTACTGTACATTATACACTGTACAATTCATATAACGTTAGGGAAAATAATGTATTTACCTGTAACCGTTATGACCTTATTGTTCATAAAGGGTTTAGCCATAAAACTTTATAATGTTATTTTTACAAGTCATTTGTTGAATGCAAATGTAAGTAATACTTTGTGTTACCTAGGATTGTCCTCAAAGACATTGGGCTGGAGGGGGTGGTGACCCCGCTTAGAGCAGGGAAAAAGTGGGAGAATTTAAAGACCCACTACAAGGTTTGTTGTGCCTCAGCTCTTATCACAATGCTTGTTCTACAGCTTAAGAATCATTCATGTAGTGACATTGTACTGTGGTGTGCCTTTTATATCTGTTTTTGACAAGTCCGTGCCTTGATCATTTTAAGGAACTCAAACAGCCGCCTACTGGCCAGGGGACTGAGTCAGGCGAAGCCACTGCGGGGTCGTGGAAGTGGTACCCCCTCATGGATGAGGCACTTGGGGGGAGGCCATCTATCCAGCCTCCTTTCCTTGTTGCCTCCGCCTGGGGGGGACATTCCTCGGCTGCTGCAGTGGCTGAGCCTGCAGCAGGACAGGAGACCAGACAGGCAGGACTCAGACCAGAGAGGCAGGAGTTAGGGCCAGGGCCAGGGCCATCAAAAGACGGCGAGAGACCCGGTGTTAGATTTTTTAAAATTGGAAGCTGAGAAGGCAGATGAGAGGGACAGGAGGGATGAGCACCGAGAGGAGAGGCTTCTGTCTCTCCTCAAAAAGATTGTTGAAAAAATGTGAATAAATTAATTTTGTTTAAAACATATGCCTGGTTAATTAATTACTGCATTGTAGTAATGACAGGGAAGGAAGGAAGACGGATGAGAGGATCTGTTTAAGACACATTGAGAAAAAAACATTGAGCCTTTTTTTGTTTTACTACATCTGTAACACATCTCTGTATTACTATAGCAAAACTTTGCCCCATCCAGTAAAACAGTAGAACTGTTCATCAGAACAGTCAAATGGCCAACCACACCTGAACCACCACAGTGAACCTCGCCTGCAGTGACCCTCTGACTGAAGACGGATTTACATCTCACAGATTTTGAAGTATTATTAGCTGCTGTTGCAGAAGGGCATGAACTACTTTTGTGAGTAATGGCAACATATTGGTGTTATGAATAACAAAGTTTAACATATTTTTAGTTATATACACAGATGGAAAGAGGAGATATACCAATATTATTTATTTACTCCAAATATCAAGAGAGTTATGGCCTATTACATATCCAATGTCACCAAAGCATGTTTTTGAGAAAAAAGCGTTTAAAGTTTGCTGTCAATTTTGCCACATTTATTCAGTGTATTCACACAACACACAACTCACAACATACCAAAACATAATAACATTACATCTTTAGCCATGAGTCCTTTTTTCCCCTCTTACTTTCTCTCACACATGCATGGACAGGAGACTGCGGAACCTTCTGCCAGACCGTGGCAGTTGGAACAGTCCATGGTTGGGGTGGCGTCTTTGTCTCAAACCAAAACTGTGTGGTTAACTGAACTGATTGGTTTAAAAATAAAAAAATTAAATTAAATGAATTATGCATAACACATTTACAAATAATTTACACTCACTGAGTGTGTGTCTGGCAGCTCTGTCTTTTTTAAAATTAAAGATAATCGTGGACCTCAAGAGCTGCCACCAGACCATCCGAGCAGAGACAGCCGCTGCCATATGCTCCCTGATCTGCTCTCCACGCTGCTGATCCTGGTGGAGATGTGGCTGGTCAGCGTTGTCATCAGGCCTGAAGACCTCCTCAGCTGGCTCCATAATGTCTCCGTTGGAGACCATGTTGTGCAGTATGGTGCAACAAGCGATGACCTCAGGCGCAAAGGTTGGCTTCACCTCCAGCGACTTGAAGAAAATGGATCTCCAGCGCGTTTTCATAATGCCAAATGACCGTTCAATGATGGACCTGGCCTTGGCGTGACGGTGGTTGAACCTCCTGGCAACAACAAGGCGCACTGGCTCTTTGTATGGAGTTATTAGAGCAATGGGCGCAGACAGGCAAGGGTACCCACCATCCCCAAGGATGCAAAAGCCTTCTGGTGGATACAGCTGCTGGGTGTACAGTGGACTATTTTTCAGGACTCTTGTGTCATGGACAGACCCTGGGTATCCTGTAAAAATATCCAGGAACATCCCCTGGTGGTCGCAGACTGCCTGAAGCTGAACCGAATAAAACAATTTGCGATTCAGGTAGCATTGGGCATCCGCAGAGGGGGGTTTCACTCTGATTTGGCAGCCGTCAATGCTGCCCACAACCCTGGAGAAGGCCGGGGAGCCAGCAAGCTGAGCAAATCCATTTCCTACATTCTCCAGGTCAGCGTGGCTCGGGAAATGGATGACACGGTTCTTCAGTTTCAGCAGCTTCTTGGTGACCCGGTACACCATTTCATGGACCGTTGATCTTGGGATGTTAAAACACCTCGACACCACGGTAGGAGGTGGCACTGGCTAGCCAAAATACAAAGACCAGCACGTCAAGGTAATGGCCCCATCCATGATCATGATGACTACGGAGCATCCCGATCAGGTGCTGCAGGGAAGCTCTGCTAAGCCTGTAATCTGGCTTCAGGTCTGCGTCCTCATCCAGGTACAGACGAAGGACTGGCATGGTGGCATTCAAGTTGCAATAGGGGGCTCTCTGGGTCTCCAGCTAAAATTAACATTATGATAACGTTGTTAAAATTCATACATTATGTTCATAAATGTTAGTGTCCATGTTTAAGTGTTTATAAATTCATGTGTAAGTGTTAATTAATAAATGTTTTCACAACACAACTGTCTCAATTGCTGGGGTTGTCTACAGGGGGTAAATGTGGTGGAACACTAAAGTAGCCTAACGTTACAGCCTTCTTGAACATTAGCCAACTGACCAGAAAGCCAGTAGGGGCCAGTAGTGTATTACCTTAAAGCTAGCTAACATGTTAGATAATAGAAGTTGGTCTATTTACCGGTTCACAATGTTGGCAAATCAACGAAAGATATCTTAGACGCCTAATGCGATTTCGAGTTCGCCTCCGTTTAGCCCTCACGAAAAAAAGTTGAGCCAACAGTATTAAAACCGTAACAGGAATCATGGTAAATAAATTTAATATATGGTAAATAAATTAATACAGTAAACTGCTTTTGCCACCGATAGAGCTCGTGAGTTATCATAACGTTATTTTCTCCGCACGAGCTCACGACTTCCAATACGGTAGCTATTGGTGGCTAAAGCAGTGGCTAGCAGACAGCACCACAGTTGACAAAACCACACTTGCACATTATTAGAATTTCAACAATTTATTTATATGCAAATTATGTACTGATCATCTATTTTCCTATTTTCATTTCATGTAGCTCCACTTCTACCTCTTGAGCTACCTCGAAACATTTGCCATTGTGCATCCCAAGCCATCACCATTAACGCTGGCAAACCTGTTGTCCTCGTAACCATGAATGGTCATAATTATTACTAGTTGAATAAATTCATCTTAGATCAAGATTACAGTAAATGTATGAACACATTCCTGTTTCTAGGTCGCTACAGTCTGGTAATGCCAGAACTACGTTGTCTGTCGTGTGGAGCCACCTGGACAGCAGGTATCAAGGACATCCAGAAGAGTGGCTACTGGCCTGCCAGTGTGTATTTCTGCACTCTGTTTTCTCAGGATGTCTACAAGGAAATGAAAAGTTGTTTGTTGTTGTTTGTTTAATTCCAATGTGGACCTCTGGACATTTAGAAGTACATCATTGTGATTGATTGATTTTGATTTTGTTCACTTCTATATTTCATCAGGCTGGGAAGATATTGGCCGATACCTTTGGCCGAGTTTTGAGCAATGGTGCCTGGTTAGACATGAGTTGGAGAAGATGTGCAAGGTGGAGCTCTTCACTTGTCCATCCTGCACCCCTCATATGCTTGCTGTGTCTGTGGATGGAAACCGCAAGCTCTACCGTTTCAAGAACACTGCAAGGTATTCCTGGATTATTTGTCCTGTGAATAATATATTTTTTTTTTTTCATTCATTTTTTTTATATCTCTAATTAAGTGTTTTGGATAGTGTCTGGATAGAGGAAGTGAGCAGCTGGCCGTTAAGGAGAGAGGAAGTGAGCAGATGGATGGAGGAAGTGAGCAAATGGACGTTAAGGGGGCGTTCACACTGCGGAGCGTTTGCTCACGGAAAGTCATTATTCCCTAGGGGTTGGACGCGGAATGAGCGCTCATAGACCGTTGCGACGCGACTCGCTCATTTTTCCGCTAGCGTATTGGCGCGAAAAGTTGAAAATAGTTCAACTTTTGCGGAGCAGCTCCGCGCATCAACTGTCACTTCACGCCAGGTGACCAATCAAAACGAAGGGGGTTTGTTGATGCGTTGCATACTGGGGGGAAAAATGGAGGAGAAAATAATTTTGGCGGTGTACGACCACCCAGAGCTTTATGATCTGAGGTCCAGTATGTATCACAACATCATTAAAAAAAAACATGCGTGGAGAAACGTCGGTTTTCTTGTTGGGCTCTCTGGCAACTAAAAACGAGCACCGCCCCTCTGCGCCTCCGCGAGTCCCAGCTCTGTGTTCACAAAATATCCAAAGCAGAGCGCATCGCCGATTTCAGGCAGAATACTGTGCTCTAAGGAGAGAGGAAGTGAGCAGCTGGAAATTAAGGAGAGAAAGTGAGCAGCTGGATATTAAGGAGAGAGGAAGTGAGCAGCTGGACAGAGGAAGTGAGCAGCTGGACGTTAAGGAGAGAGGAAGTGAGCAGCTGGATATCAAGGAGAGAGGAAGTGAGCAGCTGGATGGAGGAAGTGAGCAGATAGACGTTAAGGAAAGAGGAAGTGAGCAGCTAGACGGAGGAAGTGAGCAGATGGACGTTAAGGAGGGATGGAGTGAGCAGATGAAGGACCAGGTTGACTGTGCTCAAACTAAGCTCAAACAGGGGAAAAATTAGAAATAAATTTTTTTTTTAATTAAAATTTTAATAAAAAATAAAAAAAAGTGCTAAAGGGTAGTTGCCTCTTCTAGTGATAACACCAAGACCGAAGGAACTGCTATTCTAGCGTAACGAAATTGCCCAAATACAACAGTGCTTGAAAACTAGCCAGCTAAGAGCGCACCTAAAGAATGGCAGGAAAATGCACCCCACACCACAACAGAGCCACCAGAACCTTTCATTCACTCAACTACTGCATGTCCTTTATTTTGGCAGTTACCTGTATTTAAGCATTTTGGCCAACGTTGTTTTTGAGTGTGTCATTAATCAATTATTACATTGGGCTTGGTGCATTTCTACATTAAGGCTACGTTTACACCGTCTGATAAAAATTACCCAATTAAAAATCTTTGCTCAGATGTGGCACACATCGGATATGCATTATGAACGTGTAAACAGTAAAAAAGCACATGGAATCGGATATTTCCAGATCCGTTCTGGGCCGTATTCATATGTGGAAATAAATCTGACATCTGCCAATGCGACTGTCATCTAAACGCACAGATCGGAATTTCCGTCATTCTGATTCGCAAGTCGTTCTAAATGCGGCGCACGTCAGATCAAGCGACAATTATCACACCTTCACACAAAAACTTGTCAGGAAATCAAAGCTGGTCTCATTGAATCTTGTAATGTTGTAAATAGGAAATGTCTGATTATGAACTATTTTTTTTATTTTTTTGCTCTTGTTTATCTGGCCTACACCTTTTATACTCTCCTATATTGAAATGTAATGTACTGTATGAATCTGTAACTGTCTTGTATCAATCTTTCACCTGCCAAGGGACTACAGACTACAAAACTAGCTCTCAAGCCTACTTTGGCATAGTAGGGGAGAGCGGGGTAAGTTGTCACACTGTTCATACCTCCAACCACAGGGGCACTATCTCAAAAGTCAAATAGCTACTTTGTTGCAACTAGGGTCAAATTCAAATTCCTTTTCACAGGTGGTCAAAGATCACTTTAATTACATGTGAGCACACGTTTCGTGTTTGTCTCCTTAAAAAGTAAGTAAATGTTCAAAATTATATTTGTGTACCGAATAAAGGAGACAATGAGGTGTCTCTTGATATGTTAGCTGCAGTCCTATGTTGAACTAGCCTTGAGATTTAGCAAACATTAGCCCACATGCCCGTTTGGGGCAAGTTGTCTCAATGGCTTTGAGGCAAGTTGTCACATGAGGCTAATTGAAATGTGTTTTTGAAGGAAAGAAGCATTGAGGGAAGGAAGAAAGGAACGAACGAACAAAGGAACAAATGAAAGTGAGATGATGGTGAGAAATGATAAAAGAAAGACAGAGAATGGCAGCACACCTCCTGACATAATGTTGAAGGCAGTCAGGCAGGTGAAGCTGGAGAACAAATCAATCAGAAGCACAGCAAACGATTTTAATATAAATTACCGTACTCTGACTCGGTATTATGAAAAGGTTACCAGCGAAGAAATTGTCAGTCAGGCAGCCATGCCAACAACAGTGGTTGGCTATAGAAAGCCACGGCAGGTATTTCCACCTGATTTGGAGATGCAGCTTGTTCATTATATCGCTAGGTCAGCTGACATTTATTTTGGTCTGTCGCCAAGTGAGATCAAAATAATTGCCTACCAGTTTGCTGTGGCACACAAGCTGAAGTTCACACCAATGTGGGCAGAAACAGAAAAGGCCAACTCGGAGTGGTTTACAGCCTTCTTAAAACGGCATCCAATGCTGTCGCTAAGAAAGCCTTGCCAGAGCTAGTAGCTTCAACCAAGAAAATGTCAATGCCTTCAACAATTTAGCAAATGTGCTAGACAGACATCAATTTGGACCAGGGGACATACGGAATGTCGACGAAACTGGGATGACCACGGTCCATAAACCTGACAAAGTAGTGGCCAGACGCCGATTCAAACAAGTAGGGTCACTGACCTCCGCTGAAAGGGGGATGCTTGTCACACTGGCCTGTGCTGTCTCAGCCACAGGAAATAGTATACCTCCATATTTCATATTTCCCGTGTCAACTTCCGCGACCATTTTTTTAAACAACGGACCACCTGGCAGCAAGGGAGCGGCAAATCCTCGGGGTGGATGAAGGATGCGCACTTTTTGACTTCCTGAAACATTTCATTGAGCATACAAAATGCTCAAAGGAGAAACCATGTTTACTCCTTTTGGACAACCACGAATCTCATATGTCCATTGATGGACTCAATTATGCCAAAGAAAACGGCATTATGGTGTCATTCCCACCCCACTGCTCTTAGACAGGTCTGTCTACGGGCCGCTAAAAAGGCACATCAACACAGCGTGTGATGCATGGATGAGGAACAATCCTGGGAAAACAATGTCAATTTATGACATTCCTGGGTTTGTGGCAATCGCTTATCCTGTGGCGGCAACCCCCTTGAACATTCAGGCTGGCTTTAGGGTAGCTGGGGTACAGCCTTACAACAGGGATGTATTTTTGGAAACTTGAGTTTGCGCCATCCTATGTTACGGATCACCCTGCCCCGCCAGGCCCCAGTACCAACCCTGCCCTGCCAGGCACAAGCACAGACGCAGACCCGTTCAGTTCCCATGCCAGCTCACCCTTACCCAGCAATGCCAGTGCTGGCAGCAGACTACCAACTCCAGAGGACTTCCGGCCATTTCCAAAAGCTGGTCCCCGAAAACAAACTAATAATGGAAGAAAGCGGCGCAAAACCGCAATTCTAACAGACACACCCGTGAAGCAAGCACTACAAATGGAAAAATCACAATCTAAAAACAGGCTGTTTCTGGAGGAAGGGAAGCAAAGTGCAAAATCTGGATCTGCCGAGAACAAAAAAGGCAACAGTAAAAGAAAAATAGACGAGTCATCATCAGATGAAGAGGAGTGCTTCTGCCT
Organism: Aldrovandia affinis; assembly: GCA_029706075.1. NCBI lineage: Eukaryota > Metazoa > Chordata > Actinopteri > Notacanthiformes > Halosauridae > Aldrovandia > Aldrovandia affinis. The sequence continues at coordinate 1,931,300 of JAINUG010000128.1, forward strand.
AGTCTGCATGGAGCCATTTTCTAACAGCCGCCCAAAAGAGACTTGGGTGCAGTGTGTGAGATGCAAGAAGTGGGCCCATGATGCTTGCACCCCAGGCCAGGCAATTTATTTGTGCCAGAACTGTGACTCTGAAGATGAGTCTGATTAGAAGTGTTTCGTTGTGCATTACACCACGTCTGTTTTGTTAAGACTAAGCATTTTGTTATTTAATGAATGAGTTCTGTAATGAAATGTACTTGGTTTTGAATTTGAAAGTTAAAAAAAATATATTCACAATTAATTATTTAGTTGTGTTCTTATTTGTTGATAATCCAATGTGACAACTTACCCCACATGCAGCTGGACGTTAAGGAGAGAGGAAGTGAGCAGCTGGACGTTAAGGAGAGGAAGTGAGCAGCTGGATGGAGGAAGTGAGCAGATGGACGTTAAGGAGAGGAAGTGAGCAGATGGACGTTAAGGAGGGACACAGTGAGCAGATGAAGGACCAGGTTGACTGTGCTCAAACTAAGATTCTTTTTTATTTTTATAGCCCACCACCACCCCCGCACAATGGCGGCCTCTGCTTTTATCTTTTAGTTTTTGCTCTTTCTTTTACAACCTGACAATTTCGGTAGAGTACTACAAGTAAAGAAAAGAAAAAACAAGGTCGTAACTATAGGGTCCCCACAGACTCTGGGGGCAGGTGCATTTTGAACTTGTGATACTTGATACAAACTTGACAATGGCTTCACTGCCGAGCACACCAAACAGAAATTCAAACGTGTTTCATGCTGATCAGTTTTTACGCCTTTCTTGTCTTTAATGTTTGGATCCTGCTTAATTTTCTCACTTTGAATTAGGACCAAGTTTGAGAGTCGGCCTGCGACGAATACCAAGCCCTGCGAGTCAGCCGAATATGTCTGGGAAGAAGCGCTGCTACCAGTGAAAAAGCGGCATATATGTTTTTACTATTTTTAATTGTTGCAATATTTTTAAAAAAATACCAAAAATGAAGGGTGCTGTTTGAAAACAGCGAGATGCAGACATCAGCCCTGGCACTGCTGGACGGCCGCGCACTGGCCACGGACGCCAGTAGTGGGTGAGAGCCCAACGTTCTCACGACTTTCACAGGCTTTTGTGGGTCTGCTTCAGGACCGCAGTGTTAGCATAATGGTTTGCACTGTGATCAGCTGGATGCTAAGGAGGGAGGAAGTGACCAGCTCAGCAGCTGGATATTAAGGAGAGAAGAATTGAGCAGCTGCAGATGGACGTTAAGGAGAGAGGAAGTTAGCAGCTAGACGGAGGAAGTGAGCAGATGGACGTTAAGGAGGGACGGAGTGAGCAGATGAAGGACCAGGTTGACTGTGCTCAAACTAAGGTTTTTATTTTTTATTTTTTTTATAGCCCACTGTACTGAAACTTTTCCCACACTGTGCACAGTGGTACGGCCTCTCACTTGCCTAAACAGTGCCTAGAGTTAAAGTAGACCTATTCCAGGGCAGAACACACCCCTATGTAAAGTAGGCATACAATAAGCTAGATAGTAGATAGCCCCTACCTGTATAGCTAACACCCAGCTGTAATTTTGCTACTAGTGCTACCTAGCTAGCATAGCCTTTCATATAAAGGGGTCTTCTTAAAAGCAACTACCTTGCTGGTATTACAGATATAACATTTGTTTGTATTTACTTGCAGAGAAACAATGACTGATTTACAGCAACAACAGTTGGAGGACGTTATCAGACCGGCTGCTTGAAGAATTAGAAGAGCATATTACCAGCCAGAAAGTGTGCCAGGCCTCGTTACGTAATAGGACAAATGCAAGGTAATCATATTTCCTCAAGGCTTTGGCTAGTTCAGTTTAGTCACCCACTTAAATCAGCATTTTGCACTATAATCACTGTAGGATATTTGTAGCCACTTAAAAGAATAAATTAACGATTTTGATTATCGATAGCTTGTAAAATGGCACAACTTGCCTAAGCCGCGCCCAGACCCAACGGGAGAATACGCGCGAGATAGAAACATGCAACTTGCGTGGAAAATACAATGACTGATTTACAGCAGCAGCAGGAAGAGTTATTGAAATCAGCAGACCGGCTGCTTGGTTGATGGGAGAATACTGGTATGAGATTGATAGTGTGGCCAGGTCTCTATGTCAAAGTAACAAAATGACGTAAAAAAAATTAAGATAGAAGCGAAAGCCTACAGATCACAGAGTAAAAGTGAGTCACTGCATCACCTGGCAATTGAGACAGAGGACAACGACATTAAGGAGCAACACTGTTCCTGTAAAGCTGGGTAGGTCTCTATTCACTATTACAATCATTAAAAAGCAAAAGCAGTAGGCCTATATAACATTACATTCAGTAGTAAGTTAGCTAGCATTAGCTAACTAACGTAACATTAGTAGCCTAGTGTGCTGTAACGACATTACTCTGGTTAGCGCCACAGGTTTCTGCGCCCATCAGGCTACTTATCCATACCCTGGACCTCTGTAAAGCAAAAAATATCAGCAGTCTGTCAGCCCAGTCCTCCACAAGATTTGGGTACTCGGGACTGGGCTTCCCACTGACAAAGTGCTGAAATAGTCATTAAAAAATAGTATTACATTTTGACATCAAGGTAACGTTACCCACTTGGTTTTCTAGAGCTTGACTGTAACATCTTAACGTTAGCAAGCTGGCTGGATCACAAATAACAAAGCTAACATTTAGTCTAACTTTACCAACGTTGCAATCCGGAGCTGTATATCCAGACTGTAGCTACGTTAGCTTAGCTGGCTAACACTTTTCAGGATTTGCCATACCTTAGCTTTTGCTGAAATGACGCCACTGGCTGGACCTGGTGTCCACAACTACTGAATTTGTAATAGAATCACCAACATGCAGTGAAAGCACAGACTGTCAGCTGTGCCATTCAGGTGGAAGGAGGCAGCACCTGAGCTAATTCAGAACATGTTCGCTCAGGAGGATGTGACAGGACACCTCTGCCAACTGTGTGAGAGTAGTCCAGCTGTTGTGTGCTGCAGAGACTGTTTACCATCTCAGTTCTACTGTGCTTCCTGTGACAACACCAGACATCAATCTATGATGCTCCACAACAGGGATTCCATGATAGGCGGGTTTTTTCAGCCGCTACCTCCTACTGCAGGCATCACTGTTGAGAATGGGCCCCATGAACATAGTAAGCCAATCATATACTATATTATTATTATCCTATGAACTTGCTTATTATGCAAAACAATATTAATGATTAATTGTATTGTATATTCAATATTAAATAGATCAGAAAGTCATATTTTATGAATATGCAAATGATGTACTGATCATCTATTTTCCTATTTTCATTTCATGTAGCTCCACTCTACCTCTTGAGCTGCCTCAAGACATTTGCCATTGTGCATCCCAAGCCATCACCATTAACACTGGCAAGCCTGTTGACCTCGTAACCATGAATGGTAATAATTATTATTAGTTGAATAAATTCATCTTAGATCAAGATTACAGTAAATGTATGAACACATTCCTGTCTCTAGGTCACTACAGTCTGGTAATGCCAGAACTGCGTTGTCTGTCATGTGGAGCCACCTGGACAGCAGGTATCAAGGACATCCAGAAGAGTGGCTACTGGCTTGCCAGTGTGTATTTCTGCCCCGTTTTCTCAGGATGTCTACAAGGAAATGAAAAGTTGTTTGTTGTTGTTTGTTTAATTCCAGTGTGGACCTGTTGACATTTAGAAGTACATCATTGTGATTGATTTTGTTCACTTCTATATTTTATCAGGCTGGGAAGATATTGGCCGATACCTTTGGCCGAGTTTTGAGCAATGGTGCCTGGTTAGACATGAGTTGGAGAAGTTGTGCAAGGTGGAGCTCTTCACTTGTCCAGCCTGCACCCCTCATATGCTTGCTGTGTCTGTGGATGGAAACCGCAAACTCTACCGTTTCAAGAACACTGCAAGGTATTCCTGGATTATTTGTCCTGTGAATAATATATATATATTTTTTCATATCTCTAATTAAGTGTCTTGGGATAGTGTCTGGACAGAGGAAGTGAGCAGCTGGACGTTAAGGAGAGGAAGTGAGCAGATGGACGTTAAGGAGTGACGGAGTGAGCAGATGATGGACCAGGTTGACTGTGCTCAAACTGAGTTTTTTTTTTTTATATCCCACCACCACCCCCCCACACTGGCGGCCCCTGCTTTTATCTTTTCGTTTTTTCTCTTTCTTTTACAACCTGACAACAAAACCATTGAATTCTAATATAATCTGTTACTTTTGGGAAAATGAAAGAAAAAAACAGAAAACTAATGCATATCCCAATAATGTGAAAAGTATACTTTTTCTCTGGAGATTGGTGTTCTAATGTTGCTTAATGTAAGATTTTAATTTTGCGAGGGAAAAAAACTGGGTTGTGCAACACATAATCCTAGGAACCTAATCATAATCCTTGCCTTATCAAGCGGCAAGAGGAACTGCTCCCCCTTACCTCCAGTCACTCACCACACCCTACACCCCAGACCCCTCCGCTCAGTCTCCTCTGGCAAACTGACTGTCCCCATCCCTCCGGGTGCACGGCAGCCGCTCCTCGCGGTCTCGCCTCTTCTCTGTCCTGACCCCTCGGTGGAGGAATGATCTTCAGCACTCGGTCAGGACTGCCGAATCATTGGCCATCTTCCGCAAGAGACTCAAAATGTAGGTATTTGTATACCTAAAAATAAATTTAAAAATGTTTTACTAACCTTTTTCCTTCCCTGTATTACAGGTACGGTATACAGCTGCCAACATTGATGTCTATTACTGTATTACTGCACTGATCTCTTGCATGAACAATGATTGATCGTACCATGTATTAATGCACATCTTGTAAGTCACTCTGGATAAGAGTGTCTGCTAAATGCTCAAAATGTAAAATATACATGTGGAACGATGGCCACAGTGCACATACCTTCCGCAGGGTCATCGTTTCCACCTGTTTCTTCCCACACTTGCTACACACCTCCTCAGCTCCTGCTGTGAAAACAGTATGAAATTATTAGACAACGGTGGGAGAATTTTAAACCTCTGTGTACATCAGATGCCACACGCAGATTCATCTGAAGCGAAACTCCGCTGTGATTAACGGTGTAGCCAGAAGGCCTAATTAGCAATATAAATATTATTATTATGACATATTATTATATAACTAGCCAGGCACGTGGATGGATTGACCGATTTGGCCCAATCAGATTAAACTAGTTTAAAAGCAGCCCATCACTGGTGCTCAATCATAACTACTTTTGTAAATATCATGTAAGTTCTTGATTTTTTTGTTTCTCATTAAGCAAACAGCACAAGTTACTGTTAGCTACATGAAATGATACACTACAATTAGTAGACTGGCTGCAGGAAGACCAACCAAGAGGACATCAGGGCCTGATCATGGGTAACCCTCAGCCCCAATTTATTGTATTTTTTATTTAACAAATTCTTATTTACAGTGGCTAGGACTGCAGCCCCTCACAAGCTGGCACTCTGTGGCGCTGCACAAACGCCACCCGAAATAAAACGGCTTGTATTATATTTCCATGATCGATCGTAGCTATTATTATATTTGATTTCTTGATTCATTGATTGTACCATTATATTCGATTCCAACCCATTGATTATACTATTGGATATATTGTACCTTGTGTAAATTTGTATTAAATCTGATTCCCACCTGTTGATACACTAACCTAGTGCCAATTTTACATATGGATAAAATGAGAAAGAAAATGATAGCACACACCTATTTTTCGTACTTCGCCTCGGCGATGAGGCGCACTTTTTTCAGCATTGGCTCACCTCCTGGCCTCTTCTAGCGTCGCCTCCTGGCCTCTTCTAGTGCCACCTCCATGGCCTTATTCTTTGATTCCTTTCTCCAGGTCATCTTTTAGTTTTTGCCATTCTGTGTACTTCATGGATTTTCTTCTCCATAACCTGCAGAGAGACAGTACAGCATCATCACAATCTGACAGATTAGTCTAACCTGAAAATGTAGTTAATTTGGCTAACATTAGCTGCCTCGCAAAGCCCTTGAGCAATCTATATAGATAGTCATATGGCCATTCTCACTCACTTTCACCTCCATCGATATCCATCACTGTCTCAAAAAACTCATCAGTCATCACAATTTTTCCTCAACCACCTCATTCCTACCATTGCAGGAATAAGCTGTTTGAGGAATCTCCAATTCACCCTTCGCTAAGCCACGCCCCCTAAACGCAGACTGGCCAATCACAGCGCAGCATAGGACAGGCTCCGTCAGAGGTCAGACAGTTCATGGCGGTGTCACGCTAAAATGTGTCCGGTGCCAAAATGTGTCTGGGTGATGTCATCGGAATTTTGGACTGTAGTTGCTATGCCAACATGATGAGCTCACATTCCTGAGTGACAAAACCCGGAAGAATGTGTCCGGGTGATGTCATTTAGCTACGAATAAGCTGTACAGCTAAGTTAGCTGCCTTGCTACGAACATAATATATGAATTATAATATATAATTATATTATAATTATATAGCCAGCTAGCTACGAAGATAATGATATGCATTGTCTGTTCAGCTGTAGTTAAGTTAGCTGGCTAGCTACAAATATAATATATGGAAGTCATTACATTACAGCTAGGTGGCTAGCTATAAATAACCATTGCTTGCTCAGCTGTAAAACTAGCTAACTGGCTAGCTACGAACATAATATATGAATTATATAGCCAGCTAGCTACAAACATAATAATATGCATTGTCTGTTCAGATGTACAGCTAAGTTAGCTGCCTAGCAAGTATTTAGCTAGCCAGCTAACTTAAATGTACAGCTGAGTTAGCTGTACAGTTAGCTGTAAATTCCGATGACATCACCCGGACACATTTTGGCGTGACACAGCCACGACCGTCATAGTACGTCATTAGCAGGGGCTACTGGGTAATGTAGTTGTTGCTCTTAAAAGTTTGAGGGCACGTTACTATGGAACGCCAGACAGCTCATAATCCATACACGTATTCTTATGATACACGTATAGTTATGTCGTCATACATCCGTATGATCCAATCAGATAGCAGACTTTGAAACGCGTATGCTTAGTAATTTCTGTGTATAAGTCACCACCACGTAAGTGACAAACTATGACAGTAACTAACCTCGGTCTTGTCATCAGATATAATTAATATAATGCACATTTATTTCCGGCGCAAATATATTCGCTAACGTTAGCTAGAGCGGGTGCGGTAACGGTAAATATTATTGTTAAACTACTTGGTTGCCTTTTAAAATTTATTTATTTCAAATTTTTCCCGTTTTTCTCCCAATTTGGTTGCCAATTACACCCTCTATTTATTTCAATTCCCCACCCCCACGAGTCCGCCGCCCGTCCACCGGGAGCGAGACACATTCCTGGCCGAATATTCCCGCCTCGTCCGAGACGGAAACTCTTCATTATGCTGACGTTAGCTAGTGTTGAGCTAGCCAAGTAAGTTAGAGAAATACAAATATAGCAAATATACATATAGAAATACAAATACAACAGTAATTGTTCATTTTCACAGCCTTAAACAATTCATAAATCCGGACAAACACTGCAATACGTTTACAGTGAAATGGAATGCCCTTTTCTGAACAGAACATGCCTAAAAAATGTGATGGCGTCATAAAAAACCGTGTATCGATACACGTAGCATAAAACACACACGCGATACACGTATCATAAAACATACGTGTATTAATTTAATAATAAAACAATAAGTGTATCTTCATAAGAATACGTGTATGGATTATGAGCTGTCTCGCTTCCATACGGTACAAGCAGCAGCGCCAACGGTCGAAGCTTCAGCTAGCAACAGCGGCCTCGTGCTAGCCTAGCGACTAAACAAGCGGGCTAACGTCCTGTCCCTCGAGACGGCTGCCTCGCCCATTCCGGGGCCTTTCCCTGTCAGAACTAAACTAGCTGTGGTCAGAACAATTAAACGAACTTACCAAGCTCGGCAGAACCGTCATTTTCTTCTACTCTCTTGTCGCCGTTAATGTTCTCCGTTATCTTCTGGCGAAAAACACGACGAAATACGGGAGTTTCACAATCCCGCTCCTGACGGTAGCGTAGCGTCGTGACTGGGCCGGCGGGAGACGGCGAGTAACTGAAAGTGAATTGATTAATTCCCTATACTTCTTCAGGCTAGAACGGGCAAAGGGAGGTGTCCGAATTAACCCAAAAAAATGACAAACGCAACTCATTCCACACCCAACTCCTGACGTGACCCTACCCATTCGATTAAAACCCCACTCTGCCAATATAAATGTCTGTCTTCTTCTTAGTACCCCCTTAACCCCTCCCCATAAATACAATGGCCTATCTAATCCCCTAATTATTCCCGCCTTGACAACTCCACCCAATCAAATGTGACACAGCACATGAGTGACAGTTGACAGGCACACACAATGGGAAGGGGGGTTAATTAGGGACAGCACAGGTGGCAAGGCATTTTCAATGTACAATCAGCACTGGCGTTATTTTTTAAAACGTTTTGTTGTTACAAAGACCGCTTTGCTTGCCCTTCAACTGACAATTCCTCACGGCCTGCAGTAACTTTATCAAGCCAACTTAATTAAGAAGAGAATGTTCAGCAACGAAGCTATATAAAACTACAATAGAGGGATTTCATTTTTAAAAAGTAATTTCATGTCCATGCAGCATGCTACTTATTTTCCAGTTTATTTAAGAAAAGCGTGATTAGAGATCGATCATAAGGCATTAAATGAGTTTGTCTGTCTTATATATTTTACTGTTGGAAAACAGGCATTAAAAAATATCGCAAACTGACATTTTCCCGCAACCTCAGTGAATTAACATAAGAGGCGGGAATTTGAGCTTCTCAGGGCCAGAGACAAAATGGCCACAATAAACGGCCAGTTACGTTCACAGTCAACTTGATATTAATGACTAGTTATCTAAGACTAGTTATGGACAACAGTCAATTGCGTATTCACGTTTACAAAACTACTTTCCACATTGCAATGATTAGCTTAAAAATCACAACACAAAAGGTCTTAGAGAAATTAAGGAAAAACATATAACTGCCGAAATGTGAGCAGAAGAAAAGATAATGGCACTATAGTCAAATGGGCACAAATCAAAAAATGTTTTTCTGTAAATGCGGTGCAGACGGAAAAAAAAGTTTTTTTAGGCGGACAATGTAAACACGTATCGTCATTTGGATAAAACAGGTCTTCTAACTTCGTTTAGTGGTTCTCTGTGGCTCAGTTGGTAGAGCACAGCGTTGGCAACGCTTAGGTTGTCGGTTCAATCCGCACTGGGGCCACATATACTGAAAATGTATGCATTCACTACTGTAAATCGCTTTGGATAAAAGCGTCTGCTAAATGGCGTATATTATATTATTATAGTTGGTAACAGTAGGCATGCTAGGCAGGGCGGGAACATGGCCGTATCTACCATTGAGGTATTTTTTCTGAGTTTGAGTTGTATTTTTTTTTACATACTGATTCAGCGTAAAACTTAATAAAAGTGTATCTACTGTAGACAAAACGACTTCACTTCGGTATAGCAAAGAGTTTGTACAAAGCCAAGAATACCGCTCGCTCGCCTGATCACCGCCATCTAGTGGCGTAACAAAGCAGCGTCGGGCCCGAGCCGAGCCGACCCGGATAGCATCCCCTATCGACACGGCCCCCTGTCCTGTGGCCGTGAAAATGCATCCCCCGAACTGTAACCGGGTCTTCTCGTCGCATTATAGCCAAGCCTACTATGACTATCCGACTAACACACGCACGCACGCAACAACCTGCCCTTTTGTAAAAAATGATGAACAATTTAAGTTACAAATGAATCATTAATCGAATGTGGTTAATAATCAATGAATAATGTGGTTTTGTGTGGCTCAGTTGGTAGAGCATGGCGTTGGCAACGCTTAGGTTGTGGGTTCATTCACTACTGTAGCCTACGTCGCTTTGGATAAAAGCGTCTGCTGAATGGCATGTATTATAATGAGTAAGCTAAGTGGCGTGCAGTAGCATTGACAGCCTTGTATGCAATTGACCAACAAACATTAAATCACACACACGTGGGGGAAAAAATATTGTTTCTCTCAAATGAAGTTAATAACAAAGTTTTTATTTTTCCAAATTAAAACTAACGTTACTACACCAATGAATAGATAACCTTCAACGTGACATATTCTTCAGAGCTCTGCTGCATGTGGATAAGGCACCTGGCCATGTCAATTGATGTGTCCCCTCTGGTCACTGAAGCTAAATGTATTGTATGACATGACAAGTCAAAGTGTTTTATTTATCAACTGCACAGTATAACACAAGGTCTTTCTGAACAATGAAATTCTTAGGACATGGCAAGCATCAACTATGTAGGAGACAATAGCAAAAATATACACAGCAGTAAAACAGTAAAACATTAGCAGCAGTTCCAGAACCAGTATGATAGGGAATATCCTCAAGATCTTCAAATATGCCAGACAGCCTAGCACCCCCCCTCCGCACCTGCAGTCACGTCTCCTGTCGGTTCTGGCTCCACGAAATGACCTTCCTGTAAATATAAAGTGAAGGCCACCTTGCCGACCTCTTCAGGGTGCATGTACGGTTTTGTTAAATTGAGGTGGTGTCTACTTGTTTATTAATGTACATTACAAGTGTGAATTGTGGCTACAGATTTACCTACAGGGTCCTAGTTTAACTATGTGGTTGCTCCTGCACCCAATGTGACTTCCCACTAGGGTGGCTTTCAGCTAAACTGTTGCTGGTTCGCTCTGGATAAGAAGCCTATAATGTAATGTAATATAATGCCTGGGGGAAAAAAGTTTTAAATAAAGTGAAGAGTCTGGATATGTCCGTGAGGTGATGTACATTTAATGTACATACAAAGTGATTAGAGTACACAGGGGTGATGATGTGATCAATGTGATCACTGAGATTAGTGTTCCATTGAGAAGCCTGATGGCCTGGGGCTGTAGTGAGTCTTTTGCCCGGATGCTCCAGTTTCGGCAGCAGCGAGAACAGTCCAAGCCTGGGTGGCTGTAGTCTTTTATGATTTTGAGGTCTACCGTTGGCACTTGTATGGTTGTATACACCACGTTGTATGGTTTATTAACATGTTACGTACGTGTTCAAATCAGGGAATTCAAATCACTAAGATATCCCACAATCCCCCCATGCCACCCTCTTTTGACTACCAAATCACGAAATACTGAATATAAAAAAATCCAAAGTTTTGGATTCATTAAAATGTATTGTTTTTAATCTTCTGACCATAAAACCGATTTTGACATTCTAAAACATTAACATTGATTAACATTAATCTACAAGTAAGATACTATATACCCTGTATATACCAATCGTAAACATGACAATGAGGCATTTGTTGATTATGTGCAGTTTAAATGCACTCTTCTGAGCACTACAGAGAGCACTACAGTGGGCCCAATGCCATTGTATTGCCTGCATCGACTGTAGTTACACCCAGGGGCGATTCTAGGATTTGACATTTGACTCCCAATGACAATGTGAGATGTACACATGCAAAGCACAAGCCTATATTTTTTATTCATTTACTGTTACATTCCCCCAAACAAAAACACCACAATGGTGGTCCCTCTCAAAATTGAAATACCACTCTCTCTCTATCTGTGGTATTTTTAAAAATAGATATTAAGTAAAATTTCAGGGAACCGAGATGATGAAAGACAAGCCCCCTAAATAGGGTCTAAAATCGCCACTGGTGACACCCGTGTTGTATGGATGTAAATCAACGCATACTGTATCTTGTAACGGCGACTGCTGAAGGAAGACTCCAGTCCCTGGATTGGGACCCCCACTGACTACCTAAAACTCGGACGTGCAAAGTCAGCCAGCCCTGCGTCACCTTTGGACTGACCATGATACAGTCTTTTTTGGACACACCCTGTGCCGGCCAGAAGAGGATGGGCTCCCCCCCTTTTTAGTCTGGTTCTTCCCAAGGTTTCTCCCCATCAAGGGAGTTTTTCTTGCCACTGTCACCTTAGGCTTGCTTTTGGGAGAGTCTAGGCCTGGGTTCCCCCTTTTGTTAAGAGTTTTGTGACAATGTATTTGTAAAAAGCACTACACAAATAAATTTGATTTGATTGATTTGAAAAAGAGGCATTTCCTGTTGATACTAATACCCATCAAACTGCCCCACGCTACCCTTTCCGTGCTAACTTGTCTGTGAAACATTTCCCCCCAAACTGTTTGGCATCCTACATGGTCCAGGATCAGAGACCAGACAAGCAAGGATACAAAACCTTGTTCAAAATCAAATACATTTTTATTTTCTTTAAATTCAATGCAGCATTATAGGCTTAACAGTGCCCATACTTCCACCCACACCCATACGCAAAAAGATGATCAGGATCCATTTCGCACACAACACAGATCAAGCAGTTTTTTTTACATGTACCCAACTGATTGAATATTACAGGTTTTTATTTATCTAAAATACCACATTGACCCTAATGTGTATATTGAGGTGATTTAGCAAAATGCTGGAGTTACAAGAAAATGTTTGACAGTATGTTTTGAGCTAGAAAATAGTAAAAAATGCACTGCTGGCCCCAAGTAGCCTTCCTGATCAACCGAATACAGCCTGAGTCTTCATTTCACCTTCAATCTTAAACACAATCACTCCATACGTTTTCAGTAGGGGTGTAATGGTACACGTATTAGTACCAGACTGTTGGGTTCAGGACTTTCGGTTCGGTACACACTATGAACTGAACGAATGCAATCTTGCTTTAACCACTAACGCACGTGCAGAACCTTTTTTGTGTGCTGTTGCAGCAGTAATGATGGATTTATTTTTTATTTAAGAAAGAAAGATATGTGCCTTACTTTGTTCAGTAAATTATGGGCAATTAGCCACTGTTTACAAAGCTCATAATAAATGGAAAGCTATTTTATGTTTTGCATTTCTTTTCCCCGCTGTACCAAAAACGTGACTTCAAAACTGAGGTGTGTACCAAACTGTGATTTTTGTGTACTGTTACACCCCTAATTTTCAGTAATTTGTGTTGTGGTAGATAAATCAGGAATTTATAACACAATGAATTGCATTTCATGACAAGCACAAACAAATCAAATCTGAATGCAAGAGATGTTTTCAAAGGGAAAAATAAACACAATTAAAAAAACACACACTTCAAGTAAGAGGTGCTGGTTAGTGTAACTTTTGTCTTGCACAAAGAAATCGCACATTCTGGAGAGGGAGGGAAGAAGGGAGAGAGAATTGGCACTGAAGCTTAGCTCCTGAAGTACTTACAAAATGTTGAATGCCACCATCAAATGCACACCGTATTCCTCTCTTCCAAATTAACAGCGCAACACAGCTGGCATCTCAGAATAAAAAAAGTTATGTTTAAAAGTTTTAAACCCTAAAACCCTGTTTAGTGGCACTTTGCCAGCGAATAGAGCCATCACACACATTCATTTTAAAAATGCGATCCCTGCATGCAGATTACCTAACGGTGACTTTACAAGAGCGAGCCCGCCTGAAAACGCTACACCCTCAAAGACTGGCAAACAGACACAAACTCTGATTGTTTTCACTTCCTTACCGAAGACGGTTCATTGTAAAGATATGCTCTGGATTGACAAAAGTAGAACTCTCCAAATGCACAGGCAGCCCCCAGCCTTTAAATAAAGATTTGTAGTAGAACACATTCTGGTTTAGCCCTCGCACAAGCGCGTTATAGACTGCGACTAACTGAACGCGCTCACGTTAAATAATTAAAACCCCAAGTGAGTAGCATGGGGGTTTGGCGAAAGAACAGGGGCCGTATGTACAAAGATTATAAGAGTAGGAGTGCTGATCTAGGATCAGGTTTCCCCCTGTCCATATCCTAACCACATCCATTATGAGCTAAACGGCTAAACTGATCTGAGATCAGCACTCCTGCTCTTAGAATCTTTGTACATACGTCCCCTGGTATGATTTGGTATCACAGCATGGAGCCATGGTGCCGTGCGTGTGTGTGTGTGTGTGTGTGTGTGTGTGTGTGTGTGTGTGTGTGTGTGTGTGTGTGTGTGTGTGTGTGTGTGTGGCTAGGAGTGGGAACCCCCCAGTTAGGGGGTCACTAGTCCAGGAGGGCTGCCAGCAGTGCGGGGTAATTGGGTGTTCCCCAGCCAGTCACGGGGTCCCAGGACGGTGCGGCGCAGAAACCCTTCCCCTCCACCTGCTCGTCCAAGCAGCCCAAGTGGCACCCTTCAGTCACCTGGAACACAAGCGCACAGACACAGGGTAAGAGACATGGAACACAAGCGCACAGACACAGGGTAAGAGACATGGAACACAAGCGCACAGACACAGGGTAAGAGACATGGAACACAAGCGCACAGACACAGGGGAAGAGACATGGAACACAAGCAGGGGAAGAGACATGGAACACAGACACAGGGGAAGAGACATGGAACACAAGCGCACAGACACAGGGGAAGACACAGACATGGAACACAAGCGCACAGACACAGGGGAAGAGACATGAGAGACAAGCGCACAGACACAGGGGAAGAGACATGGAACACAAGCGCACAGACACAGGGGAAGAGACATGGAACACAAGCGCACAGACACAGGGGAAGAGACATGGAACACAAGCGCACAGACACAGGGGAAGAGACATGGAACACAAGCGCACAGACACAGGGGATCCGAAGGATCCATTGAAAGCAAATTAAAAAGGGTTCGAGTTCTTTTTTTCTCTCCCAATTTAGTAGCCAATTACACCCTCTATTTATTTCGATTTAACCCTCCCCACACCAGTCCGCTGCTCGTCTCTACGAGGCAAGCTAATTCTCCTTCGAGACGGAATTCACCCACCCATGTTCTGGAGACTCCCTTACGTGCTTCACGGCGGACCCGAGCCGGCTCACCCTCCCCTCTCCCCCTGGGGCGGACAGCCAAATTCCACCCCCGATTGGGGCTGATGAACAGGGCCGGTCTGGTAGAGATGCGGGTTTTCAAACCAGGTCCCTGACAGGCAGTGCATATCGGACAGGCATATCTGACCAGCCAAAATACGGTGCATTAGACCGCTATGCTATCTGCAGCCCCAGGGTTTGAGTTATTTTAAATCCCTTATGAATCCCCAGAAGTCCAGCTTTAGAGTTAATATAAGCAGAAAATTGATGGTGCCATTTGGCTTAAGAGTTACAGCAAGTTACCTCTTTTTCCCTACTAAAAGTTTCAAAAGACAACCCCTTCCCCCCAAGAATCAAAGGGGTAAATGCCCTGTTATCCAAAACTTTGCCGCCACCTAGTGGTGAATCTTTATACATTTACAGAACTCTTTGGTTTGAACACTGCCCTGGACTGTCAACAGCACCTTGTTTTCCCTACAATCACTAACATGGGGGCTTCATTTGCCAAAATTCAAAGGGAAATAACTAAATGTTTTAAACTTAATGGCAAAATGTGTCTGAGACTGGTTGACCAAATTGTCATACAACAAATATTGTTCTGTGTGGCTCAGTAGGTAGAGTGTGGTTCTGTGTGGCTCAGTAGGTAGAGCATGGCGTTGGGAACGCTTAGGTTGTGGGTTTTATTCCCATTGGGACCACATACATTATACTGAAAAATGTATGCATTCAACTACTGTAAATCGCTTTGGATAAAAGCATCTGCTAAATGGCATATATTATCTTATCATTATTATTATATTATAAAGTTAGAACTTTAGTATCAGTTTCTGTGGTGTGCAAGCTGTTGTGGGGGGTGCAGTGCATCTCCCTGGCTACGACTACGCTCCACTACCCAGAACCATTACCCATAAGCCATCTCTTTTAACGCTGTCCACCAACCAGTGGACATCGTTTTTTGGTATGATTTGGCTGGGGGAATGAAGCTACAAGCTTCTGCGTACGGTGTGAAAAAATTGAGTTTAAACGAAACACACAGGGAGTAGCGCTTCAAATATTCCGCCCAATACCCCTTGCCAGACTGATTTCATAAGGGCCGAGATCGCACACACATACTCACTCACACTCTCACACACTCACTCTCTCACACACACACACACACACACTCTCTCACACTCACACACACACACACACACACACACACACACACTCTCACACACTCTCTCTCACACACTCTCTCACACACTCTCTCACACACTCTCTCACACACTCTCTCACACACTCTCTCACACACTCTCTCACACACTCTCTCACACTCTCTCACACACACTCTCACACACTGAAACACTCACTCACACACTCACACACTCCCACACTCACACACTGACAAAGCGGTCCATTCAGGGACCTGGAGAGGTGGTCACTCACACACACACACACACACACACACACTGACACTCACACACTCACACACTGGGCATTAGACACACTGACAAAGCGGTCCATTCAGGGACCTGGAGAGGTGGTCACTCACACACACACACACACACTGACACTCACACACACACACACGGCGGGGGTCACTCACATCGAAGAGGCCCTGTCCCTGCAGCTTGTACAGGCGAGGGTTGAGGAAGCCCAGAGACGGCAGGCCTTTGAGGAAACGCCGGTCGTTTATCAGCGACAGGATCCCCCCGACAACAGGCGTGGAGGCCTGGAAACCAGCACAAACCAGCACAGGGTGAGTCACCGCTTCCTCAGGCCACACCCGCACCGGCACAGATCACGAACAACACAACGACACACTGGCATGGTCTCCAGACTGTCTGAAACCATGGTTACAGAAGAGTAGAGGGTAGACGCCCCTCCTCCAGAGGACAGTCATATGTGCTTTGCGTCGAGATGCGAGATGTGATTGGCCAGTGGGTTTGTTTTGATTTTACAGTGTGCGTGACGTGACTCTTCAGGGCCTTTCAGCTGTGTTTTCACGCATCGTGAAAGCCTACTACCTACTACCCCTAACCCCAACCCCTAACCCCAAACCCAAACCCAACCCCTAACTGTAACCCCAACCCTAATCCACCTCTACCATTACAGAAGTGGCACGGTCCAGTAGTGCTCATCTCAATCACACAGATGGATTATACAACCTTGCAATCAGTTTATGACAGGACACAGAAATAAACCACAAAACAAGACCGTTACAGAGAGATGGACGAACACACACACACACACACACACACACACACACACACACACACACACACACACAACACACACAGACACACACACACACACACACACACAACACACACACACACACACACACACACACACACACACAACACACACAAACACAACACACACACACACACACACACACACACACACACACACACACACACACACACACACACAGACACACTCTTTACTTACCGAGGTACCAGACACCCAGGGGACGGGCACTCTGTTGGTGACCACCCAGTAGTTCTCGGACAGGGCGGCGATGTCTGGGTAGGCCCTGCCGCTCCTGTTGAAGTAGGCGGAGGGGGGAAGGGCCTGCATCGCCTTCAGGTAGGAGTTCACAGCGCTGACCTACTGACACAGCAAGGTCACAGCAAGGTCACGCACTGCACTCAACTTCACCTACTGACACAGCAAGGTCATTAGATCTGTGTAGCACTACAGTATCCTTATACAGTACATGTATAACATATTGCTATTATAGCTGTACAGCACTACTGTCTTTAAACCTGTACCCTGCACAGTCAGCACAACGTTTCTAGTTGTTAGCTAGCTAGCCAGTGAACCAAATGGAGTGTGGAAACCATGTGTCCAAAGATTGTATACAGCACAGTAGGTAGAAAACTAACGTTTACCTGGTAGTCGGGCATCGTAAAGACGTTGCTGAACCCGCCCCCACTGATGTAGTCTGTAATCTCATAGGTCACCTTGAAAGGGTTCTTGAAGGAAGTCCCGCCCACTGTGGTCACGTAGGGACTATGATTGGACGAGGCAGACAGGACACAGGTCACAGGAGAACAAAAAGGAACTGGCATTTAAATGTTCCAATGACATTAACTTTTTAAAAATATATATTTTTTTTCTTTCTTTAGATTTTTTCCCCATTTTCTCCCAATTTAGTAGCCAATTACACCCTCTCTTTTTCATGTCAATCCCCCCCTCGGATTGTGAGTTCGCTGCCGTAGTCCTGAGACCAGCAGTGACAAAGGTGATGTACCGCCTCCCCCGAGCCGGCACTCGCCAAGCCGTCGACTGTAACTCCGGCACACCGAGTCACTCCTATACGCAGCAAACTCATATCGGCTTCCCTCCTCCCTCCCTGATTGCCGCCCCCTAGTGGCACCAATGCCATTAACTTTTGTTTGAATTTGTTGAGTAGAACGGCAGCTGAGCCAAGCTCCAGAGAAGTGAGTGATGGTGAGGTGTGTCACAGAGCTCGTGAAACGAGCGGGGAAGGTCTCTCACCTGGACGCAGGGAAGCTGGGCCTGAAAGCATTGCTCCCTTTGGTCAAGTGTCTACAGCCCGCTCCACTGTCCCCTGAACAAGGAAAGAGGCTGTTAGTCAAACACACACACACACACACTCTCTCTCTCTCTCGCTCTCACTCACACACACACACACACACACAGACTCTCTCTCTCTCTCTCTCAAACTCAAACACACACACACACACACACACACACACACACACACACACACACACACACACACACTTTTGTAGAAACGCACACTCTAAAAGCTTAACAGCTCCAACAGAAGCATTCCATTTTCTTACACATCCTGTCAGACTTTCACCTCATTTGCAGAGGCAATTAATTCTAAAGCAAAAACAACCACATCACCGGGTTCCTCCTGTGACTGAAATGTTTGACACAGCTGAAATGTTTGGCACAGCTGAAATGTTTGACACAGCTGAAACTAATCCAATTCTCGGCTGATGCCTCCAAGGTAACTGCATCCCCGTTGTCCTGGCAACGAAGGCCATCCCTCATCATTTATGCCTTTATGGAACACGATGTTTTGAAGCTATAGCCTTGGACAGTTGGCGTCTCGTAAGAGACTACCTGGAACAGGTGGCTTTGTGGCTTTAAAGAGCACAGATTGAGTCCGTGTGGACCCTTCACGGGCAGCCCCTTCTTCCCAGAGGGAGAGGTAATGTACCGTTATTTTCAAAACGCATCTCCAGAAGGTGCGACATGCAATTAGTTCACCTCAATTCCTCACAAATTATGGTTCTGACAATGATTGGTTCCGATCAACAAGTCACAAAATTACAGTCCTAAAATGTTTTCGTTTTTTTCCCCAATTTGTTTGATTTTTTCCAGTTTTTCTCCCAATTTGGTAGCCAATTACACCCTCTATTTACTTAGATTTACCCTCCCCACACGAGTCCGCCGCTCATCTGTACGAGGCAAGCTCATTCTCAGAGGGCAGCCTCTCCATGAACTCTGCTTTGGTTCGAGTGGATCTGTCGCCCACCCACGTTCTGGAGACTGTGTGGTTCTTCACTCAGCGGGTAGAGCATGGCTCACCCTCCCCTCCCCCTGGATCTGTGGTTCTTGTGACAGCCAAGGAAGAGCGCACTGTGGTTCTGTGTGGCTCAGTAGGTAGAGCATGGATCTGTGTGGTTCTGTGTGGCTCAGCAGGTAGAGCGTGGATCTGTGTGGTTCTGTGTGGCTCAGTAGGTAGAGCGTGGATCTGTGTGGTTCTGTGTGGCTCAGCAGGTAGAGCATGGATCATGGGGCCCACATATACTGAAACATGTATGCATTCACTACTGTAAGTCACTTTGGATAAAAGCATCTACTTAATATATATATATCATTATAGTACTGTTGTAGATCACGTTTTAACGCCTTGGCTCATAATTGCTGCATGTCCATGTTTTGGCGTGTCTCAGTCACACAGATCACACAGATAGACTGTGACACATGGCCGGCTCACCAGAGGCAAACAGAATGGAGAGGCCCCGGACTCCAGCCTTCATGAACTCGATGTTGATGCGCGTCATGTAGGCGACCGCCAGGCTGTCCTCGTCATCCCCGTAGCTGATGGTGTGGACCCAGGGCACGGCTGACATGTTGCTAAGCAACAGCATCCACTGCAGGAAGGGCTCCTGGGTCTCATGGCGACCTGAAATAAAAAAGAAATTAATTTATTATTACTTTAAAAAAATCTTTCCCCATTTTCTCCCAATTTAGTGGCCAATTACACCCTCTGTTTATTTCGATTTGCCCTCCCCACACGGGTCTGCTGCTCGTCTCTACAAGGCAAGCTAATTCTCAGAGGGCAACAAACTCTGCTTTCTTCGAGATGGAATTCGCCCACCTACGTTCTGGAGACTCCCTTACGTGCTTTACGGCGGACCCGAGCCGGCTCACCCCCCCCCCCCCTGGGGTGGGACAGCCAACGCCCCGCCCTGATCGGGGCCCGACCAGGCCGGTCTGATAGAGACGGGTTTCGACAGCCATTTTTAAAGATTTCTTTGTTTGAGATTTTTTTTTTTTTTTTGACATTTATTTACAATTCACACGTGCAAAGAATATTAAAAGCTAAAACATAAGCATTTCAGCCGCGGGTGACTTTCTCATCAGCCGTAACATCTGTTGGGGTTATCGATTCAGTCAAACCACTCTTCATTACTTCGCTTTCAGGCTGTGACTTACAGAGCTAAGGCAGAGAGCTGCTACACATGAACATGGTAAACAGGAAGCAGGTACAGGTGGGGCAAACCAGGTAACACACGCTCACAGGTGTGCACTGAAACAGAAGTGAATGCAATCCAGTGCGTATAAAATGCCCCTCTGCTTTTTGTGTTTTATAGTGCGGAGTGTACAGTATGAGCCAGGCCTGGCAAACGATTCAGACAGTTAAGCCATCACGGTCGGCGAGTCCTTCTCTGTTCTTTGGGGAAATGAAGGAACACAACACGCTTAGCTCTAATTGGCATTCGCAGTCATTCATTCAACTTAAAGCTTGTCATGGAACTTAAAGCATGTTGAATAGTGTTGATCAGATAGTTCAGTCACAAAAGATCTAAATTTGAGCGATCGATTCACAAATCAACTGGACAAGTTGAGATCCTGAACACGCCACCTACTGAGGAGCACTTTAGTTCCAGAAAAAAAACACATAAAAAGCTGTAAAGACCATATGGAGGAGTTCTGTAAAAATTTAGATTAATCTCCTGCTGGATTACAAACAATTCACATCTTCAAGTCTAAAGTATTGTTATACCTATATTACGACACAGCTGTATCCTACTATAAACAATGGTAAACAGTATGTTCAAATAATATTCAATATGAAAAAAACATCGTCCTTAACGGCAAATGACTTTGAGGTAAAAAAACTACAACAATTTATATGAATATGGTTTAACATTGACACTTCTGTACTTCCTGTTCTTACTTCCTGTGACAAAACATTTGCCATTTCATCTTAGTTAGATATTAAAATTTGCATGGCACACAACACTTCCTGTGTGGTTTATTTATAACGCTGGTCCTGCAGCACGTTTTATATTAGTAAGGCCAGCCAAATATTAAAAAACGTGTTTCAATAAATAATAAAAAAATAATAAAAAATTATAGGTTCTTCTCTTCAGTAGGCTCTCCAGTACAGTGTATTATGGTCAGCACAAACTTGCTAGTCCTGATGAGTGTGAGCTGCCTATCAGGGGTGTTCTGTCTTGAAGGAGGCTTGAGTATAGCACAAACTTGCCACGTAGAGACTTGGCAGGCGGAGTAGCTTGCCCGTAGAGACGGGGGGAGGGGGTTAATCAAAATAAATAGAGGGTATAATTGGCTTCTAATATGGGGAGAAAAATGGGGAAAAATCTGAAACTAATTCTTAAATATAAAAAAAGAAAAAGAAAGAAAGAAAAGAAGAATGCCTTCTAACCGCTGAGCGAATCACAATAAGTCAGCAGCTGAAAAGCCTGACACACACACACACACACACACACACACACACACACACACACACACACACACACACACACACACACACACACACACACACACACACACACACACACACACACACACACACACACACACACACACACACACACACACACACACACACACACACACACACACACACACACACACACACACACACACACACACACACACACACACACACACAGTAGCCTTGTTACCTGGGTTGGTGAAGACCCAGGTGGAGACGTTGGCCCCTGTGCTCATGATGTACTCCACGTCCAGACTGGCCTCCACCCCCGCCTTGCCCCCCCCCTGCGTGCCCACCACCCGCGCCACCTTGGACATGTGCTTGAACCCGCTGCCGAAGAGGGTCATGAACTCTGCCAGGTCTGCAGGGTGGTAGAACTGCTCCAGGAACTGCAGGAGAGAGAGCACAAGAAACAGCTCGGCCAAGGATTCCCTTTTTATTATTTTTAAATTTTTATTTTTTTTTTTTTTTTGTTTTTCTCCCAATTTAGTGGCCAATTATACCCTCTATTTCTTTCAGACTTTCGCCCATCTCCTCCCCCACAGACTTGTTGCTGGTTCAATTCCCATCTCTATGGGGCAAGCAGTAAAATATCCAGCCCAGAGGCTGCGTCTGCTAAATGCCTAAAATGTCAAATGTAGGCCGATGATCCACGGTTCGGGAACTCTCCCACCTACTTTCTAAAGATACCCTCGGCTTCTCCAAGGCCGGTCCCCCTGGCAGAGACGGGGTTTGGCAGAGACGGGTTTCGAACCGCGGCTGAGGCCCCATTCCCAAAGCAAAGTTGTGCGCCACCCGAGGCCCCAAAGCAGTTGTATATTTTTACTGGTAAAGTTCTGGGTGTGATCGGGAGTAAGGCTGTGCTCCTGTACCTGGGCCACCGCCTGGCTGTTGTTCTCTGCAGAGCCCACGTCTGCCGCCGTCAGGTTGTAGCGAGTCCTCAGCACCGCGGGCGACACTCCGAGGTGAAACCCCGCCTCCCGCTGCTTCCCATTGGCCCACGCTCTGCTGACCGCCTCAATCTCAGGAGGAAAGCGGTGCACACCTCCCACTGTACACAGAGACAGAAAAGGGAAAAAAAGTACACACCATTAAAAGGTTGTCCATCACAGTCGCGGTTCAAAACCCGTCTCTACCAGACCGGCCCTGACCGGGAGCCCCGATCGGGGACGGCGTTTGGCGTTTGGGGGAGGGTGAGATGGCACGAGAAGCGCGTAAGGGTGTCTCCAGAAAGAGGGCGGGCGAGTCTCGGAGAAGGCGGATCATCGCCGGCCTCGGGGTATTAGCTTGCCCTGTAGTGACGGGCAGAGAGTTCATAGGGGAGGGTGAATCAAAATAAAGAGGGTAAAATTGGCCCCTAAATTGGGAGAAAAACAGGAAAAAATCTGAAACAAAAAATGTAAATGGTTGTACAGATCAATTACATGTTAATCTGATTCCTGGGTTTATAGCGTATCGAGACAGTTTAAAACATGTCTGGATTACCAGTGGTCATCAATTGTTACAGCGCCATCTAGGTGGAGTGATGGAGTCCCACGACTGCAGTTCATGATTGATGTGATCTCGTTAATGCGGGCCAAGCTTATTCCACCAGATAAATGATTAAACTCTTTCAATTTCACCTTGGAAGTGTTTTTGCCTACCCCACAGATACATTACTTGGTTTTATATAAATGACACAAATATGTATTAGTGGAAACTTCAATGTCATCTCACAAATGACATGCAATTACTGCAGTTTGTCACATTTGTGTCCGGTTGTAACAATTTATATTATGACTCAAATGATCATTTAACTGTTCCTGTAAGGAATGTAATTTATAACTTGTATTATTAATTACAGTAGCATACTGTATGTGTATGATGAATAATATAGACATATAAAATATAACATTGACTCACCACTGCAGTGCATATGTGCAAAAACATTTCTATCATGTTAAAATTGAAATGCTTCCTTTATTTAAAACACTGTGCAAACCACCACTAACACTGGGGAGCACAATATCTAACAATCACATTACCATAGTGACAATTCTGTGATTCTGCTATAATGGAAAACAGCTTTCTTGACACTTTTCTTATCAATGGCCATGAGAATAAGATTAGTTACACATCGGGACGGCGTTTCATAAAGAAAGATCTGATCTAAAATGTACTATTTGAGCTAGCCTGCTGTGGTGCAGAGCTGACAAGGCCTGAGGACGTTGCCATGGAAACAGGCAGGGAAAGAAAAATCACTTTGAGTGACAGAATGGATGCTCTTCATTTTAAGCACCCCCGATGCCAGCCTGGGAAACCGAGAGAGCAAAAGGTGCACGGCTGAAACGGCTGATCAGGCCAGCAATCATGGATGACCGCCAAAAACCTTCTGCGCTCTCACGTTTATTTCTGGTTGCTTCCATGACTTAAAAAGGTTTACCAAAGGGGTGTAGCGTTAAGAACGTCTGACACCGCCCACTGCGACTGGGGTTTGATTCCACCCGGTCGTGCCAGTTTTGGCTCTGGCTGGGAGCGCCACTAGGGGCGGCAATTGGCTGTCCGCCCCAGGGAGGGGGGAAGGAAGCCGATATGAGCTCACTGCGTATAGGAGTGGTGCTGTGTGTTACGGTGACCGTGGCGGGTGCTGGCTCGGAGGAGGCGGTGCAGCGCTCACTACCGGTCTCAGGACTACGGCAGTGACCTCTCATACGAGGGAGGGAATAATTCACATGAAAAAGAGAGGGTGTAATTGGCTACTAAAAATAGGGAGAAAAATGGGGAATAAAAAGCATAAACAGAAAATATATATACAGTGAAGGAAATAAGTATTTGATCCCTTGCCGATTTTGTAAGTTTGCAGACTGACAAAAAAATGAACGGTCTATAATTTTAATGGTAGGTTTATTTTAACAGTGAGAGACAGAATATCACCAAAAAAATCCATTATATAAAAGATATAAATTGATTTGCATTTGATTGTGTGAAATAAGTATTTGATCCCCTACCAACCAGCAAGAATTCTGGCTCCCACAGACCGGTTAGATTAGTCCTCTCGCTTTACTCCTAATCTCAACTCGTTACCTGTATAAAAGACACCTGTCTCAACTCGTTACCTGTATAAAAGACATCTGTCCACAGAATCAATCAATCAGATTCCAACCTCTCCACCATGGGCAAGACCAAAGAGCTGTCTAAGGACGTCAGGACAAGATTGTAGACTTGCACAAGGCTGGAATGGGCTACAAGACCATTGGCAAGCAGCTTGGTGAGAAGGAGACAACTGTTGGTGCGATTATTCGAAAATGGAAGAAACACAAAATTACCATCAATCGCCCTCGGTCTGGGGCTCCACGCAAGATCTTGCCTCGTGGGGTATCGATGATCATGAAAAAGGTGAGGGATCAGCCCAGAACTACACGGGAGGAGCTTGTTAATGATCTCAAGGCAGCTGGGACCACAGTCACCAAGAAAACCATTGGTAACACACTACGCCGTAGTGGATTAAAATCCTGCAGCGCCCGCAAGGTCCCCCTGCTCAAGAAGGCACATGTACAGGCCCGTCTGAAGTTTGCCAATGAACACCTGAATGATACAGAGAAGGCTTGGGAGAAAGTGCTGTGGTCAGATGAGACCAAAATCGAGCTCTTTTGCATCAACTCGACTCCCCATGTTTGGAGGAAGAGAAATGCTGACTATGACCCCAAGAACACCATCCCCACCGTCAAGCATGGAGGTGGAAACATTATGCTTTGGGGGTGTTTCTCTGCTAAGGGGACAGGACGACTTCACCACATCGAGGGAGGATGGACGGGGCCATGTACCGTGAAATCTTGGGCGACAACCTCCTTCCCTCAGCCAGGACACTGAAAATGGGTCATGGATGGGTCTTCCAGCAGGACAATGACCCAAAACATACGGCCAAGGCAACAAAGGAGTGGCTCAAGAAGAAGCACATTGAGGTCATGGAGTGGCTAGCCAGTCTCCGGACCTTAATCCCATAGAAAATCTGTGGAGGGAGCTGAAACTTGAGCTGCCAAGCGACAGCCTCGAAACCTTAAGGATTTGGAGAGGATCTGCAAAGAGCAGTGGACCAAAATCCCTCCTGAGATGTGCGCAAACCTGGTGACCAACTACAAGAAACGTCTGACCTCTGTGCTTGCCAACAAGGATTTCTCCACCATGTATTAAGTCATGTTTTGCTAGGGGATCAAATACTTATTTCACACAATAAAATGCAAATCAATTTATATCTTTTTATATAATGTGATTTTCTGGATTTCTTTTTGATATTCTGTCTCTCACTGTTAAAATAGACCTACCATTAAAATTATAGACCGTTAATTTATTCGTCAGTGGGCAGCAAACTTACAAAATCGACAAGGGATCAAATACTTATTTCCTTCACTGTATATGTTTTAAAAGGCTTACCAAAGTCCAGGTGCTTGGACAGGTCGTCGTGAACAGAGTACGGGGCTGGTGACCTCACCAGGGAGCGCTGACCCTTCAAATATCGGTGAAACTCGCTGCCGGGGAGCAGATTCTCAGCCACCCTGAGAGAGAGAGAGAGAGCAGAGGTTTTCCTAGTTTCCTCCCTCCTTCCTGTGAGTGTCCACATTGAGCCATAGCATCTCGAGAAACCTGAGCCCGTGTAACTGGCAGCAGTGTGGAGCAGTGACTCATACAGGGGTTCATTTAAAGCCGTTTTGGGGCAGCTGCCAACTTACTTAACCACTTTACTCATCCAACCAAGAAGTGGACATTACAATCTAAGATCACAAAATCACATCCTGTATTATGTTCCCATCACAAGAGCGGAGTTTGGGAAGCGTGCTCTCAGCTCTGCTGCTCCAGACTCTTGGGGAACCGACTGCAGAAAGATTTGAAGCTGACCTCTCTCATTGAAATGGATCATTTTAAGAAAAAGAATTAACAATTACTTGCTCCTGTTTTTAATGAACTAAAGCTTTTTTTTAGGGCATTCTGTCCCCCTCTTTTGAATTATTGTGTGTTTTTACAATCTTGCTTTTATTTATTACTTTCTATGTGATGTTGTTTCATGTGAAACTTTTTGTATGCTGCTGTCTTCTTGGGCCAGGGCTCACTTGAAAAAGAGATGCCAATCTCAACGTGACTACCCTGCATAAATAAAGCAATTTAAAAAAAATAAAAAAGATAAATAAAAAAAAAATATATATATAGTAGATCGGAGACCTGCAGGTACTTCACCTCAACAGCACCAGCACATAAACAGTAGCTATATACATGGGTTATAAAGTGTTTAATATGTATAACTGTAAGTATTGTTCAATGCCCTGGATAAAACTGGTCAGGTACTGACAGAATTGTGCATTATTCATTTGATTGACAGATAGCAAATTAACATGTCTAAAACTGAATCCTTCTGGTCCCATTTATGCTGCTTTGTTTTGTTTTTTATCGGTGTGATGTTAACTCAGGCAAGACAGAAAAATCAATTTCTGACTTTGCAGTTAGCTCTGGAAGTGTGATGTAAGAGCGTCAGCGTCTTGTGACAAGCTTTAGCGATCAGCTGCTAAAATGTCTCTTCCGCAAGAGACTCAAAAACCACCTCTTCAGACTCCACTACCACTGACTCTGTACATTTTCACTCATTGTCATCACCACTGTTTTCATGTCTAATACTGCATTTTGTAATATGTATCTATGTTGATGACTGTCCAAAAAATCAAACTTTTCCCTCCCAGTGTTACAGGTATGGTAAGCAGCTGCCAACAATGATGTCTATTACTGTATTACTGCACTGATCTCTTGCGCGGACTATGATTGATCTTACCATGTATTAATGCACATCTTGTAAGTCACTCTGGATAAAATGTAAATGTACACCACATATCCCACATCACACACCACACAGAACATGTGTGGTTCTATGTGGCTCAGTAATTAATGCACATCTTGTAAGTCGCTCTGGATAAGAGCGTCTGCTAAATGCCAAAAATGTAAAAATGTTGTGGGTCTTACCGCACGGTCATGTCACACTGCAGGAAGTCGTGTGTGGCGACCGTCCGGCAGTCGTCCGCCCCGTGGGCCTGCAGCCAGCTCCAGACCACCTTACGGGTCAGCTGGGAGGGGCCCACCAGAGACGCCACATCCTCCAGGGACAGGAACTTCCCTGAGGAGGAGCGCAGACAGCAGGGGGTCAAGAACTGCACAATGGCTCTATCAAAGAGAACACATTAACCAGATT
This sequence comes from Aldrovandia affinis, assembly GCA_029706075.1. Lineage (NCBI taxonomy): Eukaryota > Metazoa > Chordata > Actinopteri > Notacanthiformes > Halosauridae > Aldrovandia > Aldrovandia affinis. The sequence continues at coordinate 1,959,392 of JAINUG010000128.1, forward strand.
AACCTGTTTCAGTCAAATATCCAGCCACATAAATGGATTGTATGTAAAGAAATATAAACTGTGTAAGTCGCTCTGGATAAAATGTAAAGGTGCTCAAGGTGCTCAATGAAAGGGAAGGGGGTGGCAGATAGCGTAGCGGTCTAACACACCCCGTATTTGGCTGGTTAGAAAGTGGCCATTGCTGGAGACACCGACAATAGATGCCTGGGTGGATTTGGTGAATGATATTTATTCAATGGAGAAACTGACTTTTTCCCTGCGATTAAATTTGTTAAGCACTGGGCAAAATGGATTGTGTGTGTAACCCTTATAAGAGCTGATTTTGTGCCAATACAGAATGAAGGAAACTGAAATTGAGATATGTATCTGGACTAGTGAACCTGTAACATCTCCCTCGTCTAATTGTACATAGTTTGTAGTAAACTCATATTTGAAAAAAAAAAAAAAAAAAAAAAAGGAAAAGAAAAAGGGGAACAGAAGTATAGCCACACAGAGAAGTGTTTGTATGATGTGACTGTGTGAAATAACTGTAACTATGACAATGAAATATTTTGAATCGCCGTTTCTCTCTCTCTCTCTCTCTCTATATATATATATATATATATATTTATTTAGTGTTGAGATATGTTTTGTCTGCAGCAACAGTCAGGCTTTGGCTAAGAGCCTCCTCCATGAATACATGCACACCAGCAGGACAGGAATAGCGGTGTAGCAACAAATCTTGTCACAAAGTGAGGACACCACAGCTTCCAGCTCAGCCTGAAAACAGACTCACTCTATTGTGGAATATCCAGTCCAATCCAGTCAGGCGTTAACAGGAGATAAGCAAGAGGATGTGGTTATCGACACCAACACAGTATCATGTGCTACTCGAGTCAGAATGTGGGTCTTCCGAAAAACGGAAACAGCAGCCTTGACCCACAGAACACTCAGACTTTAGTGGACAAATAAGCACATTTTTTTCAAGAGGGGGAAAATTGGCACTGAAGATTTTTAGAAAACTAGGAAAAGAAGAACTGAGGAAACCAAGTCTATGATTGCAAATATTCATGAATTTAACGGTCAGTAATCGAAGTGTGTTTTTCCAAAACTCACTCAGTGGACTGAGCGAGTGTTGATAAACCATATTTTTCAAGGTGGGTATTATTTTTCTGATAAATGGTTAGATAGTTGTAGTTTTATTTTTATGCTATTATTCTTAGGGATTTAACTATTAAAACGTGAGTTTTCGTGCAAAGAAACTCCACCAATTTCCATTCCAAAACAAGAATTTAGATTTTCTCAAAATTGGTCAAAGTGGACTGAGCGAGTTTTGATAAACCATATTTTTCAAGGTGGTTATTATTTTTCTGATAAATGGTTAGATAGTTGTAGTTTTACTTTTACGCTGTTATTCTTAGGGATTTAACTATTAAAATGTGAGTTTTCGGGCAAAAAACTCCACAAATTTCCATTCCAAAACAAGAATTTAGATTTTCTCAAAATTGGTCAAAGTGGACTGAGTGAGTTTTGGAAAAACACTCTTCAATTGTTCAAACAGAAGGTAGAAGGAGAACTGGATCTGGAGGCACACTGGATCTGGAGGCACAACTGGATCTGGAGGCACACTCCAGGACCAGGTTTGGGCTCCAGCTGCAGAACAGTATGTGGAACCCAAGGACTCAATGGGGCTGATCAAATCAATAAACACACTCAAATTGTTTAGTTAATTCCCTTTTAATTCCGCAGGATACTAAACTCTAATCCCAGTTTCTGCTTGTGTTATGAATCCAACGGTGCATTCCTTGCAGTCTGACCATCTGATAACGTAGCACCAGTCCTTTGTTCCTGTTAGACTAAACTCACAGACACCTCAGTTTGGTCAACTTCAGCATCACCTTCAGGAGGACCCAAGCCTGGACACATCTTGCTGGTCTACATACAGTAAATCATTCATCCCAACTAGTACCAGCTTTTTAAACAAGGACTTCAGAACACAATGACCTCACTTTACACGTCATGTCTTGTGTATTATGTTGTGTGTGTATGTTGTATTATGTTGTGTGTGTATGTTGTGTTAGGTTGTATGTGTGTGCCAATGCCTGCCTGTATTATTGCAAAACAAATTTCCTTCTGGGTTAATAAAGTATTCTGTCTATACAGCACTCGAAGTAGCAGCTGTTCTGGACTAATACAGCTTTTAGTATTTTTGTAAAGATTTTGTTTCAGATTTTTTCCCATTTTTCTCCCAATTTAATAGGCAATTACACCCTCTCTTTTCCTGTCACTCACTCCATTTGTTTTAATTAGACTAGCAGCAAAATTAGTTCAGTTAAATAATATCAGATTGTTTAAGCAACAATTATCTACATCCTGTTAAGTAGGAGGTTATTTAGGTAGAATCTGACAGATTACAGTTTAAAACAGATACCATATTAACAATCTGTGAAAATGCAGACATTGATATGAAATTGTATGTGACTTTCTAATGATTTGTAGGCAGCTAGCTGCTAGGCAGCAACCCGCTAGGCAGCAACCCAAGGAAGCCAAACCATTGCAGATTAAGTCCATTTTAAACCGACTTAATCAAACATGCTAAAGTACTGCAGTATGGTCTTATTCAAAATGTTTGTTTCTTATCTTTCTCCCGGTTTCTCTCCCAATTTTGGTAGCCAATTATACCCTCTATTCTTTTCTAATTTTACTCTCCCCCACGAACTGACTGCCCGCCTCCATGGGATGAGCTAACACCTCGAGGCAACACTCGCCTCCTCCGAGACGGAACTCGTCCAACCCTGTGTACGAGGTCGCCCTACCGCTCCTCGGCGAGCTCGTGCCAGCTCTCCCTCCCCCCTCCCCCTGGGGCGGAAAGCCAAACGCCGCTTCCAATCAGTACACCCCACCAGGGCTGGTCTGGTACAGTCGGGTTTTGAACCGCGACCGTGATAGGCAGCTCACACTCACAAAGGACCAGCCAATACGGGTGCGTTAGACCGCTACGCTATCGGAGGCCCCTGCAATGGTATGGTTTTAGTTTGCAGAACAATGCCCCGGGAGAAACAAGGACCTCCGTGACGGAGCCGGGGGCGGGGCCTGCGGACGGGTTCTGTACCGTATCGTGGGGAGTCTGGATCCGACACCAGGTCCAGCAGCTCTCTCAGCTGGTCCACGTTCTGCTGCCTCAGGGCGAACGTCAGCTCCACCCGGTCCGCGGGGGCGACCCGGCCAGCGTGCTGCCATCCCTCGGGCGCCCTGGACGGAGAGCGACGGAGAAACACCCAACTGTCACTTCATTCAGCTTCACCCTAACATCATTATATACGCCATTTAGCAGACGGTTTTATCCAAATCGACTTACAGTAGTGAATGTATACATTTTTCAGTGTATGAGGTCCCAGTGGGAATTGAACCCACAACCTCAGCGTTGCCAACACCATGCTCTACCCACTGAGCCACATAGAACCACACAGATTCATGCTCTACCCACTGAGACACACAGAACCACACAGATCCATGCTCTACCTACTGAACCACACAGATCCACACAGATCCATGCTCTACCTACTGAGACACACAACCACACAGATCCATGCTCTACCTACTGAGACACACAGAACCACACAGATCCATGCTCTACCTACTGAGACACACAGAACCACACAGATCCATGCTCTACCTACTGAGCCACACAGAACCACATAAGACGGTACTTCCTCTTCTTCAGACTCCACTACCACTGACTCTACACATTAATTAACTGCCATCATCACTGTCTACATGTTTTAATAAAAATAAAAAATAAATTTAAAACGACTAACTTTTTTTAATTAAACGGTGTGCAATTAAAAAAATTGCTGTATTAAAAAACTGATTTTGCACAAACCATGATTAATCTTACCATTTTCCTGCACCTGTGTTACTCTGGAAGATGTCTTAAATGTAAAGTGTAAAATGGACGGCCATGGGATCTGCTGGCTGTCCCTTGCCGGCACTACGCCGATCTACGCGAGGAACCACAACACGCGTGCGATCAGCACAAAGGCCCTGTTCTGCTGTAGCGGCAGTCCTCTCTCTGCGTCAGCTGTTGTTAAACTGGTCATACTAAGAGCTATGGGCATCTGCTGAAGGAGAGCTGGTTTAAATGTCATGCATGCAGTACTATGAATCTGTTGTTGACGCTGCTTCCCCTTCTAAGCTACACCAGCTGGAACACTGCCATGAAACGTGCTCTGAGGTAGACCAGGTATGCCAAATAACAACCACATTGTTTACTTGAAGTAATTTCTTGGCATGCGATTTCACCTTGGCTCAGTAGGTAGAGCACGGTGTTGGCAACGCTTAGGTTGTGGGTTCAATTCCCACTGGGACCAGATATACTGAAAAATGCATGCATTCACTACTGTAAGTCGCTTTGGATAGAAGCGTCTGCTAAATGGCATATATTAGCCAGGGCTAATATCACCTGGTCCTTCAGGTGTAAATAATTGTTATTAGAATATTAGCTACACATCATAGCACCATTTACAACAAGTAATTAGTGAGTGTTTGCTGTTAAGAGTAACACCCTACACCCCAGCCAGACCCCTCCGCTGCACCTCCTCTATCACACCCTACACCCCAGCCAGACCCCTCCACTCCGCCTCCTCTGGCAAACTGACTGTCCCATCCCTCCGGGCGCCCGGCCCTCTCCTCGCGGTCTCGCCTCTTCTCTGTCCTGACCCCTTGGCACGAACGGTCAGGACGCGGAATCACTTGCGATATTCCGCAAGAGACTCAAAACCCACCTTTTCAGACTCCACTACCACTGAATTCTGTAAATCTAGCCTATTGTCATCACCACTGCCAACTTGCCCTGCCTTCTCATTTAAATAAAGAACAAACAAAAAAACCCTAACCTTTTCCTTCCCAGTGTGACAGGTATGGTATGCAGCTGCCTACAACTATGTCTATCGCTGTATTACTGCACTAATCTCACTATTATTGTTTTTTAATTATTATTTGTAACCCACACAGACCCCCCCCACCCCCACTCCAGTAAACCAATGCTTACATTTCCTGCACTAGAAAACCCAGTAACATGTTACTTAATATGGTGCAGCTCTTGACAAAATAATTGACGCAGAACACTTATTTTTGCAGTGTGCCACAGATAACCAAAGCAAACACAAGATACAACTGAACGAAAGCGAACAACAAGCGAATGGGGGAAAAACGCTGGTAAATTAAACAGCAGTTTAACTGATGGTCCGTGACAAAGACACGGCATTTAAGACATTCTTGTTGTTCTTACGAAGTGTCCTGATCAGCCTCCAGGCGAATACTCCAAACGGGACAGCTGCAAAGCACAGCAAAAACCGGGATCCTGAAGAAACGGGACACACAAACACACACAAGACTTGATGCTAAGAAAATATGCGTGTGCTCCAATTAAACGAAAATGTGCGGAAATAACTCGGGACTCCATACACAAACGCTGCGGACCGTGGTAGGTTCGGAGACGTTTTAAGCTCAATTTCACATCAGATAATTAGCGAACTCAAAACGATGTCCGTGTACCGCGTTGCAATCGGGCGAGCAGGCAAAACTCCGCTTGGCGGCTCCAGTACAAATACAGCGCTTTTTCTAGAGCGGTGCTGGTTGCCCACAAGGGCGGCACATCGAGGTCACATAGCGCCATTGTCATATACGTACGCATGTTTTTTTTTTTTAGTTGCCAACTAAATATCACAGGTCAAGGTCCAATTCTGTGAATAAATAGCGATAGAAACTAGCGTATAGTTTCACCAGTTTACTTCTAAATTATTACTACTGGTGTGACGGTGTTTGGTTCTGCCTGCAGAAACCAAACGGGGTAGTCAGTCGGACAAGCAAACTATAAGCAATTTCACTCGCTCGCTAGCTAGCTCGATTCAAGTCAACTTCACATAACAGAGAATGGTTGCGGAAAAAATGGGAAACATTTGTTCCACAGCACGCATTAAAACAAGACCAGAGAAATCCTGAAGTGTGGAAATCTGGCGCACGTGGGCGGGGGAGGAAACAACTCACAGCGTCTGCATTGTGGCAGCGATGACCGTCTGTTGTCGAGTGAGTCTTAAAGCATAATCCGAATGAAGCTATGGGCCACTGGCGGTCACGTGACTGTCAGCTGACCACAATGCGGAAGTAACCAGAAATGCTTTTATTTTGCACAAACCAATAAAAGAAGGCTTTGTGTTTTCATCCGACAGGCCAACAAACGTAACATATAAATTATAGAAACAAGGTGGCCTCGTTTGGCGGCAAGAAAGTTATATTGTCAGTGCAAAAGGTACAGCGATACGATTCATTTTAGCGTTTCAAATGACCGAACAGTACTCCAGACATTAAAAAGACTGCCAATTTATTTACACTCCTATTAAGAGCGAATTCGTTTTGGAAACCACTTATTTACAATACACTTTTCATGACAAAACAATGCAGTTAGACAACTACTCCATAGGACTTTAGATTTAAAGAAAAACATTTACATTCAGTTTCATTGACTCAAATTCCAGGAATCTGATTTAATTACTGAAATCAAACGAGTGAGATATTTACAAACTTCAGTGCCGTACACATTTCAATTATAACAGTACTGCATTGCCATAAATTTGCAATAAAAACGATAAATGCAAGACATGAAAATATGGAGCTCTTTTATGACCTGCATAAACGATAAAACAGGACAATGGGAAGGCATTAAAAAAAACACAAAAAAAGATAAATTGTAGAGATGATGCAAAGAGATGGAAATCTAGCCACAAAGCAAATGCGTTTCTAATCAAGCGGAAACCTTTCTCTTATGAAAAGCTTGGCCATTTCCCACATTTAAAAGGACACACAACTTTTTTTTTTTCTGTTTGAACAATGTCTCCATCGTTTATTATTCATTAAAACAGCACAGCAAAAGTTTCGACAATGCGGTTTCTGTGACTCAGTCATCGTTCATGAAATAATAGTCCTCGTCTCCACTTTCGTCTGAAGGAAGTGGATCCTTGTCCGAAAACATATTCCAGGCAATGAAAGATTCATTTTCAGCTGAAAGACAAGCGACACAAAATAAGTGTTTTCATCCTGTCACCCGACACTGCAACTCAATCCTTTATTTTGCTTCTCAACAGCATTATGTTATAAAGTAAGGAGACACTAAACACTATATAGTGTGCTGAACAAATTGGCAAACACACTACATAGTGCACTATTTAGGGAATAGGGAATGTTTTCGAACACAGCCACAGTCTTCAAGCGAAATGAAAGCAGAACAGAAAGACGCTTAATGACACGTTGGCGGTGCATTTGTGCGGAAACCTACCGACTGGTCTTCTCTTCGTGGGCTTTACGGATGACGAGGAGGTATACTTCAGCTTCTGGAGGGATATAAAAAAAAAAATAAACATTTGTATGCCACAATGTTTTCAAAGACATTTTAAATGTCATTAATTTTACATTGATAGCACAGTAATACTGAAATACATTTATCATCTGTTTTTATTTGAGTAATTTCAGTGCCTTGCTTTGATACGTGGTTCTGTGTGTCTCAGTAGGTAGAGCGTGGATCTGTGTGGTTCTGTGTGTCTCAGTAGGTAGAGCATGGATCTGTGTGGTTCAGTAGGTAGAGCGTGGATCTGTGTGGTTCTGTGTGGCTCAGTAGGTAGAGCATGGATCTGTGTGGTTCTGTGTGGCTCAGTAGGTAGAGCGTGGATCTGTGTGGTTCAGGTAGAGGTGGATCTGTGAGTTCAGTAGGATCGTGTGTGGTTCTGTGTGGCTCAGTAGGTAGAGCATGGATCTGTGTGGTTCTGTGTGGCTCAGTAGGTAGAGCGTGGATCTGTGTGGTTCTGTGTGGCTCAGTAGGTAGAGCGTGGATCTGTGTGGTTCTGTGTGGCTCAGTAGGTAGAGCGTGGATCTGTGTGGTTCTGTGTGGCTCAGTAGGTAGAGCGTGGATCTGTGTGACTCAGTAGGTAGAGCATGGATCTGTGTGGTTCTGTGTGGCTCAGTAGGTAGAGCGTGGATCTGTGTAGTTCTGTGGGGTTCAGTAGGTAGAGCGTGGATCTGTGTGACTCAGTAGGTAGAGCATGGATCTGTGTGGTTCTGTGTGGTTCAGTAGGTAGAGTGTGGATCTGTTTGGCTCAGTAGGTAGAGCGTGGATCTGTGTGGTTCTGTGTGGCTCAGTAGGTAGAGCATGGATCTGTGTGGATCTGTGTGTCTCAGTAGGTAGAGCATGGCGCTGACAATGCTTAGGTTGTGGGTTTGATTCCCATTGGGGCCACATATACTGTAAAATGTATGCACTCACTGCTGTAAGTGGCTTTGGATAAAAGCGTCTGCTAAATGGCGTATATAATGGCAGTGGCCAGTGTTGAACGTTGTAAGCGCTAGACCACCCGGGAGGCCAGCCCCCTAACAATAACAATAATAAATAATTTAATTCCCACCTTTCAAACATGTTGCTCAAAGCACTATTCTATATTAAAAGGCACGGTTTTAAAAATGACAACACTAAACAGGGCAGACCTGGGAGAAGCTGTCCTGTCCACGCATGGTGGGCCAACCTTTCCGCATCTGTTTCTGTAGCTGGAACACATACTTGTCGTTGTTGTTTCTTGAAAACAAACACAGAAAAAATTATAATGCGTCACACAATAAAACATACGCCTTCACTACAAGAATGACTTCCAGGCAAAATGTAACGTTGGAAAAGAAGTGTCTGACCATAACTTCCTACAACATAGTTTGCTGGTTAATGACCACTTACTTGTTTGCTTGACACTCTTAACCATAGTAACTTACAGTTAATTGAATTTGCTGCATTACAATATGATGTCTCGACTCTCATAAAGCAAATTGCGAAGCTGACATACAGATGCGGGTATGGCGTTCCTATTAACTCAAGGCTGCTCAGACTCAGTCCTTGACTTTAGTTTATTTGAAAGAATAAACTAAACTGTTTCTTTAAAATAAGACAATACATGGATACATCCCGATGTACATGTACATTTTAAAAAGGCATATCAAGGATGACAGAAAAGTCCTGCTCTTGTGGTCCATGTTGTTATTAGGTGTCATGGTGATGTGTGCGTGTGTGTGTGTATTGTGCTTGTGGTGTTAGGCGTTGGCAGCATAATCTAGGTTACAATAAATCACAAAAATAGCACATACATTTACATTACTCCCATTAAATCTGCAATAGAGTTCATAACAATCAGTTACATACATACTACCCTACCTACCCGACTTGTCTATTTACAGAGAACACGATCAGGCTCAGGTGCACTGGCTTTCATTCCAGACACGCTCTTAATCAATAATGAATTAATCACGCACCTAAAAGCTTGCAAGGTTTTGTGTTAGCAGCAGTTTTAACAGCATGTAGGTTCTGCTCGTTACTACTTTTCGTTTGCTCTCAGTAAGCACATGTCAGCATTTTCATTGTTTATCCATTGATACGGGATTATTCACCGATCAAGCAATCATTTTGATCAATCAATCGAGCAAATCCAACCTCGCAAAAGAATCGCACGGAAAGGAAACACGAGGAATCACTACAGAACAGAACACATCGCATTTGTCGTCTAAGAACTGATCCTGTTCATTAAAAATAAGCATACAGCACACACAGGGAACTGCCAAAATAAAGGAAACACCAACAGAAAACGTCTCAATAGGGCGTTGGGCCACCACGAGTCGCCAGAACAGCTCCAATGTGCAATGGCCATTTCAGTAGCCAATTACTCCCTCTATCTTTCATGTCAATCCCCCCCTCATATTGTGAGCTCGGTGCCGTAGCCCTGAGAGAATTTTGACAAAGGCGATGTACCGCCTCCTCCGAGCCGGCACTCGCCAAGCCGTCGACCATAACGCCGGCATGCACACATGCCACTCCTATACGCAGCGAGCTCGTATCGGCTTCCCTCCCCCCACCCTGGGGCGGACAGCCAATTGTCGCCTCCTAGTGGCACTCCCGGCCACGGCGACTCTGGCGCGGCCGGTGGAATCGAGCCCCGGTCGCAGTGGCTACAGGGACGTTCTGAGACGGTCCACCTTTACCTGTTGACGGAGCCCAGCATGCCGGGGGTGATGTGGAGGCAGTGGGGGGTGTTCACCGCAGGGAACGCGCTGGACGTGGGCGTCGCCGGGTTCTGCTGCAGGTGCTGGAGAGCGTCCTCCCCGCTCAGAGACAGCGTGGGCAGCTGGAGGGGAGAGCGGCTGGTCAGGTCAAAATAACACGCAAAGCCTGGACACTCGATCTGCACACACACACACGCACACGCACACTCGATCTGCGCACACACACGCACACGCACACACACACTCGATCTGCGCACACACACGCACACACACACACACACGCACACGCACACACTCGATCTGCACACACACGCACACACACACTCGATCTGCGCACACACACACACTCGATCTGCGCACACACACACACACACACTCGATCTGCGCACACACATGCACACGCACACACACACACACTCGATCTGCGCACACACACGCACACACACTCGATCTGCGCACACACACGCACACGCGCACACACACTCGCACACACACACGCATGCACACGCACACATAGACTCACACACACACACACACACACGCACACGCACACGCACACACACACACACACACACACACACACACAGTGCCTCAACACCATCGACAGTTACATTTTTAGGCATTTAGCAGACGCTCTTATCCAGAACGACTTACACAGTTTACATTTCTTTACATACAATCCATTTATACAGGTGGATATTTTTACTGAAGCAATTCAGGTTAAGTGCCTTTAGCTCAAGGGTACAACAGCAGTGCCCCCACCTGGGAATTGAACCAGCAACCTCTGAGTTACAAGCCCAGTTCCCTAACCATTACACTACACTGCCAGTTACGCCCAACCCAGCTACCCTAATGCCTCACAATACCCACAAATCCACATACTACGCTTGAAGAAAATAAAATGGGCATATTTGATATATATATATATATATACAGTGAAGGAAATAAGTATTTGATCCCTTGCCGATTTTGTAAGTTTGCCCACTGACAAAGAAATGAATGGTCTATAATTTTTTTAATTTTTTTTAATTTTTTTTTTTATTGTAATGACTGTACAGTATGGGTCGTTTAATAGTTTACAATGTAACAGTTTTTACAATATTTTTTTTTTAAACAATATATTTATTGAGTTTTGGTTTTTCCCAACAAAAACAATAATACATAACAATCAATACAAAACAATCAATATAAACAGCAACAAACATTAACCCCCCAAAAATACATAAATAAAATAAAATAAAAATAAAAGAATAAAAAATAAAGAATAATAATAAATAAATAATACAAAATATATATACATATTTATAATAAGTATTAAGAAGTACAGTACAAAAGACAGAGACTACAATGTTACCTTCCTATGTAATATAATGTTGCAGTGCACCCGGCCTATCCACGGTTTGTCCAAACAAAAGCACTAGGCACTCACCAGGACCAGTGAATGACCCCGACCACACAAATCAAAAAGACAAAAGAAAACATACCATCCCAAGCACAGTCAACAGCCCTAGGGAGCACCCAAGATCTCAGCAGAACTTCAGGTCTGACCATGGCAATCAACATTAGAAGAAGTTACGTTTTGTAAAAAGGTTACAAAGTCGCCCCAGCATTGAACAAAAGAAAAGGTTTTTTCCTGAGATTAAACATGATCTTTTCTGAAGGCAAGTATGACGAGAGCTCTTTAAGCCATAGAGATACACTAGGAGGCTCCTCACTTTTCCAACGAATGGCTATACATTTATTAGCCGCAATCATGGCTAATCTGACAAAACGAATATTGCCCCTCGAGTTAGCTGGTAACACTGAGTAATCTCCCAGTAGTGCCAATCTCGGGTTGATAGGAATCTCCACCCCCACAATTGTTTTAGTAATATCCAAGATAGATCTCAGTATTGCTCCAAACATTTACACGTCCAGAACATGTGTAAAAGAGACCCTGTTTCAGTCTTACATCTAGGGCAATATTTTGAGTAGCTATTATTTATCTTATGGAGGCGTTGTGGTGTGAAGTAAACCCTGTGTATAAGGTTAAACTGTAGGAGTTTGTGTCGACTGTTATAGGAGAATGATTGAGAGCTATCACAGATTGACTTCCACTCGAGGTCCTCGAAAACATGATCAACATCCATTTCCCATTTAACTTTTGCGTTAAGAACTTCGCTACCTGCAAGGCTTGTGAGTTTGTTATAGACAAAGGACAGAAAACCTTTGGAATTAAGTTTCTTGCATCATAGTATCTATTTGAAAGTCTTCTAAAGGGGCAAGTCTCCCCCCCTGCTGTACTCTGACATAATCTCTAACTTGTAGATATTTAAAAAAATGTGCCGAAGGAAGCCCCAGAGAGGATTTCAGTTGTTCAAAGGACATCATTTTGTCGTGCTCGTACAGGTGACCGAACGTGCATATACCTCTGCTATACCAGTCTCCAGTTATGCCATCTCTTAATGCCCCGGGTAAAACAGGATTAAAATGGAATGGGGTAGACCTGTATATTGTACGGACACTTTGAAACTTTACTCTAATATCATGCCATATTTTAGAAGTATATTTTATCAATGGATTTTGAGTCACATTTCTCTGGCTGTGATAGGAGGGAATAAATGGAATACTGGACAGCACTTCTGATGTGTGAGATTGTTCAATTTGTTTCCATGCCGGAGGGTGTTCTAAATTTTGTATCCATATCCAAATAGCTCTGGATTGAGCCGCCATATAATATAGCCGAAAGTCAGGTAGATTTAGCCCTCCTTGTTCATTGGAACGGCAGAGGGTTTTGAGCTTGACTCTCGGAACTTTACCGTTCCACAGGAAACGAGAGATCCGACTATCCAAATTTTTAAAGAAGACTTTTGGGATTGGTGTTGGAAGCGCTTGGAATAAGTAAAGAAATTTGGGTAGGATATTCATTTTAATACAATTTATTCGTCCAATTAGGGATATAGGTAGAGACTTCCACCTTTCTAAATCTATTTCCATTTTTCTAAACAGAGGGTCATAGTTAAGGGAGAAAATTTGGTCTAGTTGGTTGGGTATTTGCAGGCCAAGATAACAGAGCTTGAGGGGTTCCCAACGAAAGGGGATATTTTCCCTTGATAGTTCTCGGGTGGCTGCATTGAGAGGCATTATCACACTTTTCTGTGTATTTATTTTATAACCAGAGATGCAGCTATATTCGTCTAATAGGATGCTAAGCGCAGATAGAGATGATGTCGCATTGGTCAAGTACAGCAAGATATCATCGGCATATAGCGAAATGACATGCTTTACCTGATTGATCAGAACACCCTCTATAAGCGGATGTGCTCTTATAGCGATTGCAAGGGGTTCAATTGCCAATGTGAAGAGTAACGGGGACAAGGGACAGCCTTGGCGAGTACCACGTGACACGGGAAAAAGAGACGATACATTAGCATTTGTTCGAATCACTGCTGACGGAGTAAGATAGAGAATCTGTATCATTCGTATTAAATTCGGACCAAAATTCATTTTTTGTAAAACCGCAAAAAGAAAAGACCATTCTAAGCGGTCAAACGCCTTTTCGGCATCCAATGAAAGGGCAACTACAGGACTATTGATCTCTTTAGCACAATGAATGATGTTAAGGAACCTTCTAATGTTATCAGAGGAAAAACGATTTCGAATAAAACCGGTCTGATCACTGTTTATAAGGCTAGGTATCACACTCTCCAATCTAGTGGCTATAACTTTGGTAAACACCTTATATTCTGATGAGAGTAGGGCAATGGGCCTATAAGATCCGCAAAGTTTTGGGTCTTTGCCTGGTTTCAATAGGACTGTAATCAGAGCCTGTTCTAGAGTTTTAGGTAACCGATAAATCTCAATTGCATGCTCAAACATATCCATTAGTGGGGAGATCAGACTAGTCGCAAAGATTTTATAAAAGTCCATAGAGAATCCATCTAGCCCTGGTGATTTTCCTCCTGAAAGTCTTCCTATCGCATCTAGAACTTCCTGTTTAGTAATGTCAGCCTCTAGATTGTCACGTGTCTCTACAGTCATCCCCGGAATGATTAGTCCCTCTAAGATGTTATGCATTCTAACAATATCTACACCCTGAGAAGAATATAAGTCCAGGTAAAAGTCCTTAACCCCTGAGGTCGACGGGAGCGGCGCCGCTCCCAGCAGCAATAAAAGTATATTACTATTTATAATTTCGCGATATTTTATCATACACACGCGACAAAAACATTGACAGAAACCTTAGAATCGCGACTTTCCGATTTGAGCACTGGCAAATCAAATGGGATTTTTAAATTAGGTTAATTAGACCAAAAGTAAACCTTGTTTTTACTCTGTTTTTTTACCTTTTAATAACGTCCCCTTCTATTGACATGGTAACTAGGTGCGAGTTTCGGGAGGTGTGGGGAGGGGCGTGGGGCCATGTGTGAAACGCCGGCGTAAACAACACAAACTGTCCCGACAATTTGAAGCAAGATTTTATACAGACATACAATTTTATTCAAGATGGAAAGATTTTCTGCGCTGCAGTGTTTGAGAGCATCGATGGAAAGCGACGAAGACAATAACTGACGAAGAGTAAGTAACTATATTTGATTTGCCATGTTATCAAATACTCGTATTCAATATATGAATTCCGTGTGTGAAATTGCAGCGTAAACAATGTCCCGACATTATATCGGATCTTGTCTGTGTTTACGGTTGCGAGCTGCCAGCAACAGACGGTGTATGCTGATATTTATTTGATTTACCATATTTTCAAATACTCGTGAAAATATATGAATTCAGCGTCTTGTGACGCTATACGAAAAAAATCAGAATCATTGCGGACTGCTGCGAATAATTAACGGGAGGATATTTAACCAGCTGGCATTCTGTTTCGGCGCTTGGACATTATCTAGCTTAGCTTGATAATACCTATTGTGATTAATGTTTCTTGCCTCTCGAGAACTTGTTTGTGTGCTTATTGTGGTTTAGATTCCCAGCGTTTAGTTTATTCCGAGATTTTGGATACGTTTTGTTTGTTCCTGATCGTTGGTTATTTTGTTTTGTCTTGTTTATGTCTTTCCGTGTCTTCGTAGACACGGATTTTGCTTTCGTTTTCCTACAGACGTTTAAAGATGAATATCTTAAACTTTTGATCATGTGCCTGTGCCCAATGCCAGACTTTGGATGTTGTCAAACTGGCTTCAAGAAATGCGTAGGCTACTCTGCAAGATGTCTTTGTCTGATGGCCTTTGACCATGATCTTTCAGGTGTGGATCATGAATATTCAGTAAATTAGCATATAGCCCTCCCACAGCCTGAAATAAATGTGACCAGTTCTGATAAAAACAGGTTTTTAGCTATTTAGATCTCATATGTGCTAAAACATTTTCACACCCTTACATAACCAAGACCTTGATGAACAAACGCACATTGGCAAAACAATTCGTCACTATAGTTTAGTGTGTGCTTTCACAACTTTTGTGACAGCAGAAAAATTAACTATTTTTAACTTGTGTGTTTGTAGATCTATTTACAAGCTGCATATGATACTGACCAAACTATTGATGGCATACAAATGTAGCTGTGATTGTCCTTCAAATAAAAATATTAAACACTTTGGAGTAAATGTGTGTTAAATTGATGAAATTGAGATAAATATCAGACCATGCCAAAATCAAAAAACATCGAAAAGCTTAGCACGGACCTCAGAGGGTTAAAGGCCTCATTAATAAGATTAGGATCATGGACTTCAGTAGCCCCATCTTTGGTCTTAACTGAGGGGATACATCTTGAGCTATCGTCTCTTCGGATCTGCCAGGCTAGTAGTTTACCACATTTGTCCCCATGTTCATAATACTGTTGTCTAGTTCTAGCCATGGCATTTTCAACCACTCGGGTGGTTAGCAGGTCATACTCAATCCTTTTATTATATAGGACATCATAAGTCCTCTCGTCTTGCGTCCGAACATGTTCCCTTTCAAGAGTCCTCATTTCTGCTTCCAGCGCTTCAGTTTTTAACAAATACTGCTTTTCTTTCCATGATGCATAACTTATAGTCTCGCCTCTCACATACGCTTTTAGTGATTCCCATACAATGGTTGGTGAGGCGGTCCCCTTGTTAATGCTAAGAAAGCTGTCAATGTTACTTCTGATAAGATTTCGTAATCTGCATCATTGAGCAAGTGAATGGGAAATCGCCATAGTCTAGTACTACTGGCGGTGCTTTTTTGAGCTATCGTAAGCAAGAGAGGGGCATGGTCTGAATGAGTCATAGCTAGATATTCACATGAGGATATGAGGTGGAGTTTCTCAACATGGGCAAAAAATATATCAATTCTGGAGTAAGCTTCTATGAGCATGTGAGTAGAATGAGTATTCACGTAGCGATTTATGCGTTTGTCTCCAGACATCTACAAGTTTGAAGTCTACTATTTCTTTTTTGAGTGCCTTAGCTGCTTGGGTTATAACTTTGGGATTAGAGGATGATCGGTCTTTGAATGGATCTAGAACTAAATTAATATCTCCACCTATAACAAGCTCAGTAGAAGGACACGTAAGTGTAAAAACAGATTTTGGAAGAACTGAGGGCAATCAAAATTTGGACCATAAATATTGACTAAAGTAATCGATTCACCTGCTATGGCACCCTTAAGTATCAAGTATCTGCCCTGTTTGTCTTTTCGACATAATCCACATGTAAAGGAACATTTTTACCTATCAAAGTGGCAACTCCCCTAGATTGAGATGTAAAGGAGGAAGAATAAAGGTCTGCCCCTGCCATTGACGGCCCAGTTTGGCATGTTCAGCGTCTGTTAGATGGGTCTCCTGTAGTAAAGCTATATCTATTTTATGATTTTTCAGAAAGTTAAGTACCTTTTACGTTTTGACAGTACGTTGATGCCATTGGTATTCCACGTCAAGTACCTAAGAGCTACGGTTGTCATTTTCCTTGTAAGGTACTGTGATATAAGATATAAAACCATTTAAGATATCTAGCCCTGGTCACTGCCCCATTTGAGCGTATCATTTCTATGTCCTGCACCCTGAAGGTAACTGTAGAAGTAAGAAGAAAATGAACGGAAGAAACAGAACAGAAAAACCAAACTCTACATAACCCATATTTCCCCGACTTCCTCCCCAACTGAGGAAGTGCCAAACCCTTAGTCTTATTGACGTTACCTTAATGCAGCTATAACCTATCTAGCTACATTACTAAATGGTACCAATCCCCCTCAAAACTAAAGTACTCAATTAGCCTAGTCCACTGGACAATTTACCCCGAAATTTACAATCAACTTAAATGAAAACATCAATTTGGCGTTTTGTAATGTAGAACAATTCCCTATAATACCACCAGGGAGGCTATTCTGGTTGAACTCAGTGTGAAAAATCTGGATCATCAAATCCTAGACTACAGACAAAGGATCTTGTCGTTAAAAGAATATCAGACCCCTCTGCTTCTAGGCAGCTATTTGTAGTTTAACCAGCCATCCTCGAACACGTGCAAACATATAGCCTGGTATAAATAAAGATATCGATGCTAATAACATTAACAATAATACAAATATGAATGATAACAACAGTAATCAAGCGTGTTTGTCAGGCTCACCTCGCCCTAAACAATTACAGCGACACGTTTACTCGACACCTATTTAAAGTTAGCTGCCTATGACTATATTCTTTTTTTGTGTGTATTGTACGCTATGAATATGGGGCACGCTTTATGCAGTATCAAATGCACCTCCACAAAGCCGACAGTTTCAGCGTAGCTCAATTAATAGCAGGAAAGGCTGATTAGAAGTGATGCCTATCTAAAGTGATAATCCAAACGAAAATCAAAAAATCACAACAAAAATCAAGCAATAAATCAAAGATAAAGGTACACCGGTAGATCAGGTTACTTACGTTTGAGGCCCCAGATGTAGGTTAAATAATAAACAATTCTAGTCCGCTTTGTGCCCAAAACTAAATAGCGGTAGACCAGGTGTCTCGACCATACCGGTGAGAGAGAACCAATGCTCAGAGTTCCCAGAAAGCGACAATCCCACGTCGAACAGACAATTTAGGCCGGAGCAAACATATGGGTCCTCCGTCAATGCAGGACCACCTTCGCCAGTCACAACAAGTCCGTCCCTAGCCATCCTTATTTCCTCTGTCCCGTGAAGAAAGAGAAGGAAGGAAAAAGAAATATTTTTTTTTTTTACGACAGCAGAGCATGAGACCAGACCCGAAATATCCCGTCTAGTGTGTGGGCTAGTTAGTTAGGCCCGTGGCACTAGGTCTGGATGATATTTTTTCAGATAGTTTTCAGCAGCTTGCGGCGTTGTGAAGGCACGCTTTCCTCCTCTAGATCCATAGTAAAGGTGGTCGGATGCAGCAGTCTGAAAGTAACGTTCTTTTCCTTGAGCTTCCTTTTTTCAGTGGAATAAAGGCTTTCCTCTTTTGGTACAGGGCTGTAGACATATCTCTGAAAATCATGACAGTCGAATTGCCAAATTGCAATGAACCTTTGTTTCGAGCTGCGTCGACGATCTTGACTGTATCAGAGAAACGAAGGAGCTGAATCACAATGGCACGGGGTCTAGCGCCATCAGCTGGGCGTTGTTGTAGCGATCTGTGTGCACGTTCCACTTCAAAAGTTTCCCCTTGAGACCAAGTATCTTCGGTAGCCATTCCTGTATGAATGCCACTGCGTTCTTCCCCTCCACTCCTTCGGAAAGCCCACCAGTCTCAGATTTTGTCTACGGGCTCTGTTCTCTTGGTCGTCCAAACACTCCCTCATCTCTTTCAACTCGCCCTCCGTAGCTTTTCTGTAATCATCAAACTCCTGCTGTATGGCTGTTAGAGAGTCCACGAACTCACTCTGCTTCCCCTCGATACATTTGATTCGGTTTCTAAAGACTTCGTTATCACTGAGAATTTTCTCCATCGTTTCGGAAAGCTTAGTTAAAGCGTCCCTCAATCACGGACTCAATTCTCAGGACTCCTTTCTCCATCTCAGATATAAACCATTGTGGGGGTCTGTCAGGCGGCTCGTCGCCATTGTTGCTAGCATTCGGCGAGGGTGCTTGCCAAATTTTCTCTTCTTTTGATGTACCTTCAGTCCTCTTCCTCGACATAATTCAGTTGCCAATGTTTTCACGTATAAAAAGCAAGGGGGTAGTGTCAAATTATCTCAGTTAAGGATCGAGAGAAGGCTGATTTTAGCGATCTACGCAGCGGAGGTTGGTACCACACGTCTGTTCCCTATGCCTCCATAACCGGAAGTCGATGGTCTATAATTTTAATGCTAGGTTTATTTTAACAGTGAGAGACAGAATATCCCCAAACAAATCCAGAAAATCACATTATATAAAAGATATAAATTGATTTGCATTTGATTGTGTGAAATAAGTATTTGATCCCCTACCAACCAGCAAGAATTCTGGCTCCCACAGACCGGTTAGATTAGTCCTCTCGCTTTACTCCTAATCTCAACTCGTTACCTGTATAAAAGACACCCGTCTCAACTCGTTACCTGTATAAAAGAGACCTGTCCACAGAATCAATCAATCAGATTCCAACCTCTCCACCATGGGCAAGACCAAAGAGCTGTCTAAGGACATCAGGGACAAGATCGTAGACCTGCACAAGGCTGGAATGGGCTACAAGACCATCGGCAAGCAGCTTGGTGAGAAGGAGACAACTGTTGGTGCGATTATTCGAAAATGGAAGAAACACAAAATGACCATCAATCACCCTCGGTCTGGGGCTCCACGCAAGATCTCGCCTCGTGGGGTATCAAT
The DNA here is from genome assembly GCA_029706075.1 of Aldrovandia affinis. NCBI lineage: Eukaryota > Metazoa > Chordata > Actinopteri > Notacanthiformes > Halosauridae > Aldrovandia > Aldrovandia affinis. The sequence continues at coordinate 1,979,209 of JAINUG010000128.1, forward strand.
GATCATGAGAAAGGTGAGGGATCAGCCCAGAACTACATGGGAGGAGCTTGTTAATGATCTCAAGGCAGCTGGGACCACAGTCACCAAGAAAACCATTGGTAACACACTACGCCGTAATGGATTGAAATCCTGCAGCGCCCGCAAGGTCCCCCTGCTCAAGAAGGCACATGTACAGGCCCGTTTGAAGTTTGCCAATGAACACCTGAATGATTCAGAGAAGGCTTGGGAGAACGTGATGTGGTCAGATGAGACCAAAATCGAGCTCTTTGGCATCAACTCGACTGCCCGTGTTTAGAGGAAGAGAAATGCTGACTATGACCCCAAGAACACCATCCCCACCGTCAAGCATGGAGGTGGAAACATTATCTTGGGGTGTTTCTCTGCTAAGGGACAGGGCGACTTCACCACATCGGGGAGGATGGAGCGGGGCCATGTACCGTGAAATCTTGGGCGACAACCTCCTTCCCTCAGCCAGGACATCTTCCAGCACGACATTGACCCAAAACATACGGCCAAGGCAACAAAGGAGTGGCTCAAGAAGAAGCACATTAAGGTCATGGAGTGACCTAGCCAGTCTCCGGACCTTAATCCCATAAAAAAATCTGTGGAGGAGCTGAAGCTTGAGTTGCCAAGCGACAGCCTCGAAACCTTAAGGATTTGGAGAGGATCTGCAAAGAGCAGTGGACCAAAATCCCTCCTGAGATGTGCGCAAACCTGGTGACCAACTACAAGAAACGTCTGACCTCTGTGCTTGCCAACAAGGATTTCTCCACCAAGTATTAAGTCATGTTTTGCTAGGGGATCAAATACTTATTTCACACAATCAAATGCAAATCAATTTATATCTTTTATATAATGTGATTTTTTGAATTTTTATATTCTGTCTCACTGTTAAAATAAACCTACCATTAAAATGATAGACCTTTAATTTCTTTGTCAGTGGGCAAACTTACAAAATCGGCAAGGGATCAAATACTTATTTCCTTCACTGTATATTAGGGGTGTAACGGTACACGTATTCATATCGAACCGTTTGGTACAGGACTTCAATGACAAATGTAAGGTTTTCAATGACTTTTTTTTTTTGGGCGACTGGCGCAAAAATTGACTTTACTTTCATTACTTAACACTTCTAATTTTGTGTGTGTGTGTGTGTGTGTGTGTGTGAGAGAGAGAACAGCCGTGGCAGGTGGCAACAAAGGTGGCAGGGGAACAGATGTTTCGTGGTAACGTTATTGGAAAAGAAGAAAAAATATATATACATATACAGTTACATGGAATCATTTTCAATGATTTTCAAGGTTTTTCCATGACGTGTGGGAACCCTGTTACTTATGACTTGGTCACAACTCTGGCCGCGCGCGTGGCGTCGCGGACTCATCGCTCACCTTGACACGCTTGTTCTGGAGAGGCGAGGCAGAGAAGACGTCGTCGTGGTCATCTTTGGGCATGTGGTCCAGGAGACTCCGGATCTGCTGCTTCCGCTTCAGAGTGCCGGCTTTCGCCGTGATCCGAGGAGCCTCCGTAACTGAGCGCCGGGGAAACGGGCGCAAATTAGGCACCCGATCAAACGGCTACATGACATTACATTACGCTAAGACTACACTACCCACAATCCTCTGTGTGTGTGTGTGTGTGTGTGAGAGACTACACTATTACATTACATTACATTACAGGCATTTGGCAGACGCTCTTATCAAACGGCTACATTACATTACATTACATTACATTACAGGCATTAAACGCCATTCAGTAGGCCTAACAACGAAAACAATATTACTTTTGAAATAAAAGGGGCTGTTCGACAGCGGAGGCTTGGCAACTTGACTTGCCTCCTAACTGTCGAGTCCTGACTCGTCCCCTTACTGGTTTTTATTTAAGAATATGAGCATATCCCCGTGTTCAGGGGTGAGCCGTGTGCGCAGCCTGTTCACAGTAAGACCCGCCGATGAAAAACCCGCTCCGACGGAACCGATGTCCCGTGGATGCATAAATACTGTTGTGCCCAAAAGCAAAAAAGATTTAATACAAAATTCAGAGAAATGCTGAAGTAATGTTAGGCATGCTTAGCGAATTCAAGAGACCACGCTATTGTTGCCTGAGATAACGTTAGGCTATACAAAATATAACAAAAATGTTTTGTCGTTTTCACAAAAAATTATTTTGTGAAATATTGCTAGATATATTTGATAAAATCAACAAGGTTTTATCTTGTTTCAAAGCAATATTACACTCACTAGTGTTTGTGCTATTGGATAACTCCGCTGTGCTGTGATACATTACATTACAGGCATTTGGCAGACGCTCTTATCCAGAGCGACGTACAACAAAGTGTTAACCGTAGTCAAGAACAGTTTAGCTGAAAGCCACCCTAGCGGGAAGTACAGTTCCTTGGTGCTAGGAGCAACCACCTAGTTAAACTAGGACCCTGTAGGTAAATCTGTAGCCACAATTCAAAGGTAGCAATAAAGCAATCAGTGCGGAAAATAATGCCTAAGCCTAATACAATACATAAACAAGCAGACATGTGTAATACTGAGCAACTACATCCCTAAGTTAACAAAAACTGGACTACGGGGAGAGGTGCACCCTGAAGAGGTAAGTCTTCAGTCGTCGCTTGAAGGTGGCCAGGGTCTCAGCTGTTCTGACTTCCACAGGTCATTCCACCATCGTGGGGCCAGAACCGACAGGAGACGTGACTGGGAAGCGCAGGTGCGGAGGGGCTACAACACTTTGTTCTTAACTTTTGGTCGCCCGTTTAAGGAGGCATCAACTATTTTAGGCAGCAAGACCATTAGCAAGGTCTCAAACATTTTACCTCAGCTGCAATGACTTATGGGGAGAAGGCTATGATGGTCTCCCCCCCCCCCCAACAGTACTGTACGTATCAGGGTTTCCACTCAAATCAAATTTCTATTTCCCTGACATTTCAATGACAAATGTAAGGTTTTCAATGACCTTTGTTTTGCAACTGATGCAACTGATTCATAACTTATACACGTTTTGTTGCCAGTGCAAATACACATCTCACTGTGTGTGTGTGTGTGTGTGTGTGTGTGTGTGTGTGTGAGAACAGCAGTGGCAGGTGGCAACAGCGGTGGCATGGGAACAGACATTTTGCGGTAACGTTATCGGAAAGAAGGAAAATACATATAATGTTACATGAGATCAGTCATTTCCATGACATGAATTAATTTCCATGACCTTCCATGAGAGAATGATGTTCAAGGTTTTTCCATGACACGTAGGAACCCTGTCTCCCCCCCTAACAGTACTGTACGTGTGCACCAGTCTTGAGGAGATCTGAGTCCTCTCTTCTAGGCTGCTGATTGGACATACCTGCTTCCTCTTTCTTAGCGCGACCTCTCTTCGTCCGAGTCTTGGCTTTGAGCTGCTCACCCTTCTCGTGGTCGCACTGCTGCTGGCACTGCTCAGCTGAGTGTGTGCCCACCACCATGGCAACGTTTACCCAGAATCCATTCCTGTGCTTGGGCAACGAGGACACAGCGCTGAACACACAGAACGCACACAGTCAGGTTACGCAGTTCACGAGCATGAAAACACAGACACATATAATTCACATTTTAAACTTCGATGCATACATCACTCATCCCTGTCCTGAGTGAGGTTTAGAGACTCATGATCAATGTGTGAGTGAGTGAGTGGTGGTGAGTGAGTGAGTGTGTGTGTGTGTGTGTGTGTGTGTGTGTGTGTGTGTGTGTGTGTGTGTGTGAGTGTGTGTGAGTGAGTGTGTGTGAGTGTGAGTGAGTGAGTGAGTGAGTGAGTGTGTGAGTGTGTGAGTGTGTGAGTGAGTGAGTGAGTGAGTGAGTGAGTGAGTGAGTGGTGGTGAGTGAGTGAGTGGTGTGTGTGTGTGTGTGTGGTGAGTGTGTGTGAGTGTGTGTGTGTGTGAGAGAGTGAGTGAGTGAGTGTGTGTGTGTGTGAGTGTGAGTGAGTGTGTGTGTGTGTGAGTGTGTGTGTGTGTGTGTGTGTGAGTGAGTGAGTGAGTGGTGAGTGTGTGTGTGTGTGTGTGTGTGTGAGTGAGTGTGTGTGTGTGAGTGTGTGTGTGTGTGTGTGAGTGAGTGTGTGTGTGTGTGAGTGAGAGTGAGTGAGTGAGTGAGTGAGTGTGTGTGTGTGTGTGTGTGTGTGTGTACAAACGTATGTAAAATTGCGTTGTGTTGTGCATGTGCACATACTCTCACAAACTAAATGAAATTAATCATTGCAATATAGGTTATTAATGTACATGGTCTTACACCAGTGGTTCCCAACCTTGGTCCTGGGGGCCCCTGTGTACGCTGGTTTTTGGTACTGCCGGTCTCTTGATCAATTAAGGTTGTTGAAAACATCTGCGTAACATCATTTTTTCTTTACACTTATTTTAACACAATGCAGGTTTGGCTCGTTGCCAATTGCTCTGTCATTGAATTCTTCATTTTCCTCAAATGGTTTCAGTGACCGGCCCCCCAACTCTTTTCACCTGTCAGTCTACAATTGAATCAATTAAAATATGTAACCCTCTTTTTAAAGGAATCATGTGTCATACAGCGCATTACAGACAATGAGAGCATTAGTTGATCTGACTAATTAAAATTCCTGGGATGTGAACATGGGACGTTTATTGTTCATGGCATGCACAGATATTTGTGACATATGGCCTTAAGAGAGTAAATCATGCTTTAATAGAAATTAAAAGCGTCTAATTAAGAACAATTAACAGCTAGTTACAATTCAGAGGTTGCAATTATGGTTGGAATGAAAACCAGCGTACAGGTTGGGAGCCACTGTCTTACACACTACCAAACACTTCAAGGACACCTCAGGACTTCTTTGCTTTCATCAAGGTTTAACCTTAACCCTCACCTTCACTATTAACTTAACACCTTAACTATTACCATTTACACATGCTTGAAATATTCATTTTACTCATTCACTGGTGGCAATGTAGTGTAATGGTTAGGGAGCTGGACTTGTACCTCAGAGGTTGCAGGTTCGATCCCAGGTGGGGCACTGCTTTTGTACCCTTGAGCTAAAGGTACTTAACCTGAGCTGCTTCAGTAAAATATCCAGCTGTATAAATGGATTGTATGTAAAAAAGAAAATGTAAAGTCCCTCTGGATAAGAGCGTCTGCTAAATGCCTAAATGTAATGGAAATGTAATTTTAGTTTCTCAGGGGAAAAAGCGAACTAGTATTTGGATGTTGATCCTACGGAGAAAGTTGCGATGCACAGATGAAGTGCCCGTCGGATGGCCCTTATGACTGAGACTGCATCAGTGTAAGCCAGTGCTTCTCAAAATGGGCGCCCCCAGTTTGCCAGGGGGCGTGTGTGACCAGGCGTAGGCGTGGGTGCAAGTGGTGCAAGGCGGTCGCACCAGGAAGAAGAAAACGTTTTTAAAAAAAAACTTTTTGCACTGTGGACCGGTTCCGGGGGGCGCAATTTTTTTCACGTAGCACCCCCCGGTCGCGAAAACATAAATTGGTCTCAGCCGTAGCACCACCCCCTCCCGGTCCGCGAAATAAACGAACTGGTCTCAGCTTTTTTTCGCGAAACGTTTTCTTCTTCCTAGGGGGGGCCTAACAGAAAATAATTGAGAAGCACTGGTGTAAGCCAACCACCATCTTCATACGGGTCTGTTTTTCCTCCCAAGAATAATGCTATAATCCTGACAGTGACATGTGTTTTCTAACAAGGTTTCCCTGTCCCGATTACCAATATCCCTGTCCGTTCACTTCACTTACAGGAAACTTAATTTACCACAATTAGCGTTTAATTGAATGCGATTAGCCTTTCTGACACCTTGAACGCAGCGCAAATTGGAACCTGTCCGATAGAAGCTGCACGGCTGTGTAAAGTCTCGTTTGTGTGGAGCGTTCGACCGTCGAGCGCCACTCCATTTCAACACCGCTAATCCCTCCCTGCTGAACACCGTCACGCCGTCTTTAATCACACGAGCACGTTTCATGTTGTGCCTTCCCTAAAGGACATGTGGATACCTGCACGCACGCACGCACGCACACACTCTCACACACACACACGCACACACTCACACACGCACGCACACACTCTCACACACACTCTCACACACACTCACACACACGCACACACACGACGCACACACACACACACACTCACACACACTCTCACACACACACACACTCACACACGCACACACACACACACACACACACACACTCTCACACACACACACGCACGCACACACACTCTCTCACACACACACACGCACACGCATGCACACACACACGCACACACACACACACACTCACACGGTAAGGTATTTCCCACATAAGCTACTTGTAGGCTTGGACCATAACACAGGGTTCCCACTCAAATCTAATTTTCATTTTCTATGACAAATGTAAGCTTTTCAATGATATTTATTTTGTGACTGATGCAAAAATGGACTTTACTTTCATAACTTAACACGTTTTGTTGCCGGTGCAAATACACATCTCATTGTGTGTGTGTGTGTGTGTGTGTGTGTGCGTGCGTGCGTGTGTATGTGAGTGTGTAGAACAGCCGTGGCAGGTGGCAACAACGATGGCAGGGGAACAGACATTTTGCGGTAACGTTATCGGAAAAGGAGAAAAAAAAAAAAAGCGTTACATGGAATCAGAGATTTCCACGACATAATAATTTTCAATGATTTTCCATGACGTGTGGGAACCGAAACGCTCAAAGACTTACTTGTGCAGCTTTTCCAGTTCGCTCTCTGTCCAGCCGCCATCACCCTCCTCCTCCGCCTCCACCACCCGCCCGCTCTTCTTCGACGTTCCGCCTCCCTCCTTCGTCTTCGCTTTCGCGCCGTTCTTCCTTTCCCGTTTCTCCTCGGAGGAAGACCGTGTCTGAGGAGCCTTGTCCTTCCGTACGAGGGGACGGTTCACTTTTCCCCGCGGCTGGCCAATTCCATCGCTCTCCGGGGAGAACCGAAAGTCAGACGGCTCGCTCTCCGAAACGTCCGAGACGATGCGACGCGCTTTCGTGCGCGACAGCGTCCTCGTCCTGTTGTGCGGCGCACGCCCGGGGCTCCGCTCACGCGCGAAACTCTGGTCAGCGGGCGGGCGGCCATCTTCCGAGGTCTCCTGACCGCTGCTGCTGCTGCTGCTGCCGCCACGGCCGGCAGGCTTGGCGAGCGCCTTCCTCGCCCCGGCCCCGCGCTCGAAGGCGCCTCTCTGCTCGTCGCTGTCCGTGCTCGCCGCCACTTCCTGTCGCGTTCGCCGATCGCTGCCGTCGCCCGCGGCCCAGGACTCCGCCGATCTTCCCTGCCGCCGCCTCCCTCCGGTCTGGGACAGAGAGAACAGTCTCGGAGGGTCCAGGAAGCTCACGCTGTCGTCCGACTCCGGGCTGACCCCTCCGGGAGCGCGTCCGCGTCCCGCCGTCTCCGGTTTGTCCCGGCGCTCCTCCCGAGGTTCGGCGCTCGCCCCCGGCTCCCTACGACCCCCGCGGTGGAGGTGGGACGGCGCCGACTGGCTCACGCCGCTCTCCGACTCCGCGCCGCGCCTCTCCGCTCGCGCGACCCGGGCGCTGGCGGCCTCGACGCCCCTCTTGCTGCGGGACGAGGACCTCAGCACCCTGGGGGGGTCGCTAACGCCGTCCGTCTCCTCCGACTCCGTCCCCTGGGCCCTGCCGGCCGGCGCAGCCCTGCTGGTCCGGTTCGTCCCCGCACATCGAGGTTTGGGCGTTCCTCTTCTCTTCGCCCGGTCGGTCTCGGAGGAGCCCGTGCTCCCGCCGGTCCGGGTCTTGACCCGAGGTCTCAGGCCGCGCTCGGTGTCGGACGTGGAAGCCGGGCGCGGGGGCCTCCGGTCGTGGCCGGAGGGTTTGGCAGCGATGGCGGACTCCCGCCTCTTCTCCGTCGTATCTCCCTCTCGGGCCGACCTCTTCTCCGGTCGGAGGCGCTGGTTCACCTTCCTCCACGGCGCCGACGCCTCTTCCCCGCCGCTGGATTCGCTCGGCCCCTCGTCCGTGAGACGCGGGTCCTTCAGTCCGGATTGGACGGCGGGATCCTCTCGCTCTCGCGGTGCCTCTCGCTCTCCTTCGCCTTGGTCCGAGGGCTCCTCCGGCTCGCTGAGGTACACCAGGTTGTTCTGGGAGCAGCGCTGGTGCAGCGCGGCGGACGTCCTCATGGGCGTCAGCGACACGGCGTAGCGCTGGTTCGGCACGGGCTGGGGCGGCCCTCGCGAGCTCAACGCCCTTCCCACAGGCCTCTGCTCACGAGAGGTGACCCTGCTGCCGGCGTCGCTGACCGGCGTGTTCTCTTTCGTCCTCCTGCCGTGCGCTACAAACACAGAACACAACTCAGGACGCGGGACTGACAAGAAGGTTTACACTGATCTCTTAACTTCTCGATCCTTGGGGAGCTACCAAGGCTGAGTAACAAAATAGCAGCTCGGAGAATGAGGCTGACTGGTCACTGCCACAGACACCACGAGCTACCAGCCAGCAGACTGGTACTGTGGGAACCATCACACGCACGCGGACATCGATCACAAGGGCGTCCCACACCAACATACGCGGACATGCTGAAGACGGATGTGGGAGTGGAAACTACTGGAGAGCTCGCAGGATGCATGGAGGATCGCGTTGGCTGGAGACGTCGGTGGAAGGCCCGTCTGAGGACGACTCAGTAGTAGGGGAAGTCACCTTTAAAAGTCACTACGTTTGAGAGCACTAGTGATTTGAAGATGGCTCCCATTTGGAGAATATTCTCTAAATGATACGTGACAGCCGCTCCTCGCGGTCTCGCCTCTTCTCTGTCCTGACCCCTCGCCAGGTCAGGACCGCGGAATCACTGGCCATCTTCCGCAAGAGACTCGAAACCCACCTCTTCAGACTCCACTACCACTGACTCTGTACATTTAACTAATTGTCATCACCACTGCTTACATGTTTAATACTGCTTTTCGGAATATGTATCCATGTTTAAAATGGTCTAAATTAAATTTAAAAAATCAAATTTAAAAAAAACTTTTATCTCCCTGTGTTGCAGGTGCCAACAATGATGTCTATCGCTGTATTACTGCACTGATCTCTTGCGCGGACTATGATTGATCTTACCATGTATTAATGCACATCTTGTAAGTTGCTCTGGATAAGAGCGTCTGCTAAATACTTAAAATGTAAAATGTATCAGGAATGACAACATAAACACTGCAGCCTTTGAGGCATTTATCAACCTATGCGGCTGAAAGAACACAGAAATCTCAATGTATCCCTACAACAGCACACACACACACATACATACACACATACGTACCCTGGTGACTAGCTGAGGAGCTCTTCAAGTCCGTCTTCTTTGTTTTGTGGGCTAATCCATTGGACGCCATTTTACTCTGAAATAATCAAGAGACTCTGAACATCATTCCAAAGTCAAGACGCAGAAACGCTGTGAAGAACACAACGTGACTATGCCAAGACACGTTTAGGAGCGGGCAAAAGCCGGCACACTCGATATCAAATCTAGTTTCAAAACGGTAATGAAAATAGATTCCAGAACGTGTAATGCCAAGGTAACTGAAGAGTAATTCCAAAGCAAAATCACACCGAACACTAAACAACACACAAAGGAATGAGAAAACAGAAAATCCAATAAAATAACTCTGGATACTAGCGTGATGTCATGCAGTTGGTATAGTATAATACAATATATATAATATGCATGATTGTCTTGATTGGTTATTTGTTAAAAACAGATTATTATATTCATTATTAGTATTTTTTTGAAATATTATAGTCACAAAGAATCCTTTTATTTTGTATCAGAGTTTAACTTTCAGTTCAACTACACATAATTATTTAACCAGACATGCGGAGGGAGGACATTTTATGCTACCAATTGTGAGAACAAATGCAGTCAAAAGAACGGTGTTATACCGAGCCATGTTTGAATGGAATTCACTACCCAGCTACATTGCACAGGAAAATAGTAAAACTCGATTTAAATTCTTATTAAAAAAATATCTAAAAGTTATGAATTGAAACGTGTTATGTGTGAAGCATGTATGTAATGTTGTTTTAGTCTTGTCTGTTTTGTAATGTTGCTAGTTTTGGCTTGTCTCTTGTTTTATTCTTATGTTGTAATAATGTATATGTTTGTTTCAGTTTTGTCTGTATGAGTTCAATGTGATGTTTGTCATGTGCAATGTTGGAATGTCATGTTGCCTTGTCACTTGAAGCTGTTTGACGACCCCAGGAAGAATAGCTACTGTAGTTGCAGTAGCTAACGGGGATCGAAATAAACTAAACTAAACAATAGGCTCTGTTTTTATTCACACCCTTGATAAAGATGAACAAAATAGCCAAGTGGAACCACAAAGTACTGATAACAGGGGTGTGAATATTTGTGATTCTTGATATTTCTGGGGGAAAAAAATATAATTTGCAAACTGTTTGATTGTGGTTCATTGTGCCAATGCATTATTATTAAATATAAATATAATTTTCAGAATTTTGTTAGCATAAAATATACCTCATTACTTTATTTTATACGATCTCTTTTGTAAATCTTTATCAAGGGTATGAATAAAAACAGAGCCTACTGTATATACAGTATTTATAAAAACAGTATTAACAGAGTATACAGTTATAGAATAGAGATCTAATATAGTGTGGTTCTGTGTGTCTCAGTAGGTAGAGCGTGGATCTGTGTGGTTCTGTGTGGCTCAGTAGGTAGAGCATGGATCTGTGTGGTTCTGTGTGTCTCAGTAGGTACAGCATGGATCTGTGTGGTTCTGTGTGGCTCAGTAGGTAGAGCATGGATCTGTGTGGTTCTGTGTGTCTCAGTAGGTAGAGCGTGGATCTGTGTGGTTCTGTGTGGCTCAGTAGGTAGAGCATGGATCTGTGTGGTTCTGTGTGTCTCAGTAGGTACAGCATGGATCTGTGTGGTTCTGTGTGGCTCAGTAGGTAGAGCATGGATCTGTGTGGTTCTGTGTGGCTCAGTAGGTAGAGCATGGATCTGTGTTGTTCTGTGTGGCTCAGTAGGTAGAGCATGGATCTGTGTGGTTCTGTGTGGCTCAGTAGGTAGAGCATGGTGCTGACAACGCTTAGGTTGTGGGTTCAATGCTCATTGGGGCCACATATACTGAAAAATGTATGCATTCACTACTGTAAGTCGCTTTGGATAAAAGCGTCTGCTAACAGGCATGTGTATTATATATATATTAGTGCAGAATGAGAGCCCCGTCGGGGCTCTGCCAGTCACCTTTGGAGAGGTGGAGGGAGTAGACAGGTAGTCCTCGTGGATGGTGACGTTCATGTCTGCGTCCAGCACCACCCGGCCCCCTCTCCAGTACTCCAGGGGGGCCTTGATGAGCCGGCCGCTGCGGGACACCTTGGCGCTGTTCGGCTGGACCCTGGGGGCCGGGCTGGGCGCTGCGGAACCAGAGAGACACCGCGACCCGTTCACACGCGCACTGAGAACATCAATCCAATTATACAGCTGGATATTTTTACTGAAGCAATTCAGGTTTAAGTACCTTTAGCTTAAGGGTACAACGGCAGTGCCCCCACCTGGGAACTGAACCAGCAACCTCTGAGTTACAAGCCCAGCTCCCTAACCATTACACTACACTGCCAGCCATAACAAACTGAACTGTTAGCAAACTCCCCACCACCACCACACACACAGCATAACCTTGATTCTGTATCTACTGTGCCATCGCGCTATATAAATAAAGGTTATTATTATTATTATATATTATTATAATAATAATAATATATATTTTACATTTCTTTCAGATTTTCCCCAGTTTTTCTCCCAATTTAGTACCCAATTATACGCTCTATTTATTTAGATTCCCCCTCCCCCACAAACTCACCGCTCATCACTACGGGAGCAAGCTAATTCCCCGAGACCGGCGATGATCTGACTCCTCCTACTTTCTAGAGACACCCTTCGCGCTTCTCAGGAAGCTCGTGCCGGCTCAGCAATTCAGGCTAAGCACCTTTAGCTCAAGGGTACAACGGCAGTGCCCCCACCTGGGAATCGAACCTGCAACCTTAGCGATACAAGCCCAGTTCCTTAACCATTATGCTAACACTGCCGCCTTCCCTTTTTCCCCCCTCCCAATTTAGTATCCAATTAACTATACCCTTTATAATAATATAATTATCTTTTTCGTGTCAATTATCCCCGTGATCTACATCTTATAATAAACACTGTCAATAAAAAAAATATGTAGTGTAGTAATGAGGGACAGCAGTGTAGTGTAATGGTTAGGGGAGCTGGGCTTGTAACTCAGAGGTTGCTGGTTCAATTCCCAGGTGGGGCACTGCGGTTGTACCCTTGAGCTAAAGGTACTTAATCTGAATTACTTCAGTTAATATCCAGCTGTATAAATGGATTGTATGTCAAGAAATGTCAACTGTGTAAGTCGCTCTGGATAAGAGCGTCTGCTAAATGCCTGTGATGTACTGTAGTAAGACACTAAAGCAGAAGTAAACTCCTGTTCTGTTAAACTGGAATAAAGCTGTGGAGGAACGAGGAGCAGCAGAACAGCACTCACGGGAGGATGGCTCCTTCGCGCTCGCACAGCGACGTTTCGGCTTCTGGGATGGCGTGGGCTGACTGCAATCCAAAAAACCAAGGGGGCATAAGACTCACCCCGGTTGGAGAAACAGCACTCGTACACTAAAACTCATAGAGGTACATGTTTGTTTGCCATCCATTCGTTTTCGAATGGACGACAGAAATGAACATCTAAACACACACACACACACACTCTTTATTTGTGTAGTAATAACACCTCCCACGGTGAGACTTCACCAAACTTCACCATAGTCACGACGGTAACGGCAGCGCCACTCTCTCTCGCGCGTTTGGGTTTTAAAAGTGACAGCCTACCTTTTCAACTTGCTCAAATAGGTCCCCAGGTAATCTTTCCATTTCTCCGGAAAGCCGAAGAGGAACTTCTTCAGGAACCAACCAGGAAGCGCTGGGCATGAAGAACAACACAAACACCAACGTGAGGACACAGGAATCAACGATTTGGACCGAAGCTTTTAGGTTTTATTCTAAAATTTTGTTTCTGATTTTATCCCATTTTCTCCAAATTTAGTAGCCAATTGTACCCTCTATTTTTTCATGTCAATCCCCCCGTATAGTGAGTTCGCTGCCGTAGCCCTGTGACCGGCAGTAACAAAGGCGAAGTATCGTCTCCTCCGAGACGACACTCGCCAGGCTGTTGACTGTAACTCCGGTACACACAGAGCCACTCCTGTACGCAGCGAACTTCCTGTCGGTTTACCTCCCCCCTCCCTGGGGCGGACAGCGAACTGCCGCCCCTGGTGGCACTCCCGGCCAGAGCCAACTCTGGTGCGGCCGGTGGAATCGAACCCCGGTCGCAGTGGCCAGCGTCGAACGTTGTAACCACTAGACCACCTGGGAGGCCCAGGTTTTACTCTATTGGTCGACTTACATGAGGCATAGTCACAAGCCATCTTGCCCACCAGGATGTAGATACTGCCAGAGATGGTCTGCAGGACGTGGCTTTCGATCCGTTTCACGATGAGGTTGCTGTGCCACGGGATCTTGTCATCCCTACATTAAGCCATAGAAGGGAAGTGTGTTAAATAATGGACATAGAGCAGAACCTCACAGATACGAATCTCAAAAGTCACAGACTGACCGGTCAACCACAGGAGAATGAAACCTGAAGAAGCACACGCAATTGTGTCTTAACAACACTGAGCTCTTTATTGTTTTCCTTTTTTAATAATTTATTTTAGATATATAGTTTCTAATTTTTTCCCTGTTTATTTTTTTCTCCCAATTTGGTTGCCAATTGTACCCTCTATTTATCTCAATTCACCCTCCCCCACGAGTCAGTTGCCCGTCCTCTGGGTAACGAGACCATTTTCCCGGGCCGCTAGATCTCCTGAGTCAAAACCCGACCAGGGACACCCTTCCTGCTCCTTGACGAACTCGAGCCGGCTCACCCTCCCCCCTTCCCCTGGGGCGGACAGCCAAACGCCGCCCCTGATCGGGGCTGACTACCAGGGCTGGTCTGGTAAAGACGGGTATCGAATCACGTCCCTGACAGGCAGCGCACACCGTATCGGACCAGCCAACATAGAACACGCATATCCTTGATACATGACATCATGATACATCACATTAATGCACACCGCAAATTGCCAAGGATAGCACAAAAAAGTTGGCAAAAAGCCCGTTCTGGTCCTGCTGAGAACACAAACGCAACAGTACCGATTTCCCAAAAGTCCAGGGGCCATATGTACAAAGATTCTAGATGCTGATCAGTTCGGCCTATTAGCTCATAATGGATAAGGTTAGGATATGGACAGGGGAAACCTGATCCTAGATCAGCACTCCTACTCTTAGAGTCTTTGTACATACGGGCCCAGATTAATTACAGAAGTGTACTCACGTGCGAGCCCCTTCCACATACAGCATCGAGTTAAGTGTCTTCAGCCTCCAGTCCCTCAGACGAATCCCCTCCGTCTGTGAAACACAAGCTGTTAGCCCGGGGCCATGCTTCTCAGTGTTCATTTAAGCCTCGGCAAGCCACTAGGAAATGCAACACAAGACAGTATTTTACGCAACACAAGACCAGTCAATTAACCAGAGAGCTACCGTGCACTCAGGCCATGCCATGCTCAACAGAACCAGGGCCGTTGCACGACCATCTTAGATTTAACTTATTTTAAGTTTTATTAATTTTGTTTCTGATTTCCCAATTTGGAAGTCAATTATACCCTCTATTTATTTAGATGAACCCCCCCCCCACAAACTCGCCGACCTCTACGGGGCAAGCCACTCCCCAAGGCCGGCGATGATCCACCTCCTTCGAGACTGAACTCACCCACTCCCTTTCTGGAGAGAGCCTTAAATGCATGATCACTTACTAAGCCTTGTGTTAGCAAGCAACTAGCAACAACAGATATCGATACCCAATGTCCGAGAACGCTAACGTTAGCTAGCTAGCTAGCTAACTAGCTGGTTCTCGCTGTTGTGTCTATGTGCCGCGATCCGTGAACTTGCTTGACTGCTGCAGAGTCTGGCATAGCAACAACAACAAACACGGTGAGCACAGACTGCATGCGAGTGACAATGTGCCGCTTTTCCCATTTGGAACTTCGGAAATATTTTTGAATATCCGTGCATGTCGTGTTTGTTACGATGTGAGTGTAAAACAGAAATAGCTCCAGTTAGCTAATAAAATTATTATTTTTTAAAATCCTAAATTCACAGTCGTCAGCAGGACGACCACGTGGATATCGAAGGTCGTCCTTCTTAATTTTTTAGCTGTCTGAGACGATAGGACGACTGCTAATCTGGGCCCCTGAGACGCCCTTACGTGCTTCGAGGCAGGGGCACTACGTACCCGAGGGGCCTGCTCTTCCTCTGCGCTCCCCGAGCTTGCCTGGTCTCTGTGCTGAAAGATGGCCGCCCTCCTCTTGGGGATGGCGATGCGGGGCGAGGTCTGCAGCAGGGCCAGGTCTGGGAGGGGCTCCGGCTCGGGGAAGGGGGCGTAACAGGCAGGGGCGGGGGGCATGTAGGCAGACTCCTCCAGGCCGCAGGACAAGCTGCCAACCGCAAGGCCGGTAGGGGCGACGCCCACACTGCTGGCCCCGCCCACACTGCTGGCCCCGCCCACAGTGCTGGACACACCCACAGTGCTGTCGACGTCCCGGGACAGCTCATCATCCCCCTCCTCCCCACTCATCGCCACCACTTCCTTATTGCGGGATCGGTGACCATGCACTACAAGGGGGAGAAAGGCTTTTATTAAAGTGTCCTTTTCAGGGGGAGATATAGCGGTAAAGACATTTGTCCGGAATGCAAGTTGCCCACTGCAGCCGTGGTTCGAAACCCCGTCGGGTACGGCAATTGGCTGACCGCCCCAGAGGGAGGGTGAGCCAGCACGAACTCGCCGAGAAGCGCGAGTTCTCTTAAATCCGAGGACGAGTGGCGGGCTTGTTTGGGGGGAGGGTAAATTAACAGAAATAGAAGATGTAATCGGCTACCAAATTGGGAGAAAAACATGAAAAAAAATCTGTCTTTTCGTCTGTATCTGGGGTGACTCAATACCCAGAGGACCTGGGATGTAGCCTGCAGGGATTGGTGGTCAAGGCTGGCAGTGTAGTGTAATGGTTAGGGAGCTGGGCTTGTAACTCAGAGGATGCAGGTTCAATTCCCAGGTGGGGGCACTGCCGTTGTACCCTTGAGCTAAAGGTACTTACCCTGAATTGTTTCAGTAAAACATCCAGCTGTATAAATGGATTGTATGTAAAGAAATGTAAACTGTGTAAGTCGCTCTGGATAAGAGTGTCTGCTAAATGCCTCAGACTCCACTACCGCTGAACTCTGTACATCTAGCTAATTGTCATCACCACTGCCTACTTGCTCAAACACTATGTATCCCTGCTTACTCCATAAAAAAATAAAATAATAACTTCCCAGTGTTACAGGTATGGTACGCAGCTGCCTACAGTGATGTCTATCGCTGTATTACTGCACTGATCTCGTGCGCTAACTATGATTGTTCCTACCATGTATTAATGCACATCTTGTAAGTCGCTCTGGATAAGAGCATCTGCTAAATGCTTAAAATGTAATGTAAATGTAATGGAATAAAACAGCAAAAATATAGATTTTTAAAAGCACAGGTTGTGAGACGCACCTCTGTGCCCCATATCCGCCGTGATGGTCACGTGACCCAGCCTCTGCAGCTCCACCCTCGCCTTCATCCGGGCAAAGATCTTCGCCGGAGAATTCGGAGAGGAGTTAGTCCTCTTTACACCGGGCGCGGCAAACCTTTTACCAGGAATTTCTGGCACTGCACAACGGGGGGAAAACAAGCCAAGCGTGGGACATCTCTTACACCAGGGGTGGGCAAAGAGGGCCGTATCCGTTTCTGGATTTCACGCCAATTTCTGCTCTTAATTATTGGATTAGCCCACCAATCATTTACACGATCTGACATTTCAGCTACATTTCTTGATAAGCCCATGAGTGACAGCTGAAGACTGTTCTTGTGTTCCCATATTAAACATGTTACTGTGTTCTAATCTACAAGTGAACCAGCATTGGGGTATCCATCTAAGTCGCTAATTGAGCCACAGGGGTAATTGATAGAAACAAAAACCAGCACACACACACACCGGCCCTCCAGCACCAGAATTTCCCACCCCTGTCATACACCCTTTCCGCAACAGCCTCACTGGGAAAAACAGACACAGGTGCATGTTATTACAGTGGACAACTGAAGCAACTTACTGGCAAAAACCTGGTCTTGACAGATCCCGTTTGTGGACTCTCGTTGCACATCTCCTCTGGTATGGCTGGGAGACTGGACGCAGCTTGCAGCGGGAACTGGCCATTCAAACTGGCTGCTGCGATTGGATGCGGTCGGGGGAGTTCCGCGTGAGACGTCCTTGGGTACCCGAGGTGTGTTCTCTCTCGGTGACGCACAATGGTTGCGCCTCTTAACCTTGTCGGGCGTCCGGTAGGGTGAGAGGGTCAGAGCGTCCGCGAGAATGTCCTCGCGCTGGTCAACGCAGTCCACGCGGGGGAGGTGGCCTTTCCTCGGGGTGCTGACCACCACGTCCTGTGCTCTCCGGGCGAGATCCCGCCTCTGCACTTCCGCTTTCATCCTCGCGAACACTTTCGCAGGCGATTCCACGACAGGGGTTAGACTTTTAGTCCTCTTGACCGCATAGAAGACACAGTCGCTCTCCTCGGCGGCAATGTTGCTCAGGTTACAGGGCATTCTCTTGTAGAGGTGACCCGCGTGAATTGCAGTGGAGTTCATCCCTCTGTTCGTTGGCCCCTTCGCGAAATCGAGAGGATTAGGGGAGCGAATGAGTCGGTGCTGGCGCGCCTCTGCCAGTTTGAGCAGATCCTTAACCGGCGTGGCAGCGTTTAGGGGGATTTTATGCAACGGTACAGATGTATAATGGGTTGTTGCGCTTTTTGATGGCGTGCCCAACATTTTCACTCTAGCTAAAAAAAAAAAAAGGTTTCGGTCTTGCTCGCTTTCTACTTCCAATTCATTCGGGAGATATAGGAAAGCAATCCTTGCTTTCTTTAATTCTGCAGGGACGTAAATTTGAGATTAGCAACGTCTTAAAAAATACCGGCAGAGCTAGTAGCTTTAAACGCTGACTAGCTTTTAAAATGCTTAAGAGGAAAGGCGTTAAATTAAGTCGCTGAATTAAGAGTACACAAACTCGTTAGTCAGCGAAGGAACTGACAAGTGTCATATACATTTAGAAAATAAATAATCCACTCACGCTATATAGGCTAATCTAGTCAAGCAAACAGGCTAGTTAAACTGATGCTACCAGCTAGCTACCATGATGACACTTTCGGTAGAACGACGACATCATTGCTACTAGCGATAGCGAGCAAGCTAACCGGTCACTCGTCTTATACTTGCCAATTGTGATTTTAAATATAGTTTCATCGGCATAGACGTATTTGTGTGAAGAAAATAAATACAAACGCTAACGAACTGTGTAAACATAGCGCGCACTCACCGCCTGCAATCAACGGCCGTTTGAATTTCGCAAACAAGCAGTCGGATTGGTTATGGCGGACGACCACGTCACTTCCGCATACGTAATTTAGTCTGAGGTCATCACTGTGCGACCACTTCAACTTTTCAAGTGTGGATGAGTTCACAGAAGGAAGGATAGAGTATTTTTTTAACTTGAACTTGGAATAATAATCAAAAACGTGTGATGCTGGGCGAACAAATGGCATATTGGAACATACAAATACAACGTTTTTGCACGGTGTATTGCTGCTAGTTGGAAAAAGTAGCCACCAGGGCAGGCTACAGTAACTTAGAACTCATGCTACTAAAATACAAATAGTTACAGATCTTAATATTTCTACATTAGACGGCTCATGTCAGCTTTAACTGGGACCAGTAATCTATCTTACGATATTTGAAATCCAGAGTATGAAAGTATTATATAAGTGTATTTACGGGAGATTTGTGTCATGACCGTAAACCGGATTGCATTGATTGCAAAATGATTGCTTCTAAAAAGTGCCAAAAAAGCACCCCCACTCACCCAAGCTGTGTGACGTCTCTGTCGGCGTTCCACCTGCCACAGGAGGTATGGACTCAGATATTCCTGTTCCTCTCGGACGAGGAGAAGGGGAACATCCGCGCCAGCTGCAAGTACTTCAAGCGGCTGATAGACCACCCCTCCCTGTGGCGGCGGAGCGCGGTGGTGCTTAAGAGGGTCCACTCCTACAGCGCCCAGTTCTGGACCACCTTGCGCCGGCGGAAGACCAGCGCCGCGGTGGTGCACAAGGCGGCGACGCGCGACTGGGAGCTGATCGCCGCCCGCCTGCCGTGGCTGACCGCGATCACCGTGGAGCAGTGCCCCGACGCGAGGGCGCTCGCCGCCCTGCGGCGCTTCGGCGGCCTGCGCAGGCTGGTCATCCGCAGCTTCCACTGCCCCGCGGGCCTCGCGGGCGCCCTCGCGCCGCTGCGCGCGCTCACCCACCTGTGCCTGTGCGAGCTGCAGCGCGCGCCCCGCGCCGAGCTCATCGGCGCCGTGTCGCAGCTCGCGGGCCTCACCTCGCTCTCCTACCACGAGGGCGACAAGCCCATCTCCAAGCGCACGCTCCAGGGCATGCTGGCCCGGCTGCCCCACCTGAAGCAGCTGTCGCTGAAGCTGGGGCCGGTGTACGGCACTCTGCCCGAAGACTACTTCTCGCTGCCCGCGACAAACCGTGACGTGACCAGTGAGGCGACAGTGTTGGGTACGATTCCAAATAATCCACTATCAGGTGTGATGTTTTTATTTATTTATTACATTACATTTCATTACATTACAGGTATTTAGCAGACGCTCTTATCCAGAGCGACTTACAGTTTACTTTTCTTTACATACAATCCATTTATACAGCTGGATATTTTACTGAAGCAATTCAGGTTAAGTACCTTTAGCTCAAGGGTACAACGGCAGTGCCTGGGATCGAACCTGCAACCTTTGCGTTACCAGCACAGTTCCTGACACTGCCGCATTAAATGATCTGTAATAAATGTGAACAATATAGAAGTGTGTTTTCTAGTAACGATGACCAAATGCCACGCTTCCTTGCCTGTACTTTGCACTTTGTTTATAGCCAGGGGTGCACATAAGTGGTAGGCTACGCCAGTACGCATTCGCCACTTACATACCACTTACGTGCACGCCTGGCTATAGCGCACTTCACTGTGGAAGATGACTGATCTGCGCTGTTCTGGAATGTGTCCTGCGCACGTAGAGCTGTGCGCAGTTCGATTACGTGACGGAAAGACGCAGGGTGCCCCTGAGTTACGTGCGCGTACATGTCACGTATAAACATCTTTGTTACTACAACATAATATTAATAACAAAAAACCTCAACCCTATCTCTGAACCCCGTTTATATATTAAAATAAAATTAGAATTTTCAAACAAATGGAAAAAAATAGTGGGCTAATTGCGAAGTTTGTTTCAGAATTTCCACAGTTTTTATCCCCAATTTGGAAGCCAATTATACCCTCTATTTATTTTGATTAACCCTCCCCCCCACGAACTCACCGCCCGTTTCTACAGGGCAAGCTACTCTCCGAGGCCGGCGATGATCCGCCTCCTTCGAGACGGAACTCACCGACCCCCTTTCTGGAGACACCTTTATGTGCTTCACAGCGAGTTCGTGCCGTCCCCCCTTCCTCAGGAGCGGACAGCCCAAATACCGCCCCCAGTCGGGGCTAACGGCCAGGGCTGGCAGAGATGGGTTTTGAACCGCGTCCCTGATAGGCAGCGCACACTCGTACCCACTCTGCATTTGAATCGTACCTAATGCAGTTCCTAGGTTGGGTGGGCTGCCTTCATGTTAATGAGTAACATTAATAAGCAAGTATTTATAAGGACATTAAATAGAGGAACTTCCATTAAGAAGCGCGAATTAATCGCCACCTTTTTTTGTTTTTGTCTGCCCATTCTCTTGTCAGAATTGGGACTGTTTGGGAGTTGACATCGATGTACGATGTCCTCAGGACACTGCGTAATGTAGTTTCTATTGGTTAAAAGAGGCTAACGCCTATCAATCTTGACCAACTGCTCATAAGCTATTAAATACATACATTTTAAGCATTTAGCAGACGCTCTTATCCAGAGCAACTTACAAGATGTGCATTAATACATGGTAAGAACAATCATAGTTCACACAAGAGATCAGTGCAGTAATACAGTAATAGACATCATTGTTGGCAGCTGCACACCGTACCTGTAACACAGGGAAAGAAAAGGTTAGTAAATGTTTTGCTGTCTTCTAAAGAAAGGGACCTGTCTGTTTTTGTCAGGCAGAGGTGACCCTCCCCCGAGTGGCCTTGGCCTGACCAGGCTGGAGCTGCTGAACTACATGGACCCCATGCTGTCCCCCGGCGCTCTGGTGTCCCTCTCCTCTCTGCAGAGTCTGACCGTGAGCTACAGGGAGCGGGCTGTGAGGCCCAGCAGCTGTGCCCTGAGAACGTGGCTCTGCAAGCTGCCCTGCCTGACCGAACTCACGGTCACACGTACGTACATCACAGACCTCAACTTATATACGCCATTTAGCAGATGCTTTTATTCAAAGCAACTTACAGTAGTGAATGCGTACATTTTTCAGTACATGTGGTCCCAGTGGGAGTTGAACCCACAACCTAAGCGTCGCCAACGCCATGCTCTACCTACTGAGCCACACAGAACTACACAGATCCACGCTCTACCTACTGAGCCACACAGAACCACACAGATCCACGCTCTACCTACTGAGCCACACAGAACCACACAGATCCACGCTCTACCTACTGAGCCACACAGAACCACACAGATCCACGCTCTACCTACTGAGCCACACAGAACCACACAGATCCACGCTCTACCTACTGAGCCACACAGAACCACACAGATCCATGCTCTACCTACTGAGCCACACAGAACCACACAGATCCATGCTCTACCTACTGAGCCACACAGAACCACACAGATCCATGCTCTACCTACTGAGCCACACAGAACCACACAGATCCATGCTCTACCCACTGAGCCACACAGAACCACACAGATCCACGCTCTACCTACTGAGCCACACAGAACCACACAGATCCACGCTCTACCTACTGAGCCACACAGAACCACACAGATCCATGCTCTACTTACTGAGCCACACAGAACCACACAGATCCATGCTCTACCTACTGAGCCACACAGAACCACACAGATCCATGCTCTACCCACTGAGCCACACAGAACCACACAGATCCATGCTCTACCCACTGAGCCACACAGAACCACACAGATCCACGCTCTACCTACTGAGCCACACAGAGCCACGTGTCTCTTGTTAAACCAGTCTCCCGGTTTTGCCGATGTGTGCAGGCGGTTACCCCCTCGCCGTGTATGTGCGCTTGCTGCCGGCTTCGCTGCGGCGGCTGTGTCTGCTCCAGTTGATCGTGGGCGACGGGGACCTGAGGGACCTGGGGAAGCGGACGCCGGGCCTCCAGCACCTCCATGTGGACCCCAGCCAAGGGGACGGTGCGGACTGCAGGAGCTGCCCTCCCTCTTCCCAGCTGGAGACCTCAAACTGCGGTGAGACTCAAACCGGCCACGCACACACACACGCACACACTCACGCACCCACTCACACACTCGTGCGGACTGCAGGAGCTGCCCTCCTCTTCCACAAGCACCCAGACCCTCAAACTCACACATGTGAGACTCCAAACCGCACACGCACACACACACACACGCACACACACGCACACGCACGCACACACACTCTCGCACATGCACACACACTCTCGCATGCACACACACACACCCACTCACACACACTCGCACGCACACCCACACACTCTCACACATGCACATGCACACGCACACACACGCACACACACGCACATGCACATGCACGCACACGCACACACACACACCCACACCCGCACACGCACGCACACACACTCTCGCACAGGCACACACACTCTCGCATGCACACACACACACCCACTCACACACTCGCACGCACACCCACACACACACTCTCACACATGCACATGCACATGCGCACACACACACACACACACACACTCGCACTCTCGCACATGCACATGCACACGCACACACACTCGCACACACACTCTCACACACACATACACACATACACATACACACACATACACATACACACACGCACACACACACGCACTCAAACACTCACACACAAACACACACACTAGACAAGTCAAAAGCAATTCCTCAGCTGAAGTAAAATGAGTCGGGTTCAGATCAGGGTCATTACAGAGGGCTGGCGGATAGCGTAGCGGTCTAACGCACCCATATTTGGCTGGTCCTGTATGAGTTCTTGGTTTTTTGAGCTGTTTTATTCTTCAATAGTGACGAGATCTGAAAAGTAGCCTGAGATGTTTTATTCACAGTGGTTGAGCGCGTGTGTTAACGTGTGGTGTTATCGCTGCGCCACCCGTCAGCGCTTTGCCACGGGGAACAGTGATGGGGTCTGCCAGCGCGTTGCGGCTCTGCCCTGTAAGTGGATCCTCGCTCCTCCACCTCTAAGCTACTGTCGGCACAGATGCTGTCGTGTTTTCCTCCGAGGATGAGTCCCCTTCTACTCCCAAAATCAAAAACAGATGGCAACCTCAGAATAGACTGAAAATACGAGCTCCGCCTAGACTGGAGGGCGGCAGTGGCTCAGTGGTTAGCGACACGTTCTGGCAAACGGGAGGGTTGCTGGTTCGAATCCCAGGAAGACTAAAAGAAAAAACAATGAACTGGAAACCGGAGGGAGGCTAGTTCACTTCCTGGGCACTGCCGAAGTGCCCTTGAGCAAGGCACTGAACCCCTAAACTGCTCCAGGGGCGCTGTATCCGTTTCTGGATTTCATGCCAACTTCTGCTCTTAATTATTTAATTCACCCCAGTCATTTACGTGATCTGACATTTTAACTACATTTCTTGATCAGCTCTTCTTGATGTCACTCATGGACAGCTGAAGACTGTTCTTGTGGTCCCATATGAAACTGTTACTGTGGTCTAATCTACAAGTGAACCAGCATTGGTGTATCCAACTAATTAGCTAATTGAGGGGACCTTCTTGCTGTGCGGCGACAGTGCTATCCACTGCACCACCATGCTGCCCCACCACACAATACAAATAATTTGATTTAAACCACACATTTCCTAATTTTAATCTTCAGACTCCACTACCACTGACTCTGTACATCTAACTAATTGTCATCACCACTGTTTACATGTTCAATACTGCATTTTGTAACATGTATCCATGTTGATGACTGCCCCCCCCAAAATAACCCCCTCCTTGTGTTACAGGTATGGTGTGCAGCTGCCAACGATGATGTCTATTACTGTATTACAACACTGATCTCTATGATTAATCTGACCATGTATTAATGCACATCTGGATAAGAGCTTCTGCTAAATGACGTAAATGTGAAATGTCGATGTGACTCTTTCAGACACCTCAACGTGACGGAGTGGGAGTTTGTGGGTCTGGCCCGGTTTCAGAACCTCCAGCAGCTGGTGGTTCTGGATGCCCTCCCTGGGCCCTCGCCCGCCCTGCTGAGTCTGATCCACAAGCTGCAGATCCAGACAAACTACCGGGTCCAGGTGGTCCACTCCCTGGCGCTGAAGGACCCCGCAGCCTGTTTCTGCAGCCAGTATTGAGCCCGGCTCACGGCAAACACCGCCAAGCGGAAATAAATATTGTTGTTGTTTTTTTGGTTTGTTTTTAAAGATTTTGTTTCAGATTTTTCCCCCAAGGACCAAGGACCAAGGACCAAAGCCAATCAAATAACTCCTTTTGGAAGGTTTTGGAAAGTGTATACATTTGTTTAAGTATGTTCCTGTGATGCTGTTTGATTTTCTGTTGTTTTTGTTTGTTTGTTTCCTGTCAATCATGTTTTATTTTAAGATTTCCTTGCAGTTATTTCAGCTTATAACTGAGGAAAAGATGCCAGTGTACAGTACAACCTGGCTGTGTCAATAGAGGAACGATTCTCTGACATCTGACACATTTTCTGTGTTTTACCAAAAGTCTACGTGTGTGAACTCAAAAACCACATTAGCATTTGTGCCTTAGCATTAAATGCTGGATGGATTCGTTCATTCATAATGTTTTGTAGAAACAAAATCATTTCATGAATCATTTCTGTCCACATAAGGGAGAGAGCCAATCAAAGGAGTCCTTTTGAAGTAGCATGAGATGCCGTACGCGTGGGCTCCCTGTGAAGCACTCTGTAACATCCTCTTATCCCCCTCATGGCCTCCTGTTATATAACACCAACAACATGATGGCCTCCTGTTATATAACACCAACAACATGCCGCCTGGCTCCTCCTCAACGTCCCCACAATGGGGGCATGAATCAGGGAGAAAGATCATTCTGTCACAGGGTGAACATAATGGCTTCATTAAATTATTTTACAATTATTTTCCCCATTTTCTCCCAGTTTAGTAGCCAATTATACCCTCTATTTAATGTAAATGATCCCCCCTCGTATTGCGAGCTCGCTGCCATAGTCCTGAGACCAGCAGTGATGGCGATGTACACAGGGTGTTACATTACATTAATGGCTTAATTAATTTATTATTATTATTATTATTATTTTTTTTTTTTAAAGATTTTGTTTCAGATTTTTCCCCATTTTAGTAGCCAGTTGTCAACTATGCATTGTGAGTTCGCTGCTGTAGCCCTGAGACCGGCAGTGACAAAGGCGATGTACCGCCTCCTCCGAGCCGGAACCCGCCAAGCCGTCACTGTAACTCCGGTATGCACACAGGGCCACTCCTATACGCAGTGAACTGAACTCCCCCACCTTGGGGCTGTCCAATTGCTGCCCCCTAGTGGCACTCCCGAGCAGAGCCGATACTGTCGCGACCTGGGGGAATCGAACCCCGGTCACAGTGGGCCCAATACATCCCGGGAGGCCTGAAATGTCTTGTTATTTTTGACCAGTCTTACTCTTATTATTTATGATCATACTTAAGTGTGCCCAAAGTGTGCCAATTTTTCAATAAATAAGAAAAATACAAATTCACTGCTTTGGTTGTTTTCCACTGCCTGTCATTAAATCTGAATTTTGTTTCAAAGGTGACACACATTTTAAGATTCTGGTGCTAATGGATTGTTTTGTGGAATGTTGTGGAGGCTAGAAGACCAATTAACATGTGCATTCTAAAAGGCACCAACAAGTGTATGACCTTGTTATATCTATATAACTTTATTATATTATTATACAGTATCTATACAGTGGGGAAAATAAGTATTTCACCCCCTGCTGATTTTGTGAGTTTGTCCCCTTACAAAGAAAGGAACGGAACGGTCGGTCTATAAATTTCATGGTAGGTTCATCTTAACAGTGAGAGACAGAATATTTAAAAAAAATCCCAGAAAATCACATTATATGAATTTTAAACATTTATTTGTGTTTTATTGAGGAAAATAAGTATTTCACCCCCTAGCAAAACAGCAAGAATTCTGGCTCCCACAGACCGGTTATGTGACCAGGAGGCACACAGATTAGTCCTCTTACTTAATTAGTACTCCTAATTAAGTACTCGTTACCTGTATAAAAGACAACTGTCCACAGAATCAATCAATGAATCAGATTCCAACCTCTCCACAATGGGCAAGACCAAAGAATTGTCTAAGGACATCAGGGACAAAATTGTAGACCTGCACAAGACTGGAATGGGCTACAAGACCATTGGCAAGCAGCTTGGTGAGAAGGAGTCAACTGTTGGTGCGATAATTAGAAAATGGAAGAAACACCAATTGACCATCAATCTCCTCGGTCTGGGGCTCCACGCAAGATCTCACCTCGTGGAGTGAACCTGATCATGAGAAAGGTGAGGGAACAACCCAGAACTACACGGCTGGAGCTTGTTGATGATCTCAAGGCAGCTGGGACCACAGTCACCAAGATGACCATTGGTAACACACTACGCCGTAATGGATTGAAATCCTGTAGTGCCCGCAAGGTCCCCCTGCTCAAGAAGGCACATGTACAGGCCCGTCTGAAGTTTGCCAATGAGCACCTGGATGATTCAGAGGAGGCTTGGGAGAAAGTGCTGTGGTCAGATGAGACTAAAATCGAGCTCTTTGGCATCAACTCGACTCGCCGTGTTTGGAGGAAGAAAAAGCTGCCTTGGACACCATCCCCACCGTCAAGCATGGCGGTGGAAACATTATGCTTTGGGGCTGTTTCTCTGCTAAGGGCACAGGACGACTTCACCGGATCGAGGGGAGGATGAATGGGGCCATGTACCGGGAAATCTTGGGTGAGAACCTCCTTCCCTCAGCCAGGACACTGAAAATGGATTTCTAAGGATTTGGAGAGGATCTGCAAAGAGGAGTGGGCCAAAATCCCTCCTGGGATCTGCGCAAACTTGGTGACCAACTACAAGAAACGTCTGACCGCTGTGCTTGCCAACAAGGGTTTCTCCACCAAGTACTGAGTCATGTTTTGCTAGGGGGTGAAATACTTATTTTCCTCAATAAAACACAAATAAATGTTTAAAATTCATATAATGTAATTTTCTGGGATTTTTTATATATTCTGTCTCTCACTGTTAAGATGAACCTACCATGAAAATTATAGACCGTTCCTTTCTTTGTAAGGGGGCAAACTCACAAAATCAGCAGGGGTGAAATACTTATTTTCCCCACTGTATATAACTCTGGCTATAGTGTCAATTAAAATGCAGTATTCATTGGGTTTCCTATCTACTTCACCTGGTGGCTCAGTAGGTAGAGCATGGATCTGTGTGGCTCAGTAGGTAGAGCGTGGATCTGTGTGGCTCAGTAGGTAGAGCGTGGATCTGTGTGGCTCTGTGTGGCTCAGTAGGTAGAGCATGGATCTGTGTGGTTCTGTCAGTAGGTAGGCATGGATCTGTGTGGTTCTCAGTAGGTAGAGCATGGAGCTCAGTATGGATCTGTGTGGTTCTGTGTGGCTCAGTAGGTAGTTGGTTCTGTGTGGCTCAGTAGGTAGAGCGTGGATCTGTGTGGTTCTGTGTGGCTCAGTAGGTAGAGCATGGATCTGTGTGGTTCTGTGTGTCTCAGTAGGTAGAGCATGGATCTGTGTGGTTCTGTGTGGCAGTAGGTAGAGCATGGATCTGTTCTGTGGCTCAGTAGGTAGAGCATGGATCTGTGTGGTTCTGTGTGGCTCAGTAGGTAGAGCATGGATCTGTGTGGTTCTGTGTGGCTCAGTAGGTAGAGCGTGGATCTGTGTGGCTCAGTAGGTAGAGCATGGATCTGTGTGGTTCTGTGTGTCTCAGTAGGTAGAGCATGGATCTGTGTGGCTCTGTGTGGCTCAGTAGGTAGAGCATGGATCTGTGTGGTTCTGTGTGGCTCAGTAGGTAGAGCGTGGATCTGTGTGGTTCTGTGTGGCTCAGTAGGTAGAGCGTGGATCTGTGTGGTTCTGTGTGTCTCAGTAGGTAGAGCATGGATCTGTGTGGTTCTGTGTGGCTCAGTAGGTAGAGCATGGATCTGTGTGGTTCTGTGTGGCTCAGTAGGTCGAGCGTGGATCTGTGTGGTTCTGTGTGGCTCAGTAGGTAGAGCATGGTTCTGTATGGCTCAGTAGGTAGAGCGTGGTGTTGACAACACTTAGGTTGTGGGTTCGATTCCCACTGGGACCACATATACTGAAAAATGTGTCACTTTGGATAAAAGCATCTGCGAAATGGCATATTACCTAAGAATAATAATAAATAATCCACCTTGCCACCAAGCAGTCATTCACAGAACCAACACAAGAGGGCAGTAAACTCACATGGAAACAGTTG
Source organism: Aldrovandia affinis (assembly GCA_029706075.1). Taxonomy (NCBI): domain Eukaryota; kingdom Metazoa; phylum Chordata; class Actinopteri; order Notacanthiformes; family Halosauridae; genus Aldrovandia; species Aldrovandia affinis. The sequence goes on from JAINUG010000128.1 coordinate 2,008,029, forward strand.
AGTGTGAAAGCTGCACGGTTTTAAATTTAAGTCCATTGGAGCCAAGAACTCCCAGCGCCTTTCACAAATATTGAACTTTATTGGTGGAGATTTGCACAAAATGAGTTTTGCTGTATGAAGTCCCCATGGAGCAGCTGTGAGCCCATTAGTGTCCGAGTTCTGTACTGAAATGATGGCAGACCACCACCTCCACTTCTGTTATGGAAATGGAAATATTCACTTTTGCATTATCTTGGAAGGCAAAACAAAAGCACATCTCTCTCATCCCTCTTTAACCAGTCTAACTTACTCTCCCCATTGGCATTGCTTAAAAAAATAAAATAGTTCCAGATTTTTTCCCATTTTTCTCCCCAATTTGGAAGCCAATTATACCCTGTATTTATTTAGATTAACCCTCCCCCACGAACTTGCCGCCCGTCTCTACGGGGCAAGCTACTCTCCGAGGCCAACGATGATCCACCTCCTTTGAGATGGAACTCACCGACCCCCCTTTCTGGAGACTCCCTTACGTGCTTCACAGCAAGTTTGTGCTTTTTATCCACAACATCCTGAGCAGGAGACACTACTTTAGAGGAAAGTCCAATAAAAAATACATCATTAGGGTTTATTGAAAGGAAGATACGTTCCCTCACTTTGCCACCAGGGGGCGTTTGTACTTTAAGGCAAGGGAGAGATACAGCAGACATAGGGCGGCGGTGCAGCTAGGGGAGCTGGGCTTGTAACTCAGAGGTTGCTGGTTCAATTCCCAGGTGGGGGCACTGCTGTTGTACCCTTCAGCTAAAGGTACTTACCCTGAATTGCTTCAGTAAAATATCCAGCTGTATAAATGGCTTGTATGTAAATAAATGTAAACTGTGTAAGTCGCTCTGGATAAGAGCGTCTGCTAAATGCCCGTAATGTAAATGTAATGTAGATACTGTAGATTCAGGCGCCAATGCTGTGGCCATGCTCTGTTGCCCAAATGAAGAACTTTTGTTCTGTAGTCTACATCCTTCTACAGTGGGCTTACTTTTCAGTCAAGGGGGGTTGAGGGAGTCGTATCAACTTCCTGTCATGAAAACGGGTACGATCTCACTCAGGAGAGTGTCAAGGTGAAGCAATGAATGGCCGTGGTGGAGTTTGTCGTGTGTGTGCATGTGTGAGTGTGTGTGTGTGTGTGTGTGTGTGTGAGAGTGAGTGTGTGTGTGTGTGTGTGTGTGTGTGTGTGTGAGTGTGTGTGTGTGCGTGTGTGTGAGTGTGTGTGTGCGTGTATGTGTGTGTGTGTGTGTGTGTGTGTGTGTGCGCGCCACGTGTTTAGCGGGTGGGCCTATATTTTTACCAGCCACTTTCCAAGCAAATAAATGCTGTTCTGTGCATCACATATCATGAAATCAGGATGCTGTGTGTGTGTGAGAGAGATAGATAGAGAGAGAGAGAGAGAGAGAGAGAGAGAGAGAGAGAGAGAGAGAGAAAGCTAGGTATACAAATGAGTTGTGTGGACATGGACACTCACACACACTCACACACACTCACTCACACACACACACACACACACAAACACACACACACACACACACACACTCACACATGTACCGATCTGTTTACAGGCGAGCAGAGTGATGCTCTGGACACCAGTCTTCAACCACGTCCATTACCAGCTGAATCGGTGGGAGAACAATAATATTTTATTCTATTCTTCATTCGTATGCTGGCGAAAGCACAGTCCAGAATTGAATCCTGCCCATGCCAGAGCCAGCCATGGCTGGCAGCCCTGGGTTGCCGTGGCGTCGCCCAGGGATACGTATTCCACTTAACATCCCTGCGTCATCTCACCCTACAGGGTTCCCACGCGTCATGGAAAAAGCTTGGAAATCATTGAAAGCCATAGTGCGTCAGTACAAACTCACCACACATCAGATACACAGTGGAGAGGCCAGGAGGGAGGGAATGGTTGGGAATTTGGCCAGGACACCGGCTTAACAAACTACTCTTTTTGAAAAGCGCCATGGGATCTTTTATGACCACAGAGAGTCAGGACCTTGGTTTTTACCGTCCTGTCCGAACGACGGACATGTAGTCCCGTGGAATCAAACCCACAACCTTGGCATTGCCAGTGCCATGAACTACGAACTGAGCTACGGGAAGTATTTTTTTAACGTACGCGTATTTAAAGTGAAGTATATTCACTTTAATATTCACTGGCTGAAAGACAGGTTGTTAAACAGCGTGCCACACCGCCACCCGTCTGCAGCCAATTTAATTTTGCTGCTAAATTGTGTGGCACACGCGGTTACGGCTGGCACGCGACGGAGCCGCTCGGTCACGCGCAGACTCCCCGCCCCTGGTGCGCGCCTCTAAGAAACGTGCGCGCGATATGAACATTGATTGATACGTGACGCGCGCGCGGCTAATTGGCGAATTCACGCGGTTTTTTAAAATGGCGGCGTTGATTAATGGGATCCACTTTGTGTGTGAAATGCAATGAACAGGAGAGAGCTGTTGTCGTTTATCCTCCTAATTTTTAAGATGATAGAACTAGGAAAAAAAGAAAGAAAACAACAGCTTTGCCCAGAGACAAATCATCTCACCTTCTTCTAGAAGGTTCACCCTTCAACACAAAAGAGTAAAAACGAAAAACATGAAAGGCAGAAAGGATTGTGCCAGCGGAAATAATAAATGGCCCAATCTGTTGCTGCCAGGGGCGGCGCCAGAACATTTTGGTTGGGGGTGCTAAGGGGGTGCTTTATGGTTGTGAGGGGGTGCTAAGGGGGTGCTTTATGGTTGTGAGGGGGTGCTCATGAAATTTAGACACCCATGCAGGTCACGGGCGCGCAGACCACGGCTATGAAGGCTACATTACTACGCATAATGTTTAAACCATCTAGTCAGATATTTCAGCACGGCTGCTACAACAAGCATGCTATGGATTGATTTAGCTTATGTACTGCCATCTCACGCACTCAAAAATGTATACAATGACCCAGACCCTCAATACTATACCTCAATAGCCAGGAAAACATTGCCACAACGTGACAGATAAACACTGCTTAGACCATCTCCTCATTGCAAAATCAACGGGAGCTTGTGTTGGCTCGATTTCTTTTTGTTTTTTTAGGAAAAGATCATGAGGGACGGAGCCTGAAAAACATTTGCACAGCACCTGCACTGATTCAAATAACTCTGCCGCCGGTTTTTAACGCAGTCCACAAAAACAAGATTTAGACGATGAGCGTGGCAATGGATATACAGTGCCTGTGGGACATCTTTTCTGAATTGAGACTCCATCGGCTGGAGTGAAATGTAGGAATTCTTCCAGTGCAACATCATTGTGCAATTAGCGTGCCACCACAGACACCAGTTCTTTGCTGACGTCCTAACTTTCGTCGACTATCAATGCAAACAGTACAGCTTCCTCTATTTCACTACTTCTTCGCTCCCTAACCATATTTGCCATAATTTCAATTAACTCGTTCTGTATATCATGGTGAGTATACTTTGCATTTCTGGGATTGTCTGATATTTGTTGCGCAACAGTTTTGTCGAACTTGCCAATAACGTGTAAAAGTTCAAAGAAGTTTAATGTTCGAGATGGCAACGTAACGTACGTAGGCTAGTTATAGGTACTCTCGTCTCGCGACCCCCCCCACCCACCCACCCACCCACCCCCACACACACACACACACACACACACACACACACACACATACGGCCTCTACTACGGAATTATAAAATAATTGTCGGCTGGTAGTTATTTTGATTTGAAGTATTTAATGAAAATGTAAAATTGTAAGGAAATGCTGGGGGGGGGGCTGTGCCGGTGCTGTGCAAACTCCTGACGGGGCTACAGCCCCCGCAAGCCCCCCCTGGCGCTGCCGCTGGTTGCTGCTGAGAACAATAGCGCTTCACCGCGCGCGCTACGTTGCGATTTCAGGCTGCGCGCGGACACGCCGTTACGTGAGCCGCACAGAGCGCACACAATACCCCTCTATCCCGAGAGCAGATCCAATTAGTGTTGGAAGCTGTTTTTGGTTTTTTTTATCCAAGAAACAAGCGCTTGGGACTCGAAGGCGAGTCATCATTCTTTCCACGAAAGTGTCACGGTCCCATATGCTGTACATGTTTGCCTGCCCCAACTCTGGTCTTAATTGTGCTTATGTCCTGTCTCTTATGATGTTGCTGTTGTGCATATTTTTGTTCTGGTTTTTGTTATACATGCTTACGGTTATTTATTGCCTCGTGCCTTTGCGTTGCATTGTGTTTGCCTCCTACTGTCCCTGTTATTGCTGCTGTCTTGTCTGTCTTGTGTTTTTGCTATTTGCTGTTTGTAACTCTTTGTTATTGTCTGACCTGTCCCTCAGCGCTGAACGTCCTGCTTGTCTAATTCAGCGTTGAATGTTCTGTCTGTCTGCTTTTTTATTATTTTGCGTGACAGACACACAGACATGTGGTGGAGTGCACTTCCCTTGTGGCCCAGAAGCCACTGCGAGCTTATCCTCTTCACCAGAATTTACATTTACATTTTAGGCATTTATCAGACGCTCTTATCCAGAGCGACTTACAGTTTCACATTTCTTTACATACAATCCATTTATACAGCTGGATATTAACTGAAGCAATTCAGGTTAAGTACCTTTAGCTCAAGGGTACAATGGCAGTGCCCCACCTGGGATCGAACCTGAAACATTTGCGTTACAAGCCCAGCTCCCTAACCATTATGCTAACACTGCCAGCCCTATTTGAGGTGCATGTAAACCCTGCACCAGACACCCTGTTTGCTTAAACCTTTAAACAGTTCATTAAACAGTTTTATTATTTTATTGTTCAGATTTTACCCCGTTTTTCTCCCAATTTGGTAGCCAATTACCAAATAAAATACACTTCAATTAGTACTTATAATTTATTTTCCCTTCCTCATAGTTCGCTGCTCCGTAGCCCTGTGACCAGTTCAGTGACAGTTTTATTATTTTATTTTTCAGATTTTAGCCGTTTTTCTCCCAATTCGGAGACAGCACTGCCTTAGTTCAATCCCCGACTGTAATTCCGGTAGCCCCCAGAACCACTCCTGAGCGCAGCGAACTGTGTCAGGCTTCAGAACCACTCCCCTCCCTGGGGCGGACAGCCGTGGGGTGGAATTTCCGCCCCCTAGTGGCACTCCCGGCCAGAGCCGACTCTGGCGCGACGGGGAATCGAACCCCGGTCGCCGTGGCCAGCGTCGGACGCTGAAACCACTAGACCATGCGGGAGGCCTACATTTATTTAGCTGTGGGCAGCTTGCCCACATTTCCCCACAAAGTGACCGTTTGCAAAGGCGGGCGATCGTAAGCACCTGGCTCAGGAGGTGTAAACATCGGACAGGAGTCGAACCCGTGACTCTCCTCGCCACCGCTCCCTGGAGAGCACCCGCTGACGTAACCAGCTGCAGACGCGACGCCCTGTTCACATACGACACGTAAGAGGCACACGGAATTTGGGGCTGGCGGATAGCGTAGCGGTCTAACACACCCGTATTTGGCTGGTCCTGTACGAGTGTGAGCTGCCTATCAGGGATATGGTTTGAAACCCGTCTCTGTCAGACCGGCCCTGGCCGTTAGCCCCGATCTGCCGGGCGGCATTTGGCTGTCTGCTCCTGAGGGAGGGGGGAGGGTGGTCGGCACAAACTCACTGTGAAGCACGTAAGGGAGTCTCCAGAAAGGGGGTCGGTTGAGTTCCGTCTCAAAGGAGGCGGATCATCGCTGGCCTCGGAGAGTAGTTTACCCCATAGAGACGGGCGGCGAGTTTGTTGTGGGGGAGGGTTAATCAAAATAAATAGAGGGTATAATTGGCTTCCAAATTGGGGAGAAAAACAGGGAAAAATCACTATATATATATACAGTATATACTGTATATGCACACAGATTAACAACAACTCCAAAAAACCACACCTGGGCCACTTGAAGAGAGAAAGGCATAACAGTAACTTAAGGTACTGATTTTATTTATTTAATCTCTTTATGAATCGGTGAGGCTGTAGTAACAAGAGATTAAAGCTTTATTCCCGAGAGAGAGAGAGGGAGAGGGAGAGCGACAGAGAGAAGGAAAGGGAGAAAGGGAGAGAGAGAGAGATTGAGAGAGAGAGAGAGGGAGAGGGAGAGGGAGAGGGAGGGGAGAGAGAGAGATAGAGAGAGGGAGAGGGAGAAAGGGAGAGAGAGAAGGCACCTCCGTACCAGTGATGTAAATGTCAAGGCTTTGTTTGATCGTGGACTAGCTTAGCTTCCATGTGTGTCTGTGGTAATTAATCCTCGGCCGGCAAGCACAGGCTCCCCAGAGGCAGCTTAATAACATTTACTTGGTTAGAGGACTTAAAGACCACCCCCCCCCACACACACACACACACACACACACACACACACACACACACACACACACACTACCCAAGCCGGAGCGCTGGAGGCAGAGCGTGAGGAGGGGGCTGGAGGAGTTGGTCATGTGACGTGTAGGGGAAGGTGAGAGAGAGACTTCACTCACACACCGTGTGTCAGGCCTTGCCCAATGCAGTCAGCCTTATGTGTAATGGCACTTTTCACACATCCCATATGATTCGGCTGTTGCCAGGTAACCCACAAATTGCATTCCTGGGGGTGTATTACAGAAGAAGAAAAAAATTTTATTTAAATTTTTTTTTTACATTTAGCAGAGTTTACATTTTACATACAATCCATTCATACAGCTGGATATTTTACTGAAGCAATTCAGGTTAAGTACCTTGCTTAAGGGTACAACGGCAGTGCCCCACCTGGGAATCAAACCAGCAACCTCTGGAGTTACAAGCCCAGGTCCCCTAACCATTACACTACACTGCCATCCGTGTAGTAAAATCCTAATTAATTTGAGCTATCTTATCTTAACTGGCCCATCCTAATTTACCTCCATTTAGGAAATCCGAACTTTTCTTTAACATTCCAATAGAACAAAAAAATCTGAACCGACTATCATCCTTTCTGTATTTTCTGAATGAACATCACCTTGCGCACTGAAAAAAACAACCGTCTGTCTACTAGCCTTCTGTGCTGTCAACTTACAACCGTAGTTTCTATCAAAACGTTAGACGTTAAGAAAATATGGGCTTCTACTTTCAAAGCAGCTGAAATGGGTGATGCATGTAAAAAAAACAATAATGGTGCTTTTACACCATACAATACGGTACAGTACGGCAACCATCCGAATCTGTAACTATCCCCTTCCTGGGTCGAGTCCCTGTGTCGTGTTTCCACCGCACAACAGAACCGTGAAGATAGGAGGAGTTAGGCAGGAGGAGTTATCTGAAGTTACAAAAAAGAATGCGACCGCTGTGGTGACGTAATTTCTCACGCGACACTGTAGGTAGAGCACGGCACTGACAACACTTAGGTTGTGGGTTTGATTCCGAATTGGGACCACATATACTGAAAAATGTATGCATTCACTACTGTAAGTCATTTTGGATAAAAGCGTCTGCTAAATGGCATATATTATATTCAATTCTTTTTTATGAGCGCGTTACAATTCATTGTTAGTAACAGTATCACACTGAGACGTACACTATGTGGTCAAAAGTCAGTGGACACCACTACTAATTATTGAGTTCTGAGGCTGTTTCTCAGGGTGTGCCCCTGTGCACAAAGCGAGGTCCATAAAGACATGGTTAGGCGAGTTTGGTGTGGAGGAACTCGACTGGCCTGCACTGAGCCCTGACCTCAATCCCATTGAACACCTTTGGGAGGAATCAGAATGCCGATTGCGAGCCAGGCCAACATCTCGTCTAACATCAGTGCCTGACCTCACAGATGCTCTTTTGGCTGAATGGGCACAAATTCCCACAGACACACTCCAAAATCTTGTGGAAAGCCTTCCCAGAAGAGTGGCAGCTGTCATAGCCGCAAAGGGGGGGTCCAACTCCATATTAATGCCCATGGTTTTAGAATGGGATGTCCGACAAGCTCATATAGGTGTGATGGTCAGGTGTCCACTGACTTTTGGCCGTATAGTGTATCTCTTGCTATGTTTAGGTGGGTATAGGGTATCAGAGAGTGTATCAATCAATCAATCAATCAATCTTTATTTTTGTATGCATTATACAAACAGGTTTATTGGCATTTTCCAGAGGGAATAAAAACAGAAAACCATTGGAACCAATGTGGGAAACTGGAAAATTATGACCCTTAAAAGGCTCGAGATGAACTCCTGGAAAATGGTGGGATACAAAGATGGGCTCATGAGGCTTAACAGACCACCGGAAGGGCATTCGTATCCCTCCAGATACTGCGTATATACGCAACACTACACCACTAGTTACAGGCAACCAGAGCTTGACCGCACCATGTCACATGGTTTTGGAAGCTGTGCACCATGGTCCAGTGGGATTGTAAATTGCAACAGGGGAAGATTTAACAGGGTCTGTGCAGGTGGAGGGTGGGGGTGTGGTGAGTCGGCTTGAGGGCCATAAACCTTCTCCACACTTCACCTCTGATCGTAACTGCACAACGCTGGCAGCTCAAGAGGGAGTCGGCAGCCAAGAGCACTTTTATACTTTCCAGGAGAAATATTTGCCCATTAAAACTCCCCTCCCTCCCCCTCCCTCCCTCCTCTTCCAGAGAAGGGCTGTTCAGAGAGAAGGGCTGTGTGTCTTTGCTGGAGTGTGTGTGTGGGGGGTGGGTGGGAAGGGGAGATCAGCGCTCCCGGTCAGAAGGATCAATTTCGCGGTGTGTTTCGGGATTTGGGCTCAGAATTTGCGAGTGTGTTTGTGGTTTAGGCTCAGATTAGCGCGGGTGCTCGGGGCCAGATGGGGTGGAATTGATGACAGGATCCTGTCTAATCCCCCCCTCCCCTCCCCTCCCCGCTCTGAGAGGAGTCACTCCTGGGCATGGAGGCTGCATCACTTACCGAGCTTTAGGCAGCGGAGTGCCAAACGGAGCGAGCCAACAGCGGTGAGGAGGAGGGGCTGATTCTGGACTGCTCTGTAGTTCTGATCCCCGACGCTGCAGACGGTGCCAAATGTACAGCGAGCCTGATCAATATTCTCTCTGCTTTTCTGTTCTCTCTCTCTTCCAGGGGCTCTTGGAAAACATGACCCAGAATTTGACCTCTCTCTCTTTTTCTCTCTATGTCTGTCTCTCCCTCAATCTCTCTCTCTCCCTCTCTCTCTGTCACTCACTCTCTCGCTCTGTCTCTCTCTGTCTCTTTCCCTCTCTCTCTCTCCCTCTCTTTCTCTTTCTCTCTCTCTTTGTCACTCACTGTCTCCTCTCTCTCTGCCCATCTCTCTCTCTCTCTCTCTCTCTCTCTGTCTCTCTCTCTCTCTCTCTCTCTCTCTTTCTCTCTCTCACAAACATACACTCCTCTGAGGTTTGTGTCTAAAAGCTATGAAAGCTGAAAGCTGTGGTGCAGAAACCATCTAACGATAACTTTCCATGGTGGAAGAGATTACACTCAGCCTCTGAGCACATGGCTTCACACAAGATTTTCATCTCTCACCTTCTCTGAATATCAAATATACATTCTAATTATGCTTCATTCCAAGCTTGAGATGTTTGCTGATGTACAGATATGATTCCATTGAAATTGCTTCACAGAAATTACAAGGCATTGTCAGAGCAAATCAATGCATTATCTGCCTTATGAAGACTCCAGCGCTATCATCTTTGTCTTCAGTTTGCAGAATTTTTAGTAAGCCTGCTGTTTCTGCTTTGGTATTAAACAAACAGAGACATTTGAAACAGACCTTTAACAGACAAGTGGGTAACCTTTAACTTTCATTGTTAAAAGGTGAGAAAAGTTCACAGATGTGGCTCTACTGTAGTCTACACCTGTAGTGGAGCTCAGATGGCGTGAGTTAAAGTTGCAAAGGGTGACGTCGATAAGAGTATGATTAGTTCCCAAAGTTGGGGACTTGAGTCTTTAGCTCAGTGGGCTAATCGTTTCTCTTGTTGCGTTGAGATCCTCGGTTTGAAACTCGCTGCAGACAGAACCAGCTCCGTTACACAGGTGCCGTGACTCAAATTGTTTAACAGGTGAGCGTTCGTTACAGGATAATACGACTGGGATATGGGTATGATTTGTTCCCAGAGTTAAGAACCAACTCTGTTACACACCTATAACTTACTGTTCACTAATCTTGGGCAGCTGAGCGATCCACGTCCCTTGGTGTCTAATTTACCAGCGTACTCAGAGTCCCAGGGCCACGCGTGGCAAACAAAGGGCTTCTCTGTTCAGACCGGCTTGGTTGACGGTGAACGTTTGACAATGAAAAATATATTCAAGAAAATTGCAACCCCAAGTCAAACATTAACATCCGCATTAACCTGCCACAAAGTGAAAAAGTAACAGTAGGTGTGTGTTAGCAGTAGGTGGCAGTGTTAGCCTAATGGTTAAGGAACTGGGCTTGTAACGCAAAGGTTACAGGTTTGATCCGAGGTGGGGCACTGCCATTGTACCCTTGAGCTAAAGGTACTTAACCTGAATTGCTTCGGTTAATATCCAGCTGTATAAAGGGATTGTATGTAAAGAAATTTAAACTGTGTAAGTCGCTCCGGATAAGAGCGTCTGCTAAATGCCTAACAATGTAAAATTTTAAAATGTTAAAATGCAACAGAGCCTTCAGAGTTTTATTCTCTTGGTCATGTATTCTTGTCTCACTGTAAAAAATGACGTGATTTAGTGGTGGTCTCCTTTTAATTTAGTGGTCATGGCTGGTTGATTGTGGAAGACTTTGCCAGCCATGGCAATTTGCAGCACACATTAAATTCCAATCACTGGTGCTGGCTTATCAAGCATCTAGAGGAACTGCTCCTCCCTACTTCCAGACATTCATCACACTCTACACCCCAGCCAAACCCCTCCGCTCTGCCTCCTCTGGCAAACTGACTGTCCCATCCCTCCGGGAATCACTGGCCATCTTCCGCAAGAGACTAAAAACCCACCTCTTCAGACTCCACTACCACTAAATTCTGTACATCTACCCAATTGTCATCACCACTGATTACATGTTCAATACTGCTTCTCGTAATATGTATTCTTGCTTAAAACTTTCTCAAAAGCCTTTTCAACCTTTTCCTTCCCTGTGTTACAGGTACGGTATGCAGCTGCCAACAATGATGTCTATCGCTGTATTACTGCACTGATCTGTTGCGCTAACTATGATTGTTCCTACCATGTATTAATGCACATCTTGTAAGTCGCTCCTGATAAGAGCATCTGCTCAATGCTTAAAATGTAAATGTAAAGCCGGGAGTGGGAGTTGTCGCACGTAAGCTCCACCCCTCTCCCTTACCAGGTGAATTGGTAAGAGCGTAACGGAAGTTGGTTCTGCCCGCAGCGAGTTTTGAACCAAGGATCCCAATGCCACAAGAGAGATGATTAGCCTGCTGAGCTAAAGACTTGAGCCCCCAGTTAAGGCAACTAATCGCACTCTTATCGACGTCACCCTTTGCAACGGACGCTCACGCGCTCAACTTTAACTCACACCTTCTGAGCTGCGCTACAAGAGAGCAGTATATTCTGACCGGATCTTTCACTGCACAACTCGCACTTATTTTAAACAAAAAGTGCAGCAGTCTGTTTTTGTCTGAATCGAAAATGTATCGGGATTTAAAAGATGTCAGCACTTTCCCAACTCAAATTTGCCATCACTTTTTAAAAAGGAGTAAAAAATTTAATCTGTATTCGCTCGTCTCCTGTCATGGATGCTCTGAAGAAGATGATTTCGTATGCCCTGATTGTCATTTTCACGTGAATATTTCTGTGGAGGATCAGATATAGCCTTTTTCCCTGCAGACAGCCCTTTTGAATGAGGCTCCATTCTGCAATTCGTCACACTTGTTACAGGAAATGTGATTATTAATGGCACGCCAGACGCCAGGTCTCTGCAATGCACACCACGCAACGGATAATGTAGATTTCCAGTGTACACTAACACATTTGTTTTGGCTGACAGGCACCTTTGTGGAGCCTTGCTTGCCCTTGCTTGCCAAACACATTGTCTATTTAAACAGATAGAAGTCTACACAGGCAGGTTAAGTGTCTTGCTGAAGGGTATATTGGCTCCTGAGATTCAGGCCTGCAACCGTTTGGTTACAAGCCCAGTTCCTTATCCGCTATTCCATTCTGCTGCTCCTGCACATTTCTCCACAGTGCTTGGATTGGGTTTCATTGTGCTTAGGGGACGAAGGCCTGGATTGAATCAACGTTTGTCCTTAGCTTTGACATCGAATGTAGCGTTCGCTTTCTTTTTTTGCTTTTACAACGTTTGGCGAGCTAAGTTTGGTGGTTGCTGAACTCATCAAACTGTGTTTGTGAGGGGAAAAACCCCCACTTGTATTTAATTGTGAATCAAAGTTAAAGACAAACGGTTATTGAATCTAGGACCAATGGCCTCCAATAGTGTACCAGTGTAACGCATTCCCCTTGACTGGTGCAAGTGTGTGAGCTGCCTATCACTGTCGCGGTTTGAAACCCGTCTCTACCAGACTGGCCCTGGTGGGGAGCCCCGATTGGAGGCGGCGTTTGGCTGTCTGCCCCAGGGAGGAGGGTGGAGGGAGAGCTGGCACGAGCTCACTGAGGAGCAGCAGGGCGACCTCGTAAACAGGGTTGGGCGAGTTCCGTCCCGGAGGAGGCGAACATGGCCTCGAGTTATTCGCTTGTCCCGTGGAGGTGGGCGGTGAGTTCCTGGGGGAGGGTCAAATTGAAAAGAAATAGAGGATATAATTGGCTACCAAAATTGGGAGAAAAACGGGGTAAGGAATCAGAAACCAAAAAAAAGCTCCACTTGCATTTCATTGTGAATAATTTACATTTACATTTAACATTTTAGGCATTTAGCAGACGCTCTTATCCAGAGCGACTTACACAGTTTACATTTCTTACTTTCCATTTATACAGCTGGATATTTTACTGAAGCAATTCAGGTTAAGTACCTTGCTCAAGGGTACAACAGCAGTGCCTCACCTGGGAATTATGAACCTGCAACCTCTGAGTTACAAGCCCAGCTCCCTAACCATTACACTACACTGCCAGCCAGGAATCAAGGACAAACGTTTATCTGTTTATTGAATCTAGGACCGAATATACACCCTGCATCAATATCCACTTGAAACGTTTTCAAAATTGTAAGACAGTGAGGAATTAAGCCAATATCCTAAATAATATCCATTATCCAATCTTAGCGGGTCTTCAGTCTCACCCCAAACCCCGATCTCCCTGTACGCATCGTTGGACTGGCAGGCCCCAAATGTAATGCAACAGAAAGGAATCCTGACAGGCGTAACAAAGCACTCTGTCAACAGAGAGAGCAGAGCCCTTTTCTCTGACCTCCCGGCAAATAGACATCCAAATTAAACATCCTTAGAATGCATTATTAGAGGTGCCATGCATTCCTGCTGTCTGTTCCTAATGAAGGAAGACAGTTAATCTGCCCCCCAATTCAATTTCGATTTTCCCCCAAAGGTCTTTTCCTTACAAGAGTAACTTTAAATTAAGTTACCTAGGTAATTACCCTTGTTTACCTCTGTGAATATGCTGACTGCCAGCCAAAAGTAGCCATGGCAGCTGTCAGCGCCACGAGCCAATGAACTTACTTTCTTTCGACGATAGTTGCTTCTGATTGGTCAGACTGACTTACATTTTAGACACGTTGTTCCTGATTGGTCAGCCAAATGCCGCCCCACAATCAGGGCTCCTGGCCGGAGTGGCGCAACCAGGTTTTCGAACCGCGGCTGCAGTGGGCAACTTGCATTCCAGGTGAATGCTTTGACCGTTACGCCACCCGAGGCCCCTCCCTCTCCCAGATCTATCCAGACTGCACACATTTCGTTGATTTGAAAAACTCTGAGCAGTCAGTGGAGCTGAAACAGAAATACCTGCTTTGCCATAATTGAGGGTTGGTTATTTAGGAACAGACTGAAGTAGAATTGATTCAAGAACGCTTTAAATTGGCTGCGCATATGAATGTCTTCCTCAGACAAAAGTCAATCTGATGCCCGTGGTAACTGATATATTTGTTCCTGGGCGGTGAGGCATAAATCAAAAGCGTATGAAAAATGAGAAGAAAAAACCTAGCATGCATAACAAGCATTAAATCAACAAACTGAAAGGAACTGAGGATACACAACGTATTCCGTTCCATTGTTCTCAATAAACATTTTCCACACCTCTCTGGGTTACTGATGTGGAGTGGAGACGCTTGCTTTTCATGAATCGAGGGCGTGGTCAGCAGAGTGTCACAAGTCGCCAGTTTGCTTTCAGAACGTCACCCACCCCCCTGACTGAAGTGTGTAACGAAAAGCCTTTGGTCAAAGGTGTCTTGACAATCTCACCACCCTGCTGCATCTATAAGATGTGGGATTTCCAAATTATCTGGTCCTTTATGAGTGTGAGCTGCCTATCACGGTCGTGGTTCGAAACCCGACTCTACTAGACCGGCCCTGGTCGTCAGCCCCGATCGGGGGCGTGGGCGTTTGGCTGTCCGCCCCAGGGGGAGGGGAGAGGGGGGAGGGTGAGCCGGCTCGGGTCCGCCGTGAAGCACGTGAGAGAGTCTCCAGAACGTGTGGGTGGGGGTGAATTCCATCACAAAGGAAGCGGAGTTTGCTGCCCTCGAAGAGTTTGCTTGCCTGGTAGAAATGGGCGGCGAGTTCATGTGGGGAGGGCAAGTCGAAATAAATAGAGGGGGTAATTGACCACAAAATTGGGAGGAAAACGGGAAAAAATATGAAACAAAAATAAAAGAAATAACATTTAAAAAGACATGGGACATCTAGAGGTTTATAAAATAGAGGCCTGGCTATCAGGCCTGTGGATCTTAACCGGTGCAGAGGTTACATCATCATTACTGTTGTCTGCAAGGGATCCTGTCAAATGAAGCTTGGCATTTTTTAATCATTTTTATTATTCCTCGTCAACCTCCACATGTTTTACTTTAATTCCCTTCAGTCACCGCGAGGCATCGGTGCAGCTCGAGGGCTCGGGAACAAAGAGCGAAGCAGAAGCGCTGTAATCTGTAACTCTCAGATACGGTGTGTGTGTGATGCACAAATCAGAGGACTCCATTGCTTTGCTCATCAAAGCGGGTGGAGGCAGGCGGGTCTGCCAGGGGACGGTGTCAGTGCCTCCCCCGCTGTGATTCTGCTCAACCCTTTGAAAGCGAGAGGGAGAAGAGAAAATGGATGCTTTGATTGAGGACTGAGTCTTGCATTGCATTCCTTTTTTCTTTGAAAGTCTTCAGCTGTGTAAATAGAGCGTAAGGCTTACACATGATTTTAGGTTGTGCAACAAAGACAAAGAAAGTCTTACTGTAAAAATAAAACTTCTGGGGCTGGCGGATAGCGTAGCGGTCTAATGCACCCGTATTTTGGCTGGTCCGATACAAGTGTGAGCTGCCTATCACGGACGTGGTTCAAAACCTGTCTGTGCCAGACCGGCCCTGCCCGTTAGCCCTGATCGGGGGTGGCATTTGGCTGTCCGCACCAGGGGGAGGGGGGAGGGTGAGCCGGCACGAGTTTGTTGAGGAGCAGGAAGGATGTCTCTGTAAAAAGAGTAGGTGGGCAGTTTCCATCTCGGAGGAGGCGGATCTGCGGGCCTCAGGAAATTGGCTCGAACCAGAGGTGAATTGAAATAGATAGAGGGTATAATTGTCAATTGGGAGAAAAAACTGGAAAAAATGTGAAACAATTTCTTTAAAAATTATATTAATAAAAAAGCAAACTTCTCTGCTAAGCATAAAAAACAACAACAACATGTGGGTACACACGTATGTGGATGTATACTGTATGATTACCGGTGTGGTGTCCAGGTCAGTCAGCTGCACTCTTTCCGTCCACCTGAACTTGTTCAGACGGCCATCTACTGTGCTAGCCCCGTAGCGTCGCATTCGATCTTGAAACAACATTGAGGTCATTCATGCATGACAGAGATGGCCATTCCTAGTCCTGGATGGCCACTTTTTTATCTTACACAGATTAAAAAAAGATATATATTTTGCATCATTAAGGCCTGCCATATTCTGCGATATCACTCGGAAATTCAATTTCAGTCAGAGTCAGTCTTCCAGGGATGGAGTGATCCAGTCTTAACGTTGCCCGGGCTGCTAAACAAAGTGTTCTGATTAAATCGGGAGAAGCTTTGTGGAGCAGTGGCACTTGACTTGTGACCGTAAGAATTGTTGTGTGTGTTAAAATCTCATTTGGTTCACTGCTGAAGTTCCCCAGTACAGACTGTGCTTAGCCTGAGTGGGTCATTCAACAGCAAGAGTTTTCCAAAGAACAAGTCTTAATTGTATTTCTTAAGCAGTTGTATTCATTGGCGTCGCCTGACTTTCAACTGCCATATTTGCCTGCTGTGTGAGGGCGGTGGGCCTGTAGATTCAGCCCCAGTCAATCAGCGTCATCTTACACAGATGATCTGGGGAGAAGCATAGATGCAACTGAGCTTAAAGTGGGGTGGAAAACGGGGGCCTCCGATAGCGTAGCGGTCTAACGCACCCGTATTGGCTGGACCATTACAAGTGCGAGCTGCCTATCACGGTCGCGGTTCAAAAACCCAACCCGAGGCGGGAGCGAGAAAGTCAAGATCTGGCCCTGTAGACCAGAACATTTAAATATTTTTCAATAAAAAGACAAACAATAAAGGTTGGGCACACAAAGCACATAGGATGGGGGTTAAAAAACGGATAGAGGACGTTGATAAAAACAGCAAGCGCAAAAAAATCCAGTCCGGACTCAATTATAAACACATGAAGGGTGTTTTTACACTCTTGGTTAACAGACGATAAAAAGAGAAGTGAATGACACTGCAAACAAGACAGCAATCCTTCCACATCCCCAGTCCCACAACTGGCCAAATTAAAGACTGGCCCTTTTATTAATTAGAAGACTGCCCAGTGAAATACAAAATCAATATCATCGATTGTAGCATAACAAAAATATTATTCATTCAGCATGGCGGTGGTGCAAACAGACAAAAAAAACAATTTGCAGACACAATTATAAAGTTAGATAAAAACAAGATATTCAAGAGTGAGATCCGTCTCTCTGAAATGAAATGTTCCCTACAAGGTTAGGCTGGGTGAAGATACCGTTATTGAACAGGATTGTACGGCCTGCAGCCACATTCAAAACATTTTGATGACAGAAGTGCCAACACGGTGGATTTGATTGACACTTGATATTGATTTGATATATTTTTAAAAACAAGCTATTTTTATGAGATGGCATGTGAGACCTTAATGCATGAGTCTGACGTAGATATGATCCCTGAGCCTTGAGGTCTCTGTATCGATTGTTCACTGTGTTTCGTTGGTTTACTGGTAGATTTATGACGGCACCAACAGCTTGTTGGCAAGCTGCCTGTTAGCCAACGTCACTCTAGTACAGTGGTTCCCAACCTTTTCACAATAAATATTTCTACGGCACACCAGTTCTTACCTGACCAGATATCTGTGACACCAAAGTCACATTTTTATAAAGCATAAAACAACTAAAGCTTCCATTTGATACACTTAGTGAGTATTTAAAACCGTTTACGATGAACACCCTATCACCATTTACATATTTTCAATATAATATATTTTTTTGGACACCCACCATTTATGACTGTGAACTGCAAAAACTATTTTAGTTATATTCAGATTAAGCATCTAATTTTTTTCCAGTATTCAGTGTGCTAGTTCATATTTTGTAACACAATCTAGGGAATTTCTTCCACCATCTAGGGACCAGGGGAGAGAAGAGGTGGGGTCGCAAGGAGAAGCTTCTGGGTGTACCGAGAGATGGGGAAGCTAGCTGGCCAGCAGAGGCCGATCAGAGAGACCTGGATGGGGTGTAGGGTATGATCAGGGACTGAAGGTAGGAGGGAGCAGTAGGTTGTCTGTAGCTAGCTAGTATGAAACATGCTAGGTAGTGTTAGATGTACAGTATGCGTGCCAGCTGCTACCTAGTGTTAGTAGCTAGCTCAGTTTCTGAGCTAAAGGTATACCGGTGATATTAATTTTCCACCCATCAATGAAATTCTTTACAACACACTAATACTCAGTGTAAAAAAACTGATTGTTAGCTAGTGTTGTCAACCAACAGTATGAATGTACAGGGTCCAGTTCCCTAACTCATCTTTGAACATTAAGTTGGCTGAGTGTCTGCCCACAGTGCTGGATTCACAACAGATATTCCTCTTTTCACCCGTTCATGTTTGAAGAACCACGGAATCACTTCTTCCACAAGAGACTCAAAACCCACCTTTTCAGACTCCACTACCACTGAACTCTGTACATCTAGCTAATTGTCATCACCACTGCCTACTTTCTCAACACTGTATACCCCTGCTTACTCCACTTAATATTTAAAAACATTTACCTTTTCCTTCCTGGTGTTACAGGTATGGTACGCAGCTGCCTGCAATGATGTCTCTCGCTGTGTTACTGCACTGATCTCTTGCGCGTACAATGATTGTTCCTACCATGTATTTATGCATATCTTGTAAGTCGCTCTGGATAAGAGCGTCTGCTAAATGCTAAAATGTAAATGTAAAAAATGTAAGAACAGGACAAACCTCCTGAATCCTTTCAGAGTGTCCACATTTTAGTTATATCTTTTAACCGTTTAAAGTCATTATTTAATGGAACTGTCAAAGCCCTGACTGCTGGAACTGCTGCAATGTCGAGTTTGGGGAAAAAAATAATATGCACCTTCCAACACACTCAGACTGGTTGAGTGACATCACCATGGCTAACTCAGCTGTATAGAGATGATCTGGAAACTCCAGAATAACTCTGTGCTGTCCCTGGTGGCTCTCCAGGTATCGAGGAACACCGTTAAAAACACAGTTTAGCCTCCCGGGTGGTCCAGTGGTTACAATGTTCGACGCTGGCCACTGCGACTGGGATTTGATTCCACCTGCCGTGCCCTGCTCTGGCCGGGAGTGCCACTAGAGGGCGGCAATTGGCTGTCCGCCCCAGGGAAGGGGGAGGGAAGCCGATATGAGTTAGCTGTGTGTAGGAGTGGCTCTGGAGTACCGGAGTTACAGTCGACAGTTTGGCAAGTGCCATCTCGGGCAAGTGCCGTCTCAGGGCTACAGCAGCGAACTCACAATACGAGTGGGGGGGGATTGACATGAAAAATAGAGGGTGTAATTGGCTACTAAATTGGGAGAAAATGGGAAAAAATCTGAAACAAAATCTTTAAAAAAGCAAACCAAAAAAAACCCACACCAATTTCTTTCTCCACACCACCAACCTGTGCCCCACAAGCCTCTCACTGCAGCAGGCAAGAAACGCTTTCAGGGATCATGTGTATGAAATGTGATAATGTATCTGGTCGGGGGGGGGCGACACACAGAAACACATTTATTATCAACGCTGGCCTCTCAGGCCTTACAAGGGCTAACAACCCCCCCTATCACACAGCCTCGTGAGAGCATTATGCCCATCAGAGCATGGCAGTAAATGAAATTCCATTTGCTCGTAAAAAAAAAAAAGGTGAATATTTTAATCTGGCGGAATGACACCGGCAGTCGCTGATTTATCTCTCTCTCCGACGTCGCCAGCAGACGCTTGGCGGAAACAATGTCAACGCCGCGCCCCCTAACCAGCCATAAGCCCCCGGCCATGAGCATCAATGGCTTTGTCAGGCTTGTAAATATGACATCTGAAAAGCATCCGAGAAGCGTGGGGCCTCCTGTGACAGCACTGTGTGCTGTTTTGTGAAAGAGCTGTGGTTCCAAACAGGACCCCGAGATTTAAATGGAAGGCAGCCATTTAGTGAAGTGGGGGAAACAATATGAAGAAATTCCCAGTAATATGTGATATAATATATGTCATTTATCAGACGCTTTTATCCAAAGCGACTTACAGTAGTGAATGCATACATTTTTCAGTATATGTGGTCCCCAATGGGAATTGAACCCACAACCTAAGCGTTGTCAACACCGTGCTCTACCTACTGGGACACACAGAACCACACAGATCCACGCTCTACCTACTGGGACACACAGAACCACACAGATCCACGCTCTACCTACTGAGCCACACAGAACCACACAGATCCATGCTCTACCTACTGAGCCACACAGAATCACACAGATCCATGCTCTACCTACTGAGCCACACAGAACCACACAGATCCATGCTCTACCTACTGAGCCACACAGAACCACACTGATCCATACTCTACCTACTGAGCCACACAGAACCATGTACATACAGACTGTCAAATGTCTTTTTTCATTTTCAAAGCGCCAGCTGTCTTCTATCTAAATATTGTGTGATTTATGAAAATGGCCAAAGACATTTTCATAACCTGTAGTCAAGATAGTAATCGATAATAATAAAATAAAATAAAAACAGGTACTAGCACTTACAGCAGTACCTCAACGCAACACAATACTCAACACAACAGACTCAATACAACACATTTTACATGTCACTCAACAAAAATTGCATCACAATCGGGCAACTTGTGCTGTTCTGCAGGGGGCCTTTCTCCATAAAACCTCACTATGCAGGTACTATGGACAAAGCACGTGATGTATATTAGATGGAAAAATCTGTACTAGAAATTGAAAGGCTAATCAGGTCAAACTGAAGTTCTGGTTGGACTCAAACAATGTTTTTGTCACGTCTCGTGTTCGTGTTTCCCCTAACTAAGCGTTTGTAGTTTGTTCCATGTTTCCTTGGTGTCTGGTCCGTGTTTTTACTTTCGCTTACCTGTTCCAGTCTCGTCAGTGTATTATCTGTTTCACCTGTTTCTCGTTATGTCTGATGTGGTTAACTGTTCATTTCCTGATTGTCTCGTTATTGTATTATCGTTTCCACTTAAATCCTCATGTGTCTGATTGCAGTCAGCTGCATTCATGTTTATTCCTGATTGTTTCTCGTTATGTCTAAATGTATTTAAGCTGTGTGTTTTCCCATGTTCGTTGCCAGATTGTCTTGTGCTTTGCGTTATGCTCACATTACTCTCCCGCGTTATCGCTGTTTCCCAGTGTTTTGTTGGTTCGTGTTCGTGTTCGTGTTCGTGTTCGTGTTCGTGTTCGTGTTCGTGTTCGTGTTCGTGTTCGTGCTTGTGCTCCAGTGTTCGTCAGTACCCCAGTCTCGTTCCCGCTCCTCCCTGTGTTCCCTGGACTGCCTTCTCGTTTTCGACCTTCGCCTGCCCACTGACCACGCCTTGCCTGCCCCTGATACCCCTGAAGCCCGCAACGAACTCTGCCTGTCCCCGACCATCCTTTGGATCTCTGCATTGCCCTGATTACTCCTGCCTGACCTTTGCCTGTTCACCGAATAAAAGAAGTTTCTGCATTTCTGGGTCCGCGCCTGGTTTTCTGGTCCCCGGCGTGACAGTTTTTGCTTTTTTTTCCCCCAACACAAAATGATCGAAAAGCATTACGATTACAAATATAATTAGTAATTCAACCCATTGTTCCTGTGAGGCCACGCATTTTGGATAAACCCATACTGCCCGGGGATAGTTATTCAGTGATTTATAACATACTACTGCAAGGCTATTACAATTGTCTGAATTACAATACTTTGCAAGTATTGTATTAAAACAAAGTATTATGAAAAAACATAAAACTCTTCATACTGCTTTGGAAAATCTGCCAGAGGCAAGCCAACTAAAGCTTGTTTTTCAAACTTTCTAATCTAGTCGAATCCTGTGATGTTTCACAAATGTTAAAATGGTTGACACGGGATTTATTTTTCCATGCAACGTTATTTACAACTAGGCTAATGATGGGCGTTTGAAATAGGCTCGGGCATAATGTTTCAGCGCTAAGGAAGCACTTTCCTCCCCTGTTCAAAACAGGGAAGTAACAAGTTGGAAACTATGAAAACTAGGCTAATCATTTAGTTCTTTTTTTGGAAAAACACTTTGTGAAAGTTTGAGCTGGTCAAGGTAGCTGTGTGAGGCCAGGTGGGCTGTTCTTCTATACGCTGGGGGGGGCAGGGGGGGGCGGCGCGTCTCTGACCTCTCTGCTGCAGGGGGACGGCGGAGTTTATTAATAACCTCCCGCAGCAGATGTTGGCGAAACGCTACACCGATTCGGCGCGGCGAAGGAGAGGGTCCCTCGCCTGGCTGGTCTCTGATTGTGGGTCACATTACCGACGCCCCCCGGGGGCACGGATGAGCTAACCCCTGGGACAGCGGCCCTCCAGCGGGCTGGCCGGAGCGAGGCGCGGAGAATGACATTGTCACGGGCTCTTGGCTCTAATGGGCCTGTTATTGTGGAATCCGTTTGGTTCGTTTAACCATTTGGGGGGCTGATAGAATTTTGAGAATCAGCCGTGCGTTTTCGCCCCCTGGAAGTAAGACACAGACACAAGGACAAATGGGTCAGGAATGAGTTCAGTTCAGCTGTTCATCACAGTTAGGATTCTCAACTAGCAAGCGCTCAGCTTCTGGTTTGTTTTTTGTGCCACAAAAACAATCCACACACGGGTGGGCGAGTTTGTGTGGGGGAGGGCAAATCGAAATAAAATGAGGGTAGAAATGGGCACTAAATTGGGAGAAAAACTGGAAAAAAAAAAAAAGAAAAACAAAACGATTCACATGATATAACCAAAGTATAATATTATGGTGCTATCATATGTGGGTTTTTTTTTATTACACAAAAAAATAAAAATAAAATAATCCAGTAGTAGTTGTTTGATAAGTAATCTGTTCATTTCTACAGGTTTTGGGGAATATTCCTCTCTTCTCCATGACATTTTGCATTTACATTTTAAGCATTCAGCAGATGCTCTTATCCAGAGCGACTTACAAGATGAAAGACATGCCTAAGACATTGCTACAAAGTGCATGACCAACTGTGCTTTTAATGGATTACCATCTAAAACTGTATGCAGGGGATTATTGTATTTTTGTGGTTTCACCAACACCAACCATTTTCACACCATGAGATACCAGAATCGTTTGATCAGCTGTGTAATTACTTGTCAAGGTTCTTTAGCGAATGCAGCAGGGGAATCAATTTGGGAGCAGGGACTACAGTTTGGGGCTTGATTCGCCCACACTGTAAACTCACTTGGCTTTACATGGCCTTGCTCCAGAATATTTTAGTGAGCTGCTCATCCATTACGGTCCACAGTGATTGCTCCGTTAACAAGATACTGCCATCTTAAAATTCAGAGAATAACAAAAAGCACAAGATAGCCTTGCACATCTTTTTTTATTTTTTAAATAAATTTATTTCAGATTTTTCCCCGTTTTTCTCCCAATTTAGTAGCCAATTATACCCTCTATTTTATTTTCAATTCCCCACCCTCACGACAGCCGCCTGTCCTAGATTCGTATTCCTGGACCTATTTCCCCGCCTTCTTTCGGAGATCTTCCACGGACTTCATTAACAGTCTCTCCTTTTAATGGAATAATCTTCCTCTAAATGTTTGGGCTTCAGAAACTCTCTCTTTTTAAATCTAGGCTAAAGGACGTCCTTTTTCGTCAATCCTAAAGATGGGTGGGGAGACTGGATTCTACCTACCTAGCGTTATATTATCCTAGCTACTAAACTATCCACCTTTCTGCTCTCTTTCCTGCCCCTTCCATCTACCTGAGACCACAGAGCAGATCACAGGAGGTGCCCGGCCAATGTGGGTGCGTTAGACCGCTACGCTATCGGGGGCCCACACACTTAGTCTTAACAGCATCATTTTATTGTTCTGTTTTAGTCCCCCATTGTATAATTAGTCACATACTTGTGCCGACTGTCAAATGATTGCTGAACTCTGAGTGCCTACAGGGACATCTACTTATAGGTTCATATAATTCACACATAATACTTTGCATTTGGTTAAAATCTATCACCGAGTTTACTTTTGGATAGCATTCAGTGTAAATGACACATTGTCCATTCTGGTGCAAAAACCTGTAAAACAGTTCACAGGAATTCTCAGAAGCGAGGAAAAAAATGGATTCTGTTTTCCATTTTCCAACAAAACATGATTTAGTCATATGGAGTTTTGAACTTTATTAGTTGAAAAAGAAAGACTATAACAGGGCTTCTTAGATTTGTAAAAATATAAAAACTTGTATCAAAAGGTTTGTATCAGAAAAGGGTGCTTGTCGGAATGAGGGTCTTTAAAGTATCAAAGAAGTATGACCAAGAAAAAGAAAAGATAAAAAATCAAGGCGCTCAAAGCCAAGCTTTTAATCTCACCCTGAAGGTAAGTGCTGTATTGTGTCTGCGGTAGCCATCTTGAGAATAAAGGCTTTTGAACTTTTTTCAAAAGGAGTGCCTTGTTTTTTTGTTTTCTTTTAACCTTGTGATTCTTCTTTCAGCTTTATTAGTTGTTGAGTTAACACATGCACAGTGCACAGAGCTTCTGAAGCAAAAAACACCAAAATAAAATAAAACGGACATTTTGGCATGACATCAACAATATACAGTATTAAAATCAGTGTAATTATTTATTTTTTTATTCGATTTTCTATTTTTGCCGTTTATTCACATTTTTTCTCCCAATAGTATCCGATTATACCCTCTCTTTTTCATGTCAATTATCCCCTCCTAGTATGAAAACTCACTGCCGTAGTCCTGAGACTGGTAGTAAGCGCTGTACTGCCTCCTCCGAGCCGGCATCCACCACGGCCACAAGCAGTGAGTCCTGTAGCATGCCTGCAACTTTTAAGATTTTAGAATTTTATTCTTCCTCAAGTCAGGGTTTCAGACCATTCTTAAATGCTTTTCACAGAATGTATTTTGTACACCAGCCATGGTCTTCATTCAAGCCTGGAGTTATTTTATTTGAGGCTTGTGGGCGGCAGTGGCACTTGATTGGCTCAGGCAATAAAAGTGCCTAGGGCCTAGGCCCCAGCCAGTCCATGCATTTTTTTAATTCCACCACCAGCACACCTGTTTCAACTAGTTAACGACTCAATAAGTGCTGATTAGTTGAATCAGGTGTGCTGGTGGTGGACTTAAAAAAATGCATGGACTGGCTGGGGGTTTGAGAGGAGAGGGGTTAGGAACCACTGGCCTAGACATAGCAGGTTATAGCCTGGGCTGTGTCATTACTTAACTAGGACTTGAAGCCCACAGTGGTCGAGGCATGAGTGGATTCATTCCACCGGTGGATCTGAGTCTGTGGCCCTTTAATATATGCCTATTATCAGACACTTTTACCCAAAGCAACCAACAGTAGTGAATGCATACTTTTTTCAGTATATGTGGTCCCAGTGGGAATTGAACCCACAACCTAAGCATTGCCAATGTCATGTTCTACCTACTGAACCCACAGAACAGAACCACACAGAACCAGAACCTCTACCTACTACTGAACACACAGAACCACACTCTACCTACTGAGACACACAGAACCACACTCTACCTACTGAACCACACAGAACCACTTTAGTCTTTCACAATTGCTGCAGCTCGTTCTTAATTATCCTTGAACGTACTCCACAATATCATTCCAAGGCAATATCAATCAGCACCATTATTCACACTCATTAATCTTAACTGGCCAAATTAACACGTAGCTGTAAGGGCGCTGTAACAAAGACTAAATCACGCAAATTAAGGAAGGGACACAGATGGAGGGTCGGCACTGAGGCTCAGGGAAGAGACGGCGTCCATTTAATTAGGCACAGGTGTCTTGTCACATCCATCTGCTCTGCCCTCGTTAATGCACCAATTAATCAGCCTGTCTTCAATAAAACAATTAGAGGTGGGGTGGGGGGGGTCCTATTTAATCAAGAGCACACAGCTTGCTTGCGAAGAGTGTGATGAAAGACAAGAAATCTACAAAACAAACCAAGCACAAAAGTAGGCTTATGGAGAAGTAGTTGTTGATGCTTGGTGAGTATATATTTTTTTTTAGCAAATTAGATCTGACAGGTGCTATGTCCGTGAAGGTCTCTGTCCAAATGGCACGGCAGCTTGTGTCTTCGTTACAGGGCCCTGACAGAGGAAATCAACAACGTCAGCAGTCGGAGTGTCTCAGCCCGTTCTTGTCACGGGAGAGCAAGGCTAAAAAAACTAACTTTATTTTTTTGCTTTGAAGCACTGGTGCTCCCAACTTCAAAAAGTTAGGAGCACCAACTCAAATTTCAACACAGACCTTCTTGCTGTGCGGCGACAGTGCTATCCACTGCACCACCGCCCAGATTTGGATACATTTGGAGTTTTAGTTTTTTTAACAGTCAGTATCTTCTGTGCAGTTTCAAATTTTGTTCCATCTCTACCCTTCATTCATTTCCATCCTTTCCCCCTTTTTACCCCCAAAACTAGGACTTGTCATCATGTTGAATTGGGGAAACAGTCTTGCTGACACCAATTGTTTCAGTTAACAATTTATGCAAATGATCAGTTACTGCAGTTTTACAGAGAGTGTGAAGCAAATCACAAGTCTCGCATTAAATAGCTGCAGTATTAAATGTATAGCCTATATATGTATGTATATATATATATTTAACAGAACAAATATTGCTGTCACATATATACATATAAGCTGACAATATTTCAGCAATATAAATCCCTTGACATCCTTTGACATCACCACATGTGAAACTTAGCAACTGTCCTACACTAATCTCCAGAAATTAATCAAATCTGCTGTGAAATCGTGATCTGAATCACAATGACATTGCACCTGCTGAGGCTGATGTTGGACAGCAACGGTTTAATATAATTTTAGCGAGTTGCCTACTGGGTGTCCACTTGGAAACACACTCCTCGACACCTTACTCGGATAAATGCATATATATATATATTCATACTTTTTTTTGGACATCTTCGAGACTCTCAGAATATGTGCAAATCTAATTCCCACTTCCCCACTGCATCCTTGATCTCACGCACATCGGGAATTCATTCCGGCTCCCTCGGATTTCACGGATTAGCTTTTCCCCGCGACGCTATACCTGGGCCA
Source organism: Aldrovandia affinis (assembly GCA_029706075.1). Classification (NCBI taxonomy): domain Eukaryota; kingdom Metazoa; phylum Chordata; class Actinopteri; order Notacanthiformes; family Halosauridae; genus Aldrovandia; species Aldrovandia affinis. Next base: position 2,034,868 of record JAINUG010000128.1, read on the forward strand.
GTGCGTCCTGAGATTTTTTTGCCATTAGAATTTTTCTCATTTGTCAGCTGTGCACATGTGTTCATTATAAGCTACTTTAGGCTGTGAAATTGGATGCGTTGGTAGATGGGGCTGTGAGCCATTGCCGTCGTCGCCGCATCGATGTCTCTTTAACGGCGTCGGTGCGAGAGATGCTGTCGCCGGCCGTCACGGCGACCGGCTTTATTACCTGTCATTAGGGAGGCGGGCGCTGTCACAAAGCCCGAGTGGGGAGTGGGGAGTGGGGAGTGGGGAGTGGGGAGGGGGAGTGGGGGGTGGGGGGGGGGGGACGCAGGGATCCGTGCTGCATCGTGACGGGAACCGCAGAACAGGGAACGTCGTCAGGTATTTTCAGCGGCTCACTAATTTCACTCAGACATAGTGAAGCTGTGGAGAGCACAGCCCTTTGATCCCTATAAACAAATCACTCTCCCCATTACATCTCACATTTCTGTGTTCTGTGGTTCTGTGTGGCTCAGTAGGTAGAGCAGGGATCGTGGTTCTGTGTGACTCGCATCATGGATGGGGTAGAACTCCAAGAGCGTGGTTCAGGGAGCGTGGTTCTGTGTGGCTTGCGTGGTTCTGTGTGGCTCAGTAGGTAGAGCAGGGATCCGTGGCGCATCATGATGGGAACTCCAAAACAGGAAACGTTGTCGGTATTTTCAGCGGTTCACTCATTTCACCCAGACATAGTGAAGCTGTGCAATCTTGTGTAGTGGGATATTTATCACATATCTGCCCATTAACACACATGACGACCGGCTTTTGAGTTCAGGTGAACCGGGTGGACAAAGACGCAAAAGAAGTCTCTCACAAAACTTGTACAGCACCTAATATATTTTTATTTTCTGTTTATGCTTTTATTCCCCATTTTTCTCCCTATTTTTTAGTCGCCAATTATACTCTCTCTTTTTCATGTCAGTTATCCTCTCCCTCGTATGAGAGCTCGCTGCCGTAGTCCTGAGACCGGTAGTGAGCGCTGCACTGCCACGTCGCCGTAACACACAGGACCACTCCTATACGCAGCAAGCTCATATTGGCTTCCCTCCCCCCCTCCCGCCACAGACAATTTCTGCCCCCTAGTGACTCCCGGCCAGAGTGTGGCCATATCCTATGGCAATGAAAATTGGTCTTGTTTTGATCTTTTTTCTCCATTAGGATTGTGTTACATTTCTGACAAAATTAAATTAAATATAGTAAAACTAAAATATAGGAAGAAAGTGGAGAAGAACCAGGGGTTGTCAGAAGAAATTCTGGGGATTTCTCAGTGAGTGACTGAGTCATCAAAACCTAGCCATCGAGAAGTTGTTCTCTTGGTGAACAACAGTGCTCCCTAGCCATCGAGAAGTTGTTCTCTTGGTGAACAACAGCGTTCCCTAGCCAATGGGCAATTATTGATCAGGTAGCGGAGCTCGGAAGACGTGAGTTAAGCACATGAGCGTCCGCTGCAGAAAGTGACGTCAATAAGAATACGATTAGTTCCCTTGGCTGGGGACTCGGGTCTTTAGCTCAGCGGGCTAATTGTGTCTCTTATCGCGTTGGGATCCTCGGTTGAAACTCGCTGCAGGCAGAAGCAACTCCGTTACACTTGATGAAAATGTTTTTATAACATTACGCTTTATAACATTACGCTGTGCGGTGCTGTCCACAATCACCACTGTGACACTACTCCAGCTGGTCGCCTACCTTGGCTCGATTTCTGTCCCATCATCACACAAGTTTTACCCTGCTAGGGTAGATCTTATTCACACCCTACTCTAGTGGGGTCAAAATCCAACAGTGCTAAGCATCAATCTTTGATTGGGTACAGAGTTACAGCTTAGTAAACAGAGTCCCTCGGTGCAAACCTAATCGATTTAAAAACTCATTTGTGCCCACTTCCATCATAATTTTACACAGCAGCGCAGTATGAGGCTACAGGGACTGTGCCATAGTTTTATGATGCTGTGACGGGGTTGTGCAATATGTTGCTCCAGCTTTTACTCATGGGACTACGTATGTATGTATTTATGTTTGTATTTATGTATGTAAGTATAGACGGACGATTTGATACATGTCTATGGTTTTTGTAAGGCAGTGACACTGAGTCCAAGATGAGTTTTCCTTACTGGGACAATAAAGTATTTTATCTTATACTATCTTATCTTAATCTATGGAACCACCCCAAAACCACCTACTGGTCTATAATTCTGTCATGGGTACACCGCGAGATAGGCTAATTAGTTATCTCACCCAGACCACCTTCCTGCCAGGCTGAGCTGCAAGTCAGGGGCAGAAGACAATCCCTCTTGGTCCAGCGGTTTCAACGTCCGACGCTGGCCACGGCAACCGAGATTTGATTCCCTGGCTGCGCCAGAGTTGGCGCGATTGGCTGTCCGCCCCAGGGAGGGGGGAAGGAAGCCGACAAGACGCTCCCTGCGTATGGGAGTGGCTCTGGGATGCCGGAGTTACGGTCGTCGGCTTGGCAAGTGCCGGCTCGGAGGAGACGATACTTCGCCTTCGTTGTCGCCGGTCACAGGACTATGGCAGCGAACTATGAGGGAGGGATTGACATGAAAATAGCGGGTTTAATTGGCTACCAAATTGGGAGAAAAAATTGGATAAAATCAGAAACAAAATTTAAAAAATGAAAAAGAAAACAATCAGCGCTAATTCCAGGCCTTCGTGTGAGCCTGATTTGGTGCATAACTGATTGGTTGGTAGATTTTTCCCCTCTATTCACACACACCATTGACCCAGACTTGAATAACTTTTATTATAAGCACTTTTTATTATAAGTGCAAAAAATATGGGCAAGCCTTGTATATATATATATACACGGTGGGCGGCAGTGGCTCAGTGGTTAGCAACACGGGCTGGCAAGCGGAGGGTTGCTGGTTCGAATCCCAGGAAGGCCGAATGGAAAAACAATTAACTGGAAACCAGAGGGATGCTAGTTCACTTCCTGGGGCACTGCCGAAGTGCCCTTGAGCAAGGCACTGAACCCCTAAACTGCTCCAGGGGCGCCGTACAATGGCTGACCCTGCACTCAGACCTCTCTGATGGAGTACAGATGTATAGTGGTCTGTACGTGTGTATGTAGGAGAGATATGTGAAAAGACAAATTCCAAATTACCTTGTGTAACACGATTAATAATAGTATATTCCTATCCCTATATATGAACAGTAACTCTGCTATCAGTGATCCTACTTTAGCACCTGAGGACAAATGTACGTACGCATAGTATATAAGGGAACCTCATTTGACAGTGTCAAGGTCACCCTGAACTCCTTAAACGAGGAGCATAAACTATGCTGAAGACTTGGGGGGTATGAGGGGCTGTTCGTTGAGCCATTAATAAATCACAGCTTCCCTGCGGAACACTTCCCCCGGCTTCTGGTTGCCAGCAGCGCTCCTCTGAAACAGTAGGGCTTCTCACAGAGACATTCTCCAGCCATTACCAGCCATATGTCACCCCTTCCTCCTACAGCCAGAAGCCTTTCTAA